>PVIU01000098.1:321149-476699 GCA_004026605.1 Ondatra zibethicus | reverse complement strand
CCTGCGCCCATGACTCCTCCTCCATCAGACATGGGCAGCATCCCCTGGAAGCCAGTGATTCCAGAGCGCAAGTATCAGCATCTTGACAAGACAGAGGAAGGAGCGGCCAGAGTCTCTTCCCTTGATGTGACTCCATCAACAGCCACTGACAGTTCAGACAAGGCCCCTGTGGTGAAGGCCAAAGCTACCCATGTCATCACAAAACAGACCCAGGAGAGCATCCAGCGTTTTGAGCAACAAGCAGGACTGAGAGATGCTGGCTACACACCCCACAAGGGCCTCACCACTGAGGAGACCAAGTACCTCCGAGTGGCAGAAGCACTCCATAAACTAAAGCTGCAGAGTGGAGAGACATCAAAGGACTAGAAGCAGCCTGCTTCGGCCCAGTCCACCCCGAGCAGCACCCCTCACTCCTCCCCTAAGCAGAAATCCAGAGGCTGGTTCTCCTCTGGCTCGTCCACAGCTTTACCTGGCCCAAATCCTCAAACCATGGATCCTGGGAGTGGAAATGACAAGAACTCAGTAGACAAGTGGAGCCTCTTTGGACCACGGCCCCTGCAGAGGTCTGACTCTGGTTTTGCCATCCAGGCTTACAAAGATGCCCCGAAACCCTCTCCTATGGAGCTAATGCGTGCCCAAGCCACACGAGTAGGTGAAGATCCAGCAACCTTCAAGCCGCCTAACATGGATAGCCCAGTGGTGGTAGAAGGGAAGAAACAACCACCTCGAATCCATAATCTCAAACCCCGTGACCTGAATGTGCTCACACCCACTGGCTTCTAGAATGCTTTCTGTCCAGGGTCTGCAATTTTCCCTGGGCTCTGACATAGGAGTTACATAGTTAAGTGGAGGCCTGAGTGACATTCTGCAGATTGTCCTTGTGTGCAACCATTTTGCACTGTTTTCAGGGTGGTGGAATATGTCAGTGGTGCTGAGTGACCTCACCTTTTTTAAATCATTTATCTTAGGGAAGGACTTTGACCCTTGCTCTCCTAGGTAAATAGTGCTGGTGTGCTTCCAAAACTAAGGCCTCTGGATTCCTTTTCCTTGATCAATGTGAGCAGTTACAAATCATGATAGAGGTGCCCACCAACTCATCTGGACAGCCATGGCTTCCTGACATGCTTTAGCCTTGTGAGTGGGCCTGGACTTGTCTGAGAGACCACACTTGGCAGGACCACAGGTTCTTTGTCTTGATTAGTCCGGTGTACACTTTGTCCTCCTGGGCCCCTGTAGTTGAAGGCCTGCTTATTTGCTGTGTCACAGAACACTAATCTCACATGGCCTCTTTTGCACTTTAACATGAAATTAATTGAACTGAGTCTACTGGTTTCATACTGATGATTCCCCCTCCACCCAACTGGGGATTGAACCTAGGGTCTTGCTCTACCAAGTTAGTTTCACCCTAGTTCCTGGATCTTAAGCTTTTTGTAGTTGTGTGTGTTTTGTTTTATGAGACAGGGTCTCACTATGTAGGCTTGGCTAGGCTGGAACACACTCATTAGACTCAAAGAGATTTACTGCCCCTGCCTCCCTGTGCTGGGATTAAAGGCATTCGCCACCACACCCAGCTAAAGCTTTTGTTAAAGATGATAGGTACAATTGGATTATAGTCTTCAGGTTCACCTGAATTTGGTGTCACCTTATTCTGGTAACTTTGAGACCATTTTCCATCAAGTTAGCCTCATCTGTTCAGTAACACATCTTACTGAGGAGAGGAAGCAAGAGAACGTGCTTTTCTCTCTTATTGCCCACAGGTCTGCTGGTCTTGCACACTGTCACAGCCGCTTGCTAGATCATTTTAGATAGTAGTCTGTTTATATAACCTTCTCACAGAGCAGCTCTGGAGTCTCAGATTGTTGTAAAAATTAATTTGTGTTATCTTGTATTGACAATAAAAATCTTTACTACTTTCTCAAAAAAAAAAAAGAAAGCTGATCTAAGAGGCAAGCTTATAACAATACGTATACACATAGATACAAACACATATACAGGTATACACACATATACAAATACACATATTACCTGGGAGAGATCTCATATTAGCATTTTAGCTGTATAATTGAATGTTCTAGAATGAAAAGAAGAAATCAAACCCAAAGAAAATAGATTATGAGAAATAACTAAACTCAGGGCTGAAATGAATAAAATAGAAACAAAGAGAACAATACAAAAAAAACAATGAAAAAGGAGTTGGTTCTTTGAGGAAACCAGTAAGATCAACACATCATTATGCAAATTATTAAAATATACAGAGAGAATATATAAATCAACAATTTCAGAAGGAAAATACTGTATTGAAAAGGTTTCGAGAGAATGGACAACATTGTCTTATTCCTGTTTTTGTGTAATTGCCTCAATAAATATTTTTAAAGATAAGATATCATATTAGAAAATTTTGATGTATGGTGTATAAATACTTATAGAGCTTTTGTTAAGGTTTTGTTTTTTATTAACATAAAAATATTAGGTTTCATTATGGCATTTTTCAAGCAAAATTGTTTTTTGTTTTTCCCTCTTGTCCCTCCATCCTCCTTCCTCCTTTGTACCTTGAGACTTATGGCATGTATCCCTTTGTGCTCTACCTCCACCCTACCCCCACCGCATCCCCTTCTCAGCATCCCTAGTTTTGCTGGTTTCCTATCTAGTTTCATATTATTTACTTACATAACAAATATTAAAAGTTACGATCAACATGAGAGAGAACATGCAATTTTATCTTTCTGAGTCACCTCATTTAATATAAAGTTTCGAAATCCATTTATTTTCCTACAAATTTCATGGTTTCACTTTTACAGCTGATTAATCCTCCCCCATATATAAAATGTGGTGTATATGTGTGCGTGTGTGCGTGTGTGCGTGTGTGTGTGTGTGTGTGTGTGTGTGTGCGTGTATCCCACATTTTCAATTATCCATTTCATCTATTGATGAACATCTAGGCTCTGGTTACTATGCTCCAAAGATGCTTTTCTGGTTTTCCTACCAGTGAGACATTGGTAATAATAATAACAAGTGTGGTTCTGAACTATAAAATAAAATGCATGTTAATATCTGGAGTATCAGAATAATTCACAGAACAAATAGTTTTCATAAACATGAAACTAAACAAGAATATATGGGCAAACTGTCACCTGGAAGTAGAAAACCAATGGATTTTACTAACACAAAGGAAAAGTTTCACTGATAAGGTTTAACGATCTGCCCTGCAACTAATCTTCCTTAAATTGTCAATGGGGTGAGCTCTGGTGTATTATAAGAGAAAATGTACATGCAACACCTTCTGACCTCCTCAAGCACCAGGCACTCATAAATATGTGGATAGGCAATTAAATATATAAAATATAAATAAATATTTTAAAAGAACCAATATGCATAATTATCTAAGATCTAAGACATTCTACCCTTTCCAACAACAAATCTGTGTGAAACCAGATTTTCTTAATATCCTTCAGCAAACCATGTTACAGCAGATTAAACTCACAAAGTTTTATTACAATGTCATTGTTCTTAGCTCTGTTTAGCTAGAGAAGTAAATCAGCACATCCTAGGGATTCTAAGTTGGCTCTCCAGACAAAAAGACCTTCACTCTCATGAGCAATTAGTTATTAAGGACACCAGAAGCTAATCGGAGTATGTTCCAAACAGACATGACAGCATGATCAAATCTAAAGCATAAAACAACATGATCTGTGTGAGGAAGCTAAGAGCAGTCTGAAATGTACAGCTGTGACATAGCAGGGCTTTGCTGCACACTTCTCTGGTATTTCCTTCTAAAACTATGCATCACACCTTTGCTCTACCATAGGTGCTCCTGCTACACATGTATCCAAGGGAGGCAGTCTAATAAATGTTTCCTCGGTCCTAGAGAGGTTACTTTACATAGTCGTCAGTGCCCTATAGTCTATATATGCTATCAAGTTTCAGGTGCCTAGATAGATTGCCTGAAATGAAAGCAGACAGGTTTGATTGTGTGAACCCAAAGGAACATGAAACCTGACTTCCACTTTACTGAGGAAAATAAATTTCCTCAGCACATACACACTTTTATAATGCTTTTTCTCAAAATGCATTAGCAGTACAGAACAAGTAATCGTTACCTTGACTTCCAATAAACAGTAAGATAATTTCACAGATGAATTATCTACTGGCAGCAGATGGCACAAAGCAGGACACCTACATTACTCAGTGTCTTTGACTCATTCTCCAATGTCAGTATTGAAATAACTGCCACCGCCAATGTGGACGAGTCAATAGCCCCTACAATCACTTAAGATTTAGGGATACCTTGCTCAAGCTAGATATAGTGGGGAGGGCCTTGGTCCTGTCTCAAAGAAATGTGCTAGACTTTGTTTATTCCCCCATGGGAAGCCTTACCCTTTCTGAAAAGTGGATGGGGGAAAAGGAGAGGGAGTGAATGGGAGGAGGGTAGGAAGTGGGAACTGGGATTGGCATGTAAAATGAGAAGATAGTTTATTTTAAATAAATAGATTCTCAAATGAATCAAAGTTTTCCATATCCTTACAGTCAATCAGAAGCTTATCAACACTTAAATCATGATCATTAGACCCCAATCTAACTAGTTATTACTCTCTACCAATCCTGAACTATTAAATATATTTATTCACCCAATCAGCAAATACCTGATGAGTGTTAACCAAGTTCAGACACTGGTGAAGAAGGAACTTCAGGAAAATAGATGTTCCTGCCCAGTATGACATGGCCTATTATATTTTACTAGCTTATTAATTTTAATCAAGAACCTTGACATTCATTAGAGTATGATTTCATCCACAGTGTTTTCTAATTTTTAAAGTCACAAATAAAACTCATATCCTAATTATCATAATACAAGTTTGCTCTAAATTTAAATAATCACAATGGGAAAATAAACACATTCTCCACAGTAGACACAACTATATATTAATAGTCAATGTGATTTTTTAAAGAGAGATAAAAATCAGCTTACAATGGATTTCAAATCATAGTCTTCAAAATCTCAAGTGTAAAGAACCACTCTTAAAAAGATGAATACAGAATCAGGGTATAACTCAGTGGTAAAAGTGCTTTCCTAGCATGCTCAAGGCCCTAGATCTGATACCCAGAACTTAAAAAAAATAAAAAACGAATGAACACATACTTGACTAAAAAAATTTAATCTTATACTATTAGTCTCATCACAAAATAGAAACAGATGTTAGGTAGGAAGAATTGAGAACATGTAATATTAATAATATAGAATGAGTTTGTACCCACATTATCAATAATTCCTAAAGAAAATGGCAGAGTTCTGAGGGAAGCAATAGTTCTGCTCGTCTAAGTTTATTACAGTGGAGAAGAAAGTCAGCATAAACCATAATGAAAGACAAGCACAATTAGAACAATAAATGTAAAGATAGGTATGAATTGGGAAAAACACCAAATTCAAAAATCATCTCTTAAAGTACTATAACCAGGCACGGTGACACACATCCTAGCACATGAGAGACAGGGGCAGATATCTGTGAGTTGAAGTTAGCCTGGTGTACATAGTGAGTTTCAGGCTAACCAAAGCTATAATATAAGCCATAGTCAAATTTAAAAAACAAATAAAAGTAACATAGAATCAGTTAGTTTCAATAAGGATTGACTAAAAGTCTGGAATTCAGCTGTGATGGCCACAGTAACTTTGTTTTGCAGGAGCCCATTATGGTTCAATACTTCAACATACAAATACCAACTTTAAAGTACCTTAAAATGTCAAAATTCAACAACTTAGGGCTTTTTACATCAATACCTACATCTATCTTCCACATTAGTTAACAGCTTCTCACTTCACCAAATCATATACAAAGCATACTGTAGGCAAATAAATCACTAATTGAAACTTTGGATTAATAAAGCAAATCACATTTATTTATATACAGATCAAAATCATTTGTAGTACTAATACGATAAAAACTTCATAGTTCATTAGTTAATACTTTTACAATGCAAAAGTAAACTGACACATATTAAATACAAAATATGTCTTGGACCTAATATGAGATTGTCAAATGTCTCAAGCTGCAGTCAAAATATTTTATTTCATTTCAGCAGCAGAAGTGAAACTAAGACTACAAATACTTTCCTTGGCCAAATTAAAAGACGGGTTACCTAATTTACTTGAAATTTATAATGTTACCAAAAAATCTATACTTGATCTAAAACTAAGGCATAGGAAACTTAGTATTTTCTTCTCTATCATATAAATATTATGATTAATTTTGCTTATATTTAATAATCCAAAAGATGGAGAATATGAGGACTTAGTACAAATCGAAGCGGCCTATTTTTTTTTAAATTCAGCCCTGTAACTACATCTTGTGTCATCTCTATAGTTTTAGCAAATAATAGGTTTTTATTACACTTACAGCATCAGAGTATAGATGCTACCTCATCTTGAAGAGCTGACAGAATATCATTTCGATATATTCCTCTGCCTGTGTTTCAGGTCTATATTTAACTTTATTTCAGTATATTGTTTAATTTGAAGGTCCATGAAAATCTCATGTAACGTGGACCTGGTGGCACATTTCCAAAACCCCAGTATTTGTGAGGTGAAGCTAAAAGAATCTTATGGAAAGTATACAACAGAAGGTAATCATACAGCTTGGGTAGATACCAAGGGATGCTCTATCATACCACAAGGGCACTTGCTCAACTATGCTCAGAGCAGCCTTATTCATAATAACCAAAGACTGGAAACAACCTAGATGTCCCTCAGCCAAAGAAAGGATAAAGAAAATGTGGTACATTTACACAATGGAGTATAACTCAGCTGTTAAAGACAAAGACATCATAAAATTTGCAGGCAAATGGATGGAACTAGAAAAAAAATCATCCTGGGTGTGGTAACCCAGACCCAGAAAAACAAACATGGTAATGTACTCACTCATAAGTGGATATTAGTTGTAATGGAAAGGATAACCATGGTATAAACCACAGACCCAGAAAAGCTAAGTAACAAGGAAGGCTCAAGGGGGAGATGCTTAGATCTCCCTGAGAAAAGGAAATAGATTTCATGGGTGGACTAGTAGCGGGGTGGGGATGGAAACAGGAGAGGTTGGGGGGGGGGGAGTACTGCAAGAGACGACTGGAAAAGGAAGGCATCTTGAGGTGAGGTAGTGCAATGGAAACTCACAGAAATCTACAAGGATGACCTGAGATAAGACTCAAACAATAGGGGATATGTAGTCTGAACTGGCCATCTCCTGTAACCAGGCAAGACTTCCAGTCGAGGAATTGGGACACCAAGCCAGCCACACAACTTTGACCTACAATTTGTCCTGCCTCCAAGATGTGCCAGGGTAAAGGTGGCACAGAAACTGTGGGAATGGCCAATGACTACTCCAACCTGTGAGACCCATGCCAAAAGAGGCAGCCCAGCACTGACACTTCCTGGAACACCAGGACCCAGAAGTTGAATAGCCCAACTATTCAAGGGAGAACCAAAACAGAAACAAACACAACAGGAATAAATAAATAAATAAATAAATAAATTATGAATAAATAAAGAAATAATGAAAGTCAGTGTAATGATGCCTAATGACATTCTGTTATACTCTAGGTTGATGCCTAGCCCAACTGTCAGAGAGGCGCTATCCAGCAACTGATGGGGGAGCAGATGTAGAGACCCACACCCAAACATTAGGTGGATCTAGAGAATCTATCAGAAGAGGAAAGGAAGGATTTTAGGAGCCAGAGGAACAAGGAGACCACAAGAAAACCCACAGAATCAACTAACCTGGGTTCATAGCGGTTCACAAAGACTGAACCGACAACCAGAGCGCCTACATGGGACTGACCTAGGCCGACTCCAACAGTGGGAGCAGCAGCTATCTCCAGTTCTTGGGACCCTATTCCTTGGGTTGCCTTGTCCACCTTAATATAATATAAGGGGAGCTGCCTAATCTTACTGCAACTGAATATTCTATGACTAATTCATATCCAAGGGGGGACGAGGGAGAGATTAGGGGAGAGAAACTAGGATGAGAGGAGGGAGGGAAAAGAATGATCAGGATGTAAATAATAATAATAAATTAAGATGCAAAAAGAAAGTAATTATAAAGAAAAAGGGTTTTTTATCCCCACGTTTTAATTTATAATTTATGCCATAATCATTATAGATGACAATTCAAAGTCACTTTATGGAAACGCTTTCTCATTTTCTATTATTAGCTTTTTAGATTGTTACAGGTTTTGTTTACGTTTTTGTTTTAAAGATGTATTTTTAGGGACTGGAGAGATGGTTCAGTGGTTGAGAGCACTTGCTACTCTTCCAGACGACCTGGGTTTTACTCCCAGCACCCAAATGGTGGCTCACAACTGTCTGTAATTCCTGAGCACTGAGACTACAGGTGTGGCACACCACACTCAACATGGGAGGAACCTTTTTATTTAATGAGAGCTAATTTTGTTTTGCTACTGATCTAACAGAGTCATCTACAGAGAACATGAATCTAGGTTGTATAAATATAATAAAATATATTATATTAAAATATAAATTTTAATACAAATATAAAATATAAATATTAAAATAGAATATATTTTATTATATTTATACAACCTAGATTCATTTTAAAAGGCTTACATTCTAGAATCTATGAACGATGCTTAAAACAGTCAACATAAAAGAGCATGGCACTTGATGATATAGTACATCCCTAATACATAATAACATTCAGATGTTAAGTTATTCCCAACATCTCTATGACCATAGAGTTCTTATGTGATAACTTGATTATTTTAGAGGTATCTTTTTAGAGTTTGAAAAAACGTTTATGCACTATGAATTGTCCTGACACTAAGGAGAGTAAACAGAAGAAAGCCCAAATGAGAGTTTAAGAAGCCTAGGAAATTAAGACAGCAGTAGCACTTTTCCTCATATAGCATCAACGTCCCAGTACCACTTCAACAGTGCCCATCCTAATGTGGATGCGACGAAATGAAAGAGAGAAAGAAATACAGATCTTCCCTTATATCTATGAACTCATCAAGTACTTTGCAAGTCACAGTGAAACACAAGGCCACTAAACTTGTGCTCTGCATACAGGCATGCATTACAAAGAATTCTGTTCAAAAATAAATAGGACTACAACTATTATGTGCTGACTTTTAAAACAAAGCTAAAAAAAAGAAAAACAATCAAAAAGCTGAAGAAAAGATTCATATGTCCCAGTAGTTTAGTGACGAGAATGACTTTGAGGCATGAATCAAAGATATTCTACTGATGGGAATTATTCTATCTACAAGGAGGAAAAAACCAGTACTTCAGGAACACTTTAAACAATATCAGTTCTCTAAAAAAGGAAGGAAAAGGGAACCTCACTGTGAACCATATCAGCAAATAATCTCCAAGAAAATAACAAAATATTTATTATGCAACATGAAGGTAGAAATACATATCATTCTACAGATATGAAAATAACTTTTATTTGTTCAGCAATAGGCACTTATCTTCAACTGCTGAAAGGCAACCCTGAAAAAACTGCACACTTCAGATACAGGATATGGAAGATTGCAGCTGTCTTACCTGATAACTCAATTATTTTAGAATCATCTTTTAGACAGTAGAAAAAAAATAATAGATTCAAAAACCAGAAAGTCTCCTTTCTTCAGTCTGCTTTCATAATACCAAAATGTACAATGTAAGCTGCCAAGAGAGTAAAACAATCAATAGTCCTATCCAGCTGTGATATCAATAAACTATAACAATGACAAGTACAGAAAAGACAGCCCTAACGGTACAAAGTGGCACCCCTATCCTAGTGGTAACAAACACCTAGCTAATTGGACTCAAGGTCCACAAAAGTGACATCTATATAACCCCTTCCCCAAAGCTCAGGAAATACAGTGGAAGGGAGAAAGGAGGAATTAAGAGTCAGGGGCTAGGGAGGACTGAAGTGAAATAATGTCTCGTGGCCATCACAAGATCACCACATTCAAAAAGTGACAGTACCTATGTTGCCTGAACAAGATCATGTCAATCAACATTCTAGCATGGAGGCAGAGCTCAGAAGCCTCCACCCCTACTAAACAGCTATGGAAAGTTAATAGCTTCCTAGAGGGACAGAGTCGGTTTTCTTTAAGGGTGTGACCCTTGATAGATCAACCATGCTCAAATGAATGACCCCCACACCCAGGAGTATATGAACAGCACAAATTGGACGTGTGTGTGTGTGTGTGTGTGTGTGTGTGTGTGTGTGTGTGTGTAAAATCTCAGCACTCCTGAGGTTGAGGCATGAGGACCTTGAGTTCGAGGCCGGCTTGGGGTACATGGGCAGACTTTGTCCAAAAAAGAAAAACTGATCCAGATCTAATAAAGGTGTATGAATTCCTTTTCAGCAGATTTTTTTTTAATACAGGTTTAGAAGAAAAAAAAAACACTGCTTCTAAAATCCCTATGTTTTTTTTCATTCTACTGCCAAAAAATGCACTGAAAGTATCTGTAAAAGCAGAACATGGAGAACATTTCACATAACTTCTGGAAATTCCTAATCTGGCAACCCTGTTCAGAAAGTGAAATGATGGAGATTTAAAGTAGCTTACACTGGGTCCTAGTGTCCACTCCTTTTTCTCACCCCATGATGATCAGAACTATTTCACAAACTCTAGAAATTTTACCAAAGATCAAAGCTAGCTTGACAGATCTCACTGTCAGAATTTATGGCTATACCTTTTATTTTTTAAAAAAAAAATACACTCATGACCTTTTTTTTTCCTAAGGCCTTAGCATTTTTTTGAAAACTTAAATTATTCATTAACTATGATTGTTTCCACTGTTGTCTCTAGGATCCAAGCGTACAATTCTATGACATCAAATTTAACTCTTCATTATTTTAGTTAAAGATGTAAAGAGACAAACAATGTATTTAAAAGAGGAGAAATTTTTCTTAATCCATGATGATGCATATCTAGAAAATTAATCTTGGAGTAATACATCAACCAATCAAACTAATTTAGTTTATCTGAAATTACTTAACAAGTAAGAAGTCACTAATAATTAATTTTCATTTTGACATATTTGAGCATTTTTCTAGGTAGATCAAGAAAGACTCCCATTAAAATAATTTCTTTAAAAGATTATTGGGGAATTACGATGCCCACATATTTCACACCATTAAAAACCCCTGAAGTGAACAAATTAAGATTAAGATTGATTGTAGTAGGTACTAGGTGAAAACTTTTCCTATTACTACAGCACTTGTAATAAAAGTCAACAGTGAAATGTTTTTACTGCACAAAATGTTCTTTTCTTTAACTTTGGAGGAATATATCTAATGTTTAAAATAAGGTCAAGTTATTTGCTCTCCAGTAGAGCTTTATAATGTCTTCTATAAGGTGATTATGGCAAATCATTAGAGTTTGGAACAAATGGTTAAAGAAAGGTTACCTCTGACTCACACCTGGTAGGCTGCAACATTAATGCTCTCAATAGTTAGAGAAATTGCTCAGGCTGAGTAAATGAACCGTTACCCATGTATACTACTGGGACTGTCAAAAGCACTGCCAGCTAGGACTTGCTAATAATTTTCAGCTTAATATGTGTAGACCTTCATTTTTTAATAATTTAAGAAGATCAAGAACAGCAAGTTCGATCCAAAAGGACTATTATTCTAATCCAACTGCCAGAAAGGCAACTCAGAAGTACCAGTGAATAATAAGTGTCAATAATGATCACTTTTAATAAAAAGTACAAACCCAAACTTTGATTTTTAATATATTATTGTTGAAAATGTCATCTCCATTTACTTAATGAAGGATTAACTTTATTGCTTATTCATAGTATATTTCTCGTGGCTTCTACATTATGTTTTTACCAAATATATGTTGCAGGGAATCTGCATGTATAGATCTCCATGCTATCAGTGTTTTATTACTTCTTCTGTAACACTGTTTCCTCCATCTTATATCTACCCCAAGAAGCAGAAGTCAAAGGTCCCTAACTTGAAGCAAAAACAGTCCCACTAGAGCTGCTGAAATGCTTTACAAAGACAAGTCTGCTAAGCCCTTTCTCTATAATCCTACTATTCATGGGCCACGGTTTTTCCAAGTGTTCCATCTAACAATGAGCTCTCATCAGAAACAAATCACGGAGAGCAATACAACAATATAGAGGTAGGATCACCAAGCAAGAAATTTACTACAAGGTATTTTGAGTCCAAAACATTTTTAAAGTTGACATTAACAAACATTTAGAAAGATTAGAATCAGAGGATCAAAAAATATTCCAGTCCTAACAGTTACTACCCAGCAAAATAAATTGTCTCAGACCATAAAGAGAGAGAAGAGAGAAGAAAGAGAGAGAGAGAGAGGCTACCTCCAGACTATTGCTTGTTCTCCAAAATAAAGAGAAAGGTGTGTACAGAACAGAATTATTTTTCCTGAAAAGCATTTCTGCTTTTAGTACTCAATGAAGTTGAACAGAGATTCATGGTTCACTCTTTGAAATCTGCTCAGCCCATCCCCTAATCATAAAAAGAGAATGCAAAAGACTAATAACCAAGTTCTATGAGATTGTATCATATGCCATAATAAAATAAAATGGAAAACATTTGAAAACTTTTCATTTCATACCTTGTATTTGTACCATTTGTTTAATTAAACACATACTGCGGCAGGTAGCACATATAAAATTGGGGTTTGTTACATAGCTAGAAGTATAACACGTGCTTAGTAAATTAATTATTTTGTTTATTCAATTTTCTACTCCTAATAATTTTTCAACATATTTTAGTGAATGGCTCTGCCCATTAAAGAAGAACTATACAGCAATGACTAAAGCAAAGCTTAGAACTCTGTGATGGTTAATGTTAACTGTTAACAAAATTTAGCATCATCTGGAACATGAGCCTCTGGGCATGCCTGTGAAACAGGCCAGCACAGATAACCTCTGAGGGCTGAAAAGGACAAGACAATGGATCACCTGTTCCCCACAGAAAGAAGCTCAGTGCTGCAGTGGATTTAATTTAACACTTCTGACTTAGGAAAAGTGAAATAATAAGTTCATATTTCAATATGTCACTATTTGTAATAGTGTACTACAGAAAACACTCCTATTACAGCACTTTCCCCATCCTAATATTTTACAAAACCAAAAGCTTTATTTAAGTTTGTTTTAACATTTGATATGCATTTACGTATGGTATTTTAAATCCCTTGTAAATTAATAACGTAGATTTTTTTAAATGAAACACACATTATCAAAGATATTGAATACTCATGGACATGAATTTGCACTTTATGTCTGTTTATTTACCACCAAGAATCTAGTTTGGTATTAAATGACATACATTTCCTCCTAGCGATCATAAGAGTAAGGTAAACAAGGAATGATGGTCCAGGAAGCTAAAAAACAATGGAAATTTGTTGCTATCACCATGGTTTAAAATGCAACAATGAGGGGCACAGCCAAGGTGCTGTGGTACCCAGGCATAAATAGGGAAGTTGGACCCAAATTAAATCTAGTTTGAACCTTGCCAAGTAAATAGTGTAGAAAGGCAAAAGCACAATGTAACTAAATATCTAATTGCTGAAGAATTATATACACACAGAGAAGATAGAAGACAGGAAGAAGGCTGAAGCTAACAGATGATCAGGAAAATGTCATGAAACAAATGGAGAATAACTAATTTTAAGGGTCAGAAAACAAATAAATTAGGGTCAGAGAAACATTCACATGATAAAATATAACTGCTGTGGTTTACTACACGTCTAACATGTATATATGTTAGATACATATATTGAAATATTTAATTATGCCCTACAAAGATGCAATTATATGTTAACTATGGTTTCTTATAAAATAATAGT
The DNA here is from genome assembly GCA_004026605.1 of Ondatra zibethicus. NCBI lineage: Eukaryota > Metazoa > Chordata > Mammalia > Rodentia > Cricetidae > Ondatra > Ondatra zibethicus. The sequence continues at coordinate 462,869 of PVIU01000098.1, read as the reverse complement.
TTCTTCATGGCAATAAGAGGTATCAAGAACAAAAAAATTAAAATGAGGGAGAAAAACAGTTTCTAAGCTGACAAATAGTCTGGGAGTAGAGTTAATGAATTTGGTCAAATCTAAACACAATCACAAGACAATTAACAGAAACTTTATTATTAAGGCAGCTAAATGTTGTTTTGTTTAATAATCTTATTTATTTTATGTGTGTATGAATCTGCTATGTGGGTACATGCGTGCATGCATGCATGTGTATACCACAAAGGCAAGAAAAGCTCACCAGATCCCTGGGCACTAGAGTTACCAGCAGTTGTGATCAGTCTGACATGGGTGCTGTGAACTGAACTCAGGTCGTCTAGGAAAGCAGGAAGCATTCTTAACTGCTGTGCCATCTCTCCAGCCCCAAGACAACAAAAATGTTAAGGTTGGTATTGATAAAGCTAAATACCCTTTTAGACAAAAATCCTTGAGGGGCACACTTGGTCATAAAACTATTGGCAATTGGACCTAGAACCTTGACAAATATGGAAATTATCATAATGAAAAGTTTCAAATACACAGATCTGCTACCAAATCCCCAAAAATAACCTCCAACTGAAAAAATAGTTACTAGTATATTTTAAACAAATAATTGCATAAAATTGTAATTAATACATATAATTTACACAAATAGCTAGAGGAGCAACTGCATTTTTATAAATCAGTTGTTCTGATATCAAACATGAATCTTAGGAGGTTAAACATCTTTTAAATAGACAGGAAAGGAGACAGGATAGAAACGAAGGTGACTGGGGAATTCTTTATAGAGAGAAAGACTAGAGAGACATACGCTATAATTAGGATGCTCCAATTTACCTGAGATAAACAGAGACTACAGGCTTCAGAAGACCACACCCCTCCCTAAGAACCACTTCATAGAAAACTTCAGCATAGACCCAGGCTACAATCAAAATTTGTTCTACATTTACTTTGTTTGTTCACAACTTTCCTATATCGAGAGATCGCTAATGTGTGTTCAGGTATGTGAGGAACTACAAAAAAGACCATTCTACCAAATAAATGACTTTACAATTTAGTCATCTTTCAACTAAGACTAATAAAATTAGAGAAACTAAGACAGGACAGATGCGATTTACTAAAACACAGTCATATTTTCTTCAACTGTAAAGTTAGCCAAAAAAAAAAAAAAAAAAAAAAAACCTCAGGGGCATCAGAATCCATGAAGAAAGAATATGGGGACAAACCCTCTGCAGCATGAGAGATCATTACCTTATTTGTTTCAGCCAGGCTGTATTGATGAAGGCCTCTAAAAAGAAGCCAACCTGAATACTGTGAAAAAGTACTGACAGTGCAGTACTGCAATAGCAGACCTATAAAGATGTTGCAGGAACAAATTTACAAATGTAGTACCATGTAAATCTGTATATTACAACAGGTGAGTTCAACTACATACAAAAACCTAAATAAACAGCATGGAAATAAAGTACCCAGTAAAGTCACAGGTTTGATTTAAAGTGATCTCTTGCCTATTTTATACACTCATCCTCACAAATATTAATGAAATAATCTGATGGCAGTTAAAAAATACACTGTGATGCCAGTGAGCTTTACATCGACATGTATGTAGGACCATATGAGCGCTGGTATACCTTCTTCTATGTAAGCACCATCCAGCAGTCCAGGAGCATTCTAATAAACAATCTCTGGTAGAATTATTGCCAAATCAACATATTCCTTTTTAAATAGCCAACACAAATCACACTCAATAAAGCTTACTATAAATTAGCAATCCTATGGTTTCAACAACATCTTTAAAGTAGAAAACTATAGAAACACTAAAAAGAAAATTAGTATAGCCAGTAGCTAAATATTAAAAAGAGTGAACTTCCCATGGCCTTGAAATAGCATTCCTTCACTTCAGAATTAAAGAAAAACAACCTAAAGTGAAAGCAGCCAGTATTTGTCAAGTATAATTATTTAAGTCCCTGAATGACCCTTTGAGCTAGTGCTAAGATTAGCCTCTCTTTCCAACCTAAGAAATTCATAGTTTACACATAGCTGAGTTAAAATCTAAACTCTTGAAGTTTTACTACTGAGTCAATATTAACTATTCCCCTATACTGTCTCATAAAAAAACAAAACAAAACAAAAAAAAACTTCTTTATGTAAGGACCTGAAAAGCCATAATGGAAGAATGAAAAAAATTACTCATAAATATCTATAAGCTCAATTGGCTCAGAAATAAGTGCAAGTATATATATTTGAATACACATAATATATATTTATATATAAATATATGAGTGCATATATATTTATATTTATAGAGAGAGGGGGAAGGAGGGAGGGAATAAGAGAGAGAGGGAGGGAAAGAGAGAGAACAAATTGTAAAAAGAAAAACAGTATTCTAGGCATTATGGCAGAGAGCGGGGATTGGGGAGGAACAGCCAAAAATAGGGGCAATTTGTGAGATCATACAGAAACCTAATACAGTAGAAGATTTCTAAATTATATAAATATATGAAGGTGATCTAAATGGAATCCAAATAATGGAGAGAAAGAGCCCAAACTGAAAATCTCTCTCAACAAATGAAGTCAGTTTTGAGAATGTGTTACATCTTATCAAGTTGGTGGCCAAGGGGGCCCCAAACAACCCAGGCTGTTGCCAATGCTATTAATTGTTCCCCACAAACTGATGGTAAAGGCCATTATGCTGAAGACAACACCTAAAAAACTCATTGAAAATGAAGAAGTCAAGCTGGTGCCTACATAGAGCCTTCAGCCCTACTAACTACTGTTTATGGTACTAGAAGGTACTGTGTGGTCTACCAAAGGAAAAAGGCAAATACTAACCTAGCTACAAACCCTTAGATCTGCAATGGTGACGTTCATGTAAGATGCACTAGAGAAATAGAAGCACAAAACTTGCAGGACTAACCAACCGTTAAGGACCACTGCTTGAGTGGCCAAGAACCTGAAACTAGATAGCCACGTACTTAAGAGGACATCAAATACTACTGTTCTGCTAAAGGAATGTAGCAATAAAGTGATTTCTAATGACATTCTGCTATGCTCATGGATCAGTGTCTTAACATCAGAGACGCTTCCTTCTGCAGTAGATGGGAACAAACATACATATAAAATAATAAATCTTTTTAAAAACTATACATTTAAAAAAGGATTTTATTACATTATTCATCCATTATGGACGTGATGCATGTGCCAAGACATGCACGTGAAAGTCACAGGACAACTTCCAGGAGTCAATCTCTCCTTTCTTCACGGGGCTTTGGGGATCAAACTCAAGTCACGGAGCTGAGTGGGAAGCACCTTACCTACTGAGCTATCTAAACAGTTGTAGCTCAATATTAATAGAAACCTTGGGTTTCACATTTGCCATTGGTTTTGTATTAATACATTTGGAAAGTAAACCTTTAATAATGTAAGCTACTCGGTGACTTTCAGTTTGAACCACACCTGCAAGCTACTATAGCTACTCTAGCATCATTCATTGCTAGAACTACTGAAACAAAAGAGACATTAGCTTTCCTGACTGTTCCCCCACCCCCTCCAAAAAAACTAAATGACGTCCTAACTGACTCCTTCATAACAGAATCTAAACATGGCTTCTCATCAACTGCAACGGTCAAAGAAACAGCTGTACTTGATACAGATTTTGAAAATGTTAGCTTCAATCATAACTAGACTCTATAATCAATCTTTTAATAAGAAAGTACAAGCCTAAGACAGAAATCATTTCATACAGTATTTACAGAATTGTTCACTATAGTAAATGAAGAGCTGAAAAGTTCTACATAAACATTCAGCAAACACATTGCTCAAATATTTGTTTTGCCTTATTCTCTTACTAATAAAACATTCTATAAAATTATAAATGGTTACAATAATAACCTTTCAAGAGCAATTGTTTGTTTCATTAAAATAAAACTAGTTAAAATGTTGTACGCTTTAAATGGTTAAATACTTAAGTTCTGATATGAAATCGTTTGCAAAAAAAATAAACTTTATCAACAAAATCTTAAACATTAAGCATGATTCATTAAATTTATAATGTCTTGCATGTGCTATATTTACTGGCATTTATAGAGCTACCCTGCAGCAGTGATATCGTTAGGGAGAGAAAGCCAAGCAATCATACAAAGTAATAGAAAATTTATTCACTTTTTGAAGAACAAAAGGGTCAGTCTATGACCTTTACCAAAAACACTTTAAATTTTTACCTTATAAAATACAGTTTTGTCAGTAAACTGAAGCACATGAATTAAATCCTATAGTAATGTTTCATCCCTTTAATAATCCCATCAGTAATAGAGACACTGTGGGAACATTGTCCAAAGCAGCTGTGGTTGCCCAGACTACTCTCTCTCTCTCTCTCATAGGAGAACAGAAAAGGTCACTATCACCTCACCTGAGATTACAGCCACTCTCTTCCCAGCTGTATGTTGTCTCTGGTGGTGCTAGAATATGTCAAAGGTAGAAGGTTAACCTAAAGGAGGACTTGATCTATATAGCTAATGGAAGATTGTCACCTATGTTGGAGTGAGACTGTTCAATGGTTCACATACACAGGGGTCAACCATCCTCCTGTAAGGAAACCCAGGAAAGTCACTGGCTCACCTAAAGCTTTAATCTAGCAACAGTACCCAACCCAGAATGGATAGACGTTTGTTCCTGTCTCCTCAGAAAAAGGTCACACAAGTATAATAAATCAATATTTGATATATAGTACATAATGAAAATTTTTACTATTAGCACTATTCTAGTCTTCAAAATATCTAGACATTAATTTCAATAACCCATATGCAACCCATTCTATTTCTCATTAGTACTTCATTGGTAATAAGCAATGATCACCTTCGTTAATATAACAACTGAGGGGCCAAAACCAGATAATTTGCAATGCCACTGTTTGAAAACTTTAAACAGAAACAATTCCCCAATATTTTATGTTTCTGAACATGTCCTATTGATTTCTATTTATATTCAGCTGTAATTAGAGTACACACTGTTAATACATTCAACCCTTAAAATGTTTTGAAATGTTTAATGACCCAGTGTACCACCCCTTAACTTTTTGGATAAGATCAGGTATATGATCAAGTACACAGAGCGTTGGAAATATATCATACAAACCAAAAAATAAGCATTCTGCAGTTGCTAGCTATGGTGTTCTCCAACACCAATTAGGCCAAAGTAATTAATAAAGTATCCCAGATTCTCAATGCTTTTGTATGTCTTCTGATTTCTTAATCAGCTTCTCTATCATTTGCTGACCAAACAAAGTTAAAATTCTCTTATCATGACATGGAACTTTCCACTGTCTGTGGCTCTTCCAGAAGTCTGACTCATTCTCTAGCAACCTTGTTCACTGTCCCTTTCCTCAAAACAACAACCAAAAAGGTAAGTGAATTTTAAAACAAATTTATAAATTAGAAAAAAATTCAAACCTCTACAGGAGCTTGTCTCTCATGATTACTATGGCTCATTCTCAGGACTAAGCTAGTAACACAGGAAATCTTACTCTACCCTATGCTAGCCCTTTCTGGAAACACTTTTTTTTTTTCATTTGTATGGGTGTTTTTCCAGTATGTATGTGCATGCTACATAGTGCCCTCAGAGGCCACAAGAGGGCATAAGGCACCCTGGACCTGGAGTTACAAACAGTTGTGAGCCACCATGTGGGTACTAGGAGTACAATTAAGGCCTGGTGACTGGCTCTGCCCCATGCTTGGAGCCAGTCTATCTGCTCCAGCCTCGCTGGGTGATCCTACCTAGTCTCCAGTGGCACACCACCCGCTGCTCATAAACCCCATGCAAGTGCTCAGAACATTTTTTTTCTTTTCTTTTTTTAAGCTTTCTCAGGCCCTATATGGATTTACATGCCCCCACGTTGAGCACCAAATGTAACAGTTGGGACTACCAGTCCACAAATAATGACACAGAGGCTTATTAATTATAAAAGCTTGGCCTTCGCTTAGGCTTTTTTTAAACTAGCTCTTATAACTTAATTGGCTTGTTCCTATTAATCTATGTTCTATCACGTGGTTCAGTTACCTTTCCTCTATTCCATATGTCCAACTTGTTCCTCATTCTGTTGGTGTCTCCTGGAACCTAGATTCACCCCTCTGACTTCCTCTTTCTCTCTGTCCTAAAGTCCCACCTATTCTCTCTTGCCTAGTTATTGGCCATTCAGTCTTTCATTACATAAATCACAGTAGCACATCTTCACACAGTGTACAAATACGCCGTAACAAGTCTGGGGAACAACTCTCCAGCAACATACCAAAAACTACAGTAGGCTAAATTGTGAGCTTCCGAGTAGGGGAGGCTCTTAATAGCCCTAAAAACTTACAAACGTTATCTCTCTTCATAAAGAAATAAGAAAAGCTAGATGCATCTGCACTGTCATAAAATAAGGTTGATTAATAAAAGGGAAGCATGGGCAGGAAGAAAAAGTAAACTATTATAATCACTTAACTGTGTGATTAACACAATATAAATTTAGATAGCTACAATGATTCTAATAGATAGGGTAAAAACTAGATGAGTGGGCTCCAAAAATTCTGAGAACATGTTCTGGGCAATAAAATACCTCTTCTCTCCTTTCACATGGAAGAGAGAAAAGTACCTCAAAATTTTTTAGTTGGGAGTAGAGACAGTTTAAATTTTACACTTTGATTTTCAAAGTTCTATTTGAGTAAGATATTAGAACGATGGCAATTCAGAAAGATCTAAAGAAAATAATACTCTTCAAAACCAGGAGTGCACTATTCAGTAAGTTTTTGTTAAGTATTCTTGGAATACCCAACCATTTCCTACAAACATTTTTAAATTCATATACTCTCCAAAATTAGTACCACACCAAAGTAGAAAATACTCTTGTTCTCTTGTCCTCGTGACAAAAGTCAGTTGATATAATTATAATGTATCAGGTAGAATCATGATCACCCAGAAGATGTAATAGGAAATAAGCCATTTTACTCTAGAAAACAATCTTAAGAAGGTCTTAAAGTGACTGTCACTAAGAAGTGATTCACAAACCCTAGTAATTAATTCATGAAGAGGCAGGAAATACACCACCATGAATAGACATAACCCTGGCTGGACTTGAACAAATAAAGTTATAGTAAATGACTCCTATCTAACAGACATCTATTTCTTAAGAATTTCTTCATATACTCCAGGCCCATTATAGTACCACTTTACTAACATATGTGTTTCTGAAGCTTAATTTATGTAGCATAATAATTCCTACCACATTATCAGAACTGTAGTAAAACAGCATTGTTTTCAAGCGTTTATTATAACAAAAACAGTAGATTCTATTTCCAACAGTATACCAACACTGTCACCTCTGTTCTGTCAGGCAGCAGGCAAGGCTAAAAGAAGGGGGAAAAAAACAAAAATGGCAACAGTTTTTTGGCAGGCAAGGGGAGATGCTCAGATATGATCATGATCTGTTACCTACTTAATAGAGATTAAATGTTTTTCTGTTGAAAAAAAAACATTCTTGGCTTGAAAATGTAAAGAATAGAAAAGGTAAAGAAGAAATTCATTTTTGAAAACTAAATGATAGATGGTTCAAATCATATATTGAAGAAAAGGAAGAAAACTACACTTACCTTTTCCCCCTTTTTGATACTAGGAACGAAACAAAGTACAACAAAAGACATGAGAGATCATTTAAGTAAATGACCTCAGGGAGCTGGAGAGACAGCTCAGTGGTTAGGAACACTGGTTGTTCTTTCAGAGGACTTAGGTTTTTGTGGGAATTCATTCAGCCAATAGCCATTTGTGTACCGGCCCATTAGGGTGTGGTTTGAGGTACTATAAGTGCAGACAGAAAACGTGCAAGCTCTCTCTTGGTTGGTGGTCGGAGTTCAGTTTGCAGCTTCCAGCGCCCACAGAGGATAACAGCTCTATTGTGAGCTTTTTCCCAAAAAATAAAATACTTTTATCGTTTTTTCTGGGCTCTTGTGGACCTCCTTAAATATGCCTACATAGGTTCAATTCCCAGCACCCACATGGCATTTCACAATTGCCTATAAATCCTCCTCCAGGAGATCTGATACTCTCACACAGACATACATGCAGGCAAAATACTACTGCACATGAAATAAATAATAATAAAAGTCATTTTTAAAAAAGGAAAGAAAGTGGCCTCATGCTACAAACTAACACTGGTGTATATCTGGTAAAAGACACTGCAGAGGAGGCTAGGGAAGTGGCTCAGTGGGTAAAGTATTTACTTACAAGCATGAGAACCTAAATTCAAAACCCCAGAATCTACGTAAATGCCAAGAGCAGCAGTGTACATGTGTGACCTGGATCCTGGGGGCAGAACAGCAGGGTTCAAGAAGCTCACTGCTCAGCAAGTCTAGCTGACTTTTCAGTTAGTAAGTGGCCATCTCAGAAAACAAGGTGAAGATAGACAGAGAACACCCACCATCCCTGTCCTGCCTCCACATACACCTCATGAGTGCTCAACTGCACGGGTCTGTCACATACATAAACAGATATACCACATACAAAAATTAAAAATTAAATTTAAAAACATGTAAAGACACTGCGGAGACTATATAAAGCATTTTATTACATATTTCCAATGCATAGTCAATACACCTACCAAAATTTTAAGTACTAATTTTTCTCTTTCTTCCCTTTCCTGGTAGGATAGGAGTAAATAGATAATTTAGATACACAGCTGTAACAAAATATCTGGGACTAGGTAAGTTATAAAGAATAAATACATTTCCCATACCACTGGAGGTTGAAAAGTTCATTAGCATGATATCTGGTGAAGGCCTTTTTGAGGTAGCCCCAAATGTTCACAGAGGAAGAAGGCCAAATGTAGTATCTTCCCGTGGCAGAGAAGCGGATGTGGCAAAAAGCAAGCTAATGAGTCAACAGATAAAGCTGCTTTTACAAAATCCATCAATCTATCCCATTCAAAAGAAAAGAGCCCTTATGACTTAGCTACCTTCTATAAGCCCACCTCCTGCTATTTTGTTACAACATCTGAATTTAAAAGGAGGAACTGAAACCACAGTAAAGCCCAAAGACTCAAGACCCAATAGTGGTGATGTCACTCGGAAGAGCAAATCCCTGAAACCTACCTACAATGTATCCAGTAATAGTTGCTGGTAAGAGAGAATCAAACAAAGTGAAAAAATAAGAAGGCAAAGACAAGCGGAAAGACAGAGACAGAAAAGCATCAGAATCATCGCTTTAAAGCTGGAATATTTAGTACAACTGTATTTACAAATAAGCTTCGAAGCTAATCTATACCAAAGTGGGCTCTTAGAATCCCTAAGAAATATATTTTAAACAAAATACAAGATCTAAGTTCAACTCTACCACATTTAAAAAAAAAAAAACCAAAACTGTGAGCATTAATCAATCTTAATTAAAACTGGTATATGTGATGTTAAGTTTTAAAATGGCATTCCTGAGCTAAAATGGAATCACTATAGAATGTAAAGATGAAAAACTACATGCTTATATGTGTATGCTGACCAGATGTTGTCAACATGGCAAAAAGCGAAGGTCAACTGATGAGCTGACTACATTAGCTTGGCCTGCAGCCACGTCTACGGGGCACTTTCTTTCCCTGTGACCTTTCGCGTGTCATTTACATGTTTTCCTTTTGTTTTGATTTTTATTCCTGCCTCTGTGAAATTCTAGATAACATCATTTACTTGTCATGGTTTAAAAAGAGAACTTGCTAGATGTGGCAGTTATGGTTGAAACAGGGTGATTCCTTGAGCCCAGGATTTCAAATCAAGTCTAGACAACAAGACCCCATCTCAAAGAAAAAAAAAAAATACATCATTAAAAATGAGAGATTATAACAAAGGTGTTTGGCATACAATGCCAAATAACTATTGTTATAGTATCTGTGACATGATCACTAGACAAATTCCATATTTTCTGCATTCCTATCTATTTCCACTGACTCCAAACTTCAATTAGTTTGGCAAATATACTTTGTTTTCCCAAGGAGACAGAAGAAAAAAAAATTTGAAAAGTCTAGACTATTAAGTAATGAAACCAACCTCTAACATGTCTGGTATGGTATCTACAAACAAAATTCTACAATCATACTTGAACAAAAGTAACTGTCTACGAAAGCACTCAATCTCCCATGGGGAATATGATCACTTAGACATTTAAGCAATAATATTATTTCCTATTCTATATCCCAAAAACCAAAATAGAAAAAAGCAATTTCCAGTAAGTAATGGCTGGAATACAGAGGTAAAATTTTTAAAAATTGTAACAGATAAAATGAAAAGTTGATTTAAATTGCAGAGCTAAAGACACATTCAAAACCAATTGCCTTCAAAAGATGATAAAGAATCAAAAATATATTAACATGAACCCCAAAAATGCTCATTTTAAAAATTCAAGGACAAAGTAAAGCAGGGGGAAAGTCAACTACTTCTATTTCAGTTGAAGAATCATTCATTTCAACCTCTGTTTGTATATAAGACTAGGCAACATGAAGGAATAGAAAAAATTTGCCTTGATTAGTGCCTCATCAATGGCCCCAAAATGCTTGTCATGTCTGATAAAGGTGCCATAGTATTTCAAAATCATAGCTTAAAATGTTAGTGTTTTAGGAACTAGAGAAATGTGTCAGTAGTTAAGACTTGTTTTTCCAGAGGCTCCAAGCTTAGACCCAGCACTGACAATGAAACTCAAAACCACCCATTATTCCAGTTCCAGGGGAACCAGTGACCTCTTCTGGCCTCCATGGGCACCCACACACCCATGTGCTCACAGAAGCATATGCACGCATGTATACTATTCTGGCCCAGAGCAAAGTGGGGGCTATATCTGGTGATGGAAAGCTAGCATTTTACAGTATGATAGAAGCAGAATTTTAGATCATAATTAGAAACAATAAACTATTACCTATTACCTAAATCACAAAGCTGGGCCTGCTCTGTCATTTCGAATTATTAATAGTAAATCATTTATGCTCCTGGTTACAAAAATTCAATAATGTCTTTCAACCAAATAATTCCTATACAGCTTCAAAATGCCAATTTTCTACAAATAACCCTAAAAAGGAATTCAGTAGACAATGACAATGACAAGGAGAGTGTGACAATGATCAACATGCCTATTCTGTTAGATTATTTGACAAAATAAAGCAAAAGCCTTTAAAATATATAGTATTCAGACAGGTCAAGAAAGAAAATAAATTTTCTTTGTGACAACAGAAACAAAGGTCCCTAACAAAATATCTATTATTAACTAGAATCCAGCACTCTAACATAGGAAAAGAAACCATGCTTATGTGAAGGCTTTTCCACAGGATTTAAACTGGGTTAATACTAGGGTAGAAAACAGTCAATATATTGTTATCAACAGACGAGAGTCATCATGTGATCACCTTAATAATTACAAAAAAAAAACAACAAAATTTGTCATCCATTTATGGTTAAAAAAAATTATTACTGGACTAGGAATCAAATGGAACTTTCCCATAAAACAAAACAACTGGAAGCTAACATCGGATACAAGGGTAAAATCTGAATGTTTCTCTCATCTTAGATAAAGAACAACATTTTGGTATCTACCCTTAACTCTCCAATTCTTAAGGGCCTAATCAATTATAATCAGGCAAGAAAATAAAACAAAAGATGTTCAGAAGGTAAAAATTATTATTTTGGTGTTCACAAATAAAGGTGATCAAACCAATTACAAAGATGATTTCAAAGAACTCCCAAGGAAAAAAAAAGTCACCAGATTAGGTCAGTTTAAAATAACTGATACACAAAACTAAATTGTATTTCTGTATGGTGGCCAGAAAAAAAATTACAAACTGAAATTTTTTAAGTTTCATGTAAAATAGTACAGAAAAAAATACCAAATAATAAAAAAATAATCTAACAAAATATGTGTGGTATGTGTAAGCAATGCTGAAAGGTAGTAAGGGAGACCTAAAAATAAGTAAAGATTATCATATTCATAGAATCAAAAGATTCAGAATTGAGGTGTCAATTGGCTCCAAACAGATTTAAAACTTCAATGCAGTGTTAATGAAGACACCAGCAGGCTTTGTGTACAAATCAAGTAGCTAATTTTAAAACCTATGAAAATGTAATGGCACCAAAAGAGCCAACATGTATTGTTATGGATTAATGCTCTTGTACACTGTAAAGATTTGTCACTCATATTGGTGTAACACTGATTGGTCAGTAGCCAGGCAGGAAGTATAGGTGGGGCAACCAGACTAGGAGAATTCTGAGAAGAGAAAAGGCAGAGACACAGTCGTCATCCAGAGGCAAAGGAAGCAAGAGAGAATGCCTTACTGAGAAAAGGTACCAAGCCATGTGGCTAAACATAGGTAAGAATTATGGGTCAATTTAAGTTGTATAAGGTAGCTAGTAATAAGCCTGAACAATAGGCCAGACAGTTTATAATTAACATAAGCCTCTGTGTGTTTATTTGGGACTGAATGGCTGTGGGACCAGGTGTGACAAAAAAAAAAAAATCCATCTACAATGTATAGCAGAGAAAAGGATACCAAATTGGAAAACAGAAAGTAATTTGATTTCAGGTTTACCATAAAGTTACTGCAATCATGACAGATGTCATTAGTCAGAATACAAACACAGAAGAAATCACAACACACACACCCAGTGTCTTTCAACTGACTTCAACAAGGAGTCAAGGTAATTCAATGGAAAAAAAAGCATCATCTTTTCTATGAAAGGTAAGGAATCTACTGAATACCAATAAACAAGAACCAAAAAGTTTAAGTTGGCCCCTGACTTAGACCCATTCACAAAAACTAAGTTGAAATAAAAGGCTTATTTAGTTCTTAATAAAAAAACTAAGTTGAAATAAAAGGCTTATTTAGTTCTTAATAAAAGGCTAAATCTCTAAGAGTTCTCTAAGAAAATACAGTACAAGATTTTCATAACATTCTATTGAGCACAAACTTGGCAGATATGATACTTATAAATTATAAAATAAACACTTCAAACTTTAACACTTCTGCTCTTTGTAAGACATAACTGAAAGAAAATACTAGCAAAACACATCTAATGAGGGATATGTATATAAAATACATAAACAACTCAGTCAAATAAGCAAAAAATAGATATTTTACCACACAAAATATATAGACGGCAAATATAGGGTGAGAGGATGTTCACCATTAGTCATCACAAGGGAAATGCCATAAAAATTTAATAGACTTGGCTGTGTAGCTGAATTTAAAAACAAGCAATATTGAGAGTTTTAAAGACTCCCAAATGTTCAAACAAGCCCATGTGGTAAATAACTGTAGAGCTTCTCTCAAAGAAAAACACATACTTACTTGCCTTACATCCTGATGTGAATCTACCCCACTAGTTTACATACATCCCAAAGAAATGAAAAAGGTTGTGCAAACATAGCTTTTGTCATAATCACCAAAAATTGTGAACAATGCCTACTGATAAACATCTTGTAAATCCTCATACTATGAAGTAGAACTCAGCAACTAACAGGAACAAGCGACTGATGACTACAGTAAAAGTAAGTACACAAACACACAATACTACAAACTCTATGGTTCTATCTACATGCCATCATGAAAACTACAAAACTACAGGAGCAAAAGTTAAATCAGTGCTTAAGAACAGAGTGCACTCACTTAATACAATGGGGATGAAGCAATGTTTTAATGATGAACAGTTTCACTCTGGATTGTGAAAATTATTAAAATCCTTTTTTTTCCAAGCCAAAATGTAGTTCATAAAAATTCTTTTTACTATCTGTTACATAAATTTACCTTTTTAGAAAGGTGTTTTATAGACAGTGTGTTGTACAAATATTTCTGATGACTCTCAATCCAGTCACGCTGACAATCAACATCAATCATCACACTGACTTAATAGATTAGAATAAAATCCAATGCCTTATTCTTATTTCATTTACTTAATCACAGACTTTAAATAGCTTAATTTAAAGCAGAACAGGTCAGTATGGGGTTTTGCTCCACACTATATAAACAGTACCTACTTCACAGGGTATTCAGGAAATAAATGACATGCTTTTTATAAACCATCCCTCTCAATAAGTCAGGCTCAATAAGCCTATCAGCCACTTTGTATCTCTAGATACTTTAGGAAACACTTTCCAAAGTTTCTGGTTCAAACTCAGGTACTAGCTGTAACTTGCAATTTTTAGAAACACTCTATGATGAGTAAGAGTCAGGCTGAATTTTTCACTCAGTTCTTTCAGGAGATCACCAAAAGTAATGAGAAATTTCTACTTAAGATACTAGCTTGGTTCTCAAAAGCAAGTATCTCATTAAAAATAAGTTTCATGGACTGGAGAGATGGCTCAGTGATTATGAGCACTGGTTGCTCTTCCAGGAAACCCAGGTTCAATGGCAGCTCGCAATTGTCTGCAACTCCAGTTCCAAGAGATCTAACACCCTGATACAGACATACATGCAGGCAAAACACTAATGCACATAAAATAAAAATAGACACGTAGATGATAGGTAGGTAGGTAGATAATTTCATGGAACTAGAGAATCAGTGGCTAAGAACACTTGTTACCCTTACTGAGAACCCAAGTTCAGTTCCCAGCAACCAACTAATAATGGCTAACAACCATCCCTGACTCCAGTTCCAAGTTCTTCTGGCTTCCACAAATACCACATACATGAAATGCTGACACACATGCAGGCAAAACACTCATGCACATAAAATAGATAATCTTTAAACAAATTAATTCAGTTCATATTCAGAAAGATGCAAATACTAATAGCCAACAGCTGCTTGGAGAGAGAAAAACAGCTTACTTCAGTCCCAGGTAGATTGCCTTTGCTCTAGAGGACAGTTCAACACCCACAAGCATGCAGGCAACACTAAAATGATTCGGTCAGTTATATATAAGAAGGAGGAAACAAATGATAGGGAGATGATATAGACACAGGTGCATGTAGTGATATTTCATTTGTATTTTAATAAAGCTTGCCTGAAGATCAGAACGCAAAACAACCACACTAGTCAGCCATACAGGCCAGGCAGTGGTGGCACACACCTTTAATCCCAGCAGCCACACTAGTTAGTCATAGAGGCCTGGAGGTGGTGGTGCACGCCTTTAATACTAGCACTAGAGAGGAATATAAGGCAAGATGAGACAGGAATTCACTCTCTTTCAGTGTGAAGATTTCTTAGAGGTAAGAGCTCTCTAGTGGTTTGGCTGCTTTGCTTTTCTAATCTTCAGGTTGAACCCCAATCTATCTCTGGGCTTTTATTATTCGTGTTACAGATGTAGATATAAATAGACAGAAAGATTCACACACACACACATACAGAGACACAGATATTATCATGGAGAGAGGCCATAATTATACATGCACAGATATGAAGCAATTAAGGGGTGAATCTGATCAAAATAAAAATGGACTTACATATGAAGAAAATAGTAATTTTTGTTTAAAGTGCACATAATTACAACTGCTGTTTATACTAATGTGGTCCATCGAGAGACTGGGTGGTGACTCACAGTGAAGGATTATCACAACGTAACAATAACCCTCACTGCCCTTCATGTCACAACTTTACTATGGCCACTTTCAAAACATGGCAGTAGAAAACCATTAAAAGAGACTGTGGCTGACAACCTAAGCTTTGAAGTTAGGAAGAGTATGAGAATTCTTTGACACTTTTCCTGTATTTAAACCCAAGCAGAAATGAAGAGCACACAACGAAGACACTCACCCTAAGCTCCTCTTAGTTGCTCTTCTCATGACTTTGCAAAGGCTACAATTAGCACAGAGTAAAAAGGCAAGAGAAGACTCCATTTGGAGTAAACTTACCGACAATGCTTGATTCTCTTTAAGATCCAACCCAAACACATCACGCCGCTTCACTGTGAGGAAATCAGCATCAGGCCCATCTTCCTCATCATCATCTCTGTCTAAGAACTGCACAGGACCTTCCTTGACATCCTCCTGTGCCTCCTCAATTTTGAGAACAGATTCAGTACGAGGCTCTCTTGCTTTTCCCAGTTGCTCTTCCATTTCTTCATCTTCTGTGTCTTCGTCCTGATCTTCACTCTCACCACTGGCCAACCTGTATTCTGTCTCTTCTAGTTGTTTTCCACTTTTGTGAAGGATGGACATTTTCTCATTGAAATAAGTTCGAAATTCTTCTACTTCGTCATTGGTGAGGGAGGGAACCCCGGGCTGAATTGTTTCAGTGACTTGATTCCTTACCACTCCTTTAGTGGGCTGCTTCTCCATTTTTTGAAGAAATCTTACCCGTGGAGCAACAGCAAGACCAAGAGACCTTCAGGATTGAAGAGAACAAAGGTTAATTATTTCATTATGGTGATGGTATGTTTGTGGTGTTATGGAGGTTTCTCCACAGCACAAGTCTATTTCCATGGCTTTGTTTTAACATTCCTCTAAGACACATCAATTCTGACAGATTAAATGATTCAAAATAAAGCCATAATACTTGTATAGAAAATATTTTAAACACCTAGCTTTGCTTCCAGAGACTTGATATGGTATTTTAAAAAAGAAAAAGAAGCACTGAAACAAAAATAAGATGGTCATAGCTCACATTCTAGATCCAATTTTCAATTCAATTCTCAGCTTCCTCACAACACATAATAACAGCACCTGCCAGGTCTACCTCACCAGTGCTATGAAGTCCCAATTAACTAAATGTATAAAGGTACTTTGTAAAACATAAGCTACCACATAAAATGTAAAAGACATGGCTGAGGAATGACAAAACAAATATTCTCAAAAAATTGTGCAGAATACACATACTGTCATCCTTACCTACAAAAATATATTTTTCTTTTTAAAAAAGATAAAAGGGGGAAATATTGGGATTGTGTTTTGGTTTTTTTGTATGTTTGTTTTGGTTTTTTTGTTTACCTAAGAGCAAAATTTGTTTCTTCCAGAATCAACAATTTTTACTAAATTCCCACTGGTGAATAGAAACACAACTTTTAAAAAGCAAAGGTTAAGCTAAGCATGGTAGCATATACCACTTTACTCTTATTAATCCCAGTACTCAGGAGGCTGAGGCAGGCATATCTCTGTGAGTTAGAGGACAGTTCCGGGTCTGCCAAGGCTCCATAGTGAGACAAAGCCTCCAAATAAATAAATGATTAAATGGCAGCTTTATCCACTGTTTTCCCCCTATATAATTCATAATAGGAACTGCAAAGTTCATTATTGAAAAGCACAAACTCAGAAACAGAGCTAAGGTTCAAAATGCACAGCTCTGTCATTTACTAGTTGTATAATCTCAAGAATATTCAACTCTCAAGATAGTTTTCTTATCTGCAAAATGTAATGATTGAGAATTCCTACCTAATAGAGTTGTGATAAAGTTAATAAACATGCAATACAGTGAAAATAGTAAGGAGGCAACTGTGGCAGTCATTTCTATCATTACTGTTGTCATGATATGAAGGGTTAGACAAATTATATACACCAGAGGATTTCTAATAATGCAGTACAGTGACATGGTTTTCAGAAACTAAAACCTGAATCCTTGAAGACAAGAGTATATGCACATACAATTCTATCATTGAATGAAATGACCTCCATATATAGGCCACTCAAAGTATTTCCCTAGTATATTTTTAACCTTCTATCTTATAAACATGGCAAATGCTTTAGTTATCATAGGCTTCTAAAGGAAATCCTACACCTCAAGAAAATTATACATCTGAGTATCAACATAAACTAAACGCATAGTCAAACTATAATGATACTTAGACTTAACATAACTATTTGCCTTGTATAAACATCACCAAAAGCAAGTCCTCAACAACAAACAGGACATTTACTAGTTTGATGCAACAAGACAGCTTCTATATATGATCCTGTAGTATTCAAAACCTATGCCCATCATTTGTGACTATTGCAGCAACCAGAAAAAACACACTGAACTTAACATAAAATACAAAAGTAACTAAAAATCCAAATCTTTGCATCATACTTAAAAGTGATGAAACTAGGAACTAGTAAATAAGCATAAGGAAACAAAAGCATGTTTTCCATGGCACAGGATTTTTCCCACCCAATATTAAAATAGTAATGCTATCTAACAAAAGGGGTTTACAACTGACAGATCATATAATATTAAATGTAGAATCTAACAGAATAGAAAACAGCAGCTTACCTAAGCCAAATTTTTTGTTATGAGGGGAAAATGGAAAGGATATAAATATTCTCATGTATGAAATCCTCAAATAAAATATTTTTTTTAATTTTCTTTGTTAAACTCAATTTAAAAGTAAAGGCATTCAAATTCCTAGAAAACAAGCCAAGCATTCAGACTTTGCCTAAAACATATTTTATCTTGGAAACCTAAGATAAACATTAAGGTATAATAAAGCTCAAGGGTACTTCTAAAGATTTGGTCAATACATTTCCCATAGATAGGACTCCATCAAAGAGGGAGTTTAAAAATTAAAAGGTTATTTTTGTTTTTGTAATCTCACAACTATTCCAACAACACCAGTTAGTCCCTCCATACATTCAGCAACCTGAGTCACTGAATCTTGTAACATCTTGCAACAGTAACTGCAAGTGTCCATAAGAGATAAATACTGAAAAAATAAACAAAACTTATAAATATGAACCTCCTGACAATAAGAACTAAAATACTGGTTAATTTCCAAGAGTTAATCTAACATACTTCTCTGCAGATTTTCAACAGAATGTTCTAAGGTAAAGAGAAGACTCTTAGAGGAAACCCTAGGGGCAATCCCTTTAGCTTTATTACAGCTGTTATCAGTACTTACAGTGCATATTCAGTAATGGGTAACTTGCTCACATTAAATACTTCTTTATCTTTCATAAGATATACTGAACGTATGTAGGAGACAAAGCACTGTAAAATAAAAAATTAAAAATTAGCCTAAACCAATAGAAAACTAAGAGATAATTCAGTAGTAATGAAAAATACAAAACAGATCAACAAACTATTTTGCATACACAGAAAAATAAACTGCTACAACTGTAATATTAGGAAAGATTTTGCATTTTATTTCAACTCAATACAAAATATTACCTAGCTGTGCATGGTGGTGCATTGCCTGCAATTCCATCACTTGGGAGGTAGAGATAAACACTGGAAATTCAAGGCCAACCAGGGCTACATAATATCTTACCTCAAGTGAGAAAATCCTCAACTTCCCAAAAAGCTACTGAATATTAATTAGTACTGCTTAATCATAATTAAGTGCAATGAGATAACACAGGCAACAGAATAATACAGATAGAGTATCTGTACTGATTATGAGCTATGCTCATAACACAGCTATGTCATCCTGTCATCAGTTTGTAAAACAAATAGATGATAAAATACATCTCAGCAAGTACATTTACTTTAACAATAATTTGTGAAAGGCTAGGGAGATGGCACAGTCAGTAAAGTACTGACCATCAAAGCTTGAGAACTTGAGTTTGAATGCCCGGCATCCACATTAAAAGGCTGGGCATGCAGAATGTGCCTGTGATCCCAGCATTGGGAAGCCAATAACAGAAGGATCCCTGCAACATGCAGCCCAGTTAGTCCAAGTCTAGCCAGATGCATAGCTCCAGGTACAATAAAACAACTTTTCTCAAAAAATAAGGTAGAGAATGATTGAAGAAGACACCATAATTGACCTCCGGCCTCCACACATACGTCCATACACATGTATGCACACCTATACATACACATGCACACAAAGAATACATACAGTGCACATATAAAAATTTTATAAAGTGTATTTAATCCTTCTGTCCATATTTCTTAAACTTCATATTTTCTTCTGTACCTCTACATTTACACCAATCTTTTCTACCCAACTAATCTCCCAACAAACCATTTTCTGTCTCCAAAGCCATTAACAATGAATGGTGCCGGTTCAAAGGTATTTTCCTCTGCAATCACTCACAAGAAATAATACCACGTGCTTATAGGTTTTGTTCCATCAAGATTAATCAAAAGCTAGAAAGTCATTTTTCTGAAACCAGATAGCCTGATGGTGCTGGGAAAACAGCCATTCTGCTTAACCATGTGTGACACCTACTTTTTGTTCTAGAAGGCTAATATTCTATATGCTCAAACCAGTGAAACTACATCTTTTCAGCATTTTCTATCTCCTGAACCAATAAACAAATAACCTGCCAGTCATGTAGTAAATCACAACACTATCAACGTTTTCAGCATCATGTGGTTTTTAATTGCTAACATTTCTCCTCAGAAATAACTGATCTGAAGACTGATTAGTCTGACTTGGCCATTACAGAATGTGCACACATTTCAAAATGTCAGATGTACATCATAATAAAATGTCAGTGTAGGCAATTTCTTACTAAGACTTTTTTAGTTCAGAAAAGCTATTCAAGAATAGTAAGTCATATTAATCGATTCAAATTTCATTGCTGGAGATAATTTGCAAAAATTCTATGCCACCAAGAAATTTAGCTTAGTACAAGACAATATTAATCTCTCCACCAAAAAATGCAATCAGAACTTATAATAATTTCATTGAAAAAAATAAGTTTATCAAGTACACTAGACACTAGGCTGCTTCAAATTTAAAAATCATCTTAGAACTTCCCCTGTGTCTCTAATAAAATTAAACACAGGTAAATTTAAGAAATACTTTTTAAAATTAAGGTAAATTTTTAAAAACACTTTTTAAAATTAAGAATTAATTTTAGAATTAAAGAAGTAAAAATTTCACTGCTTAAACCTTTTAGCTATGACCATGCAACAAAGATTATATAAATTCATTCCAAAAACAAATACTGGATTCAAAGTTGACTTACCCTTTGAGCTCTTTCTTTTAAATCTTGATCTTGGGCTAAAAATGACTCTAGTTTTTTCTGAACATCAATAAGTTTTTCTGGATTGATTCTTTTTAATAAAAAAAATAAAAATGGTTAAACTAAAAAAAAATCTCAATTTTAAAAACAGAAATAATACACAGCATTTTCAATTTGACTTTTGAGTGTTTAACATTATTTCTCATCTATAGACCAAGAGACGCCTTTTGTTTTTCTAATTTCAAACTGAATTATTACATTACTCCAATACCAGCGTAGCAACAGGGAAATAATAAGAGTAGATGAAGTTGTTTTTCCTTTATTAATAGAGAAATTTTTCAAAACACACAAAGCTACTCACCTCAAAACTTAATACATTGTCAATTTTTATCTTCTATATTCTCAACCAGCTCTTTCACTATCTAACAGTTCAAATTACTGTTAGACAAATCAAACTATTTTTCAATGTCTCCAATACAAGTAAGACTCTGATGGATTCCACTATGCCCAATGTACATATCCTCAATGAGAGGAGATTATGTTCCTTTGAAAGGAAAGAACCATACACAAAATGATTTCATTCAAGAGGTATTATTACCCTTTCAATCTTCAATGCTCCTTGAAACTAAGAAGTTCTCCTTTCTCTTATTTTTTTCTGCTATATCCTGCAAATTGTTTCAATATAAATAGTATTTTAAAGGTGTCAGAGCTGGGAAGATAACTCGGCTGGTAAAGTGCCTGCCATATATGCATAAGGATCTAAGTTCAGCTCTTCGGAGGCATTGGAGTATGTGTCTGTAACCTCAGCCCTTTGTGGGAGGATGGAGATAAACTGAAGACAGGTAGAACCCTGCAGTTCATTAGGTAGGCTGCCAGACTAGCCAGAGTGATGAGCTTCAGGTTCAGAGCAAGAGCCTGTCTCAAAAAATAAAGATGGAGAATGGTGATCAAGGAAAGACACCCAATTGAACCCCATGCCTCCACGAGACAGAGACACATGTACAGGCACACATGCACACGTATACTACACACATAAACAACATTAACAACACAAGCACAAACAGAATTTTTTAATATTTTCAAGAAAAAGGCAACTAAAATCAGATGTGGTGGTAAATGCCTATAATATCAGCATTTGGGAAGTGGAGACCACACAATACATTTGAAGGTAGCCTGGGCTACATTGAGACCCTATCTCAATCAATCAATGAAGTAATCATTCAAGCAATAAATAATTCTTTACCATTACTATGTTTGTTTCAACATTCAATAGATAAATATAACCTATCACCTCAATATGTGTGTGTGTGTGTGTGTGTGTGTGTGTGTATAAAGGCAAGTAATAAAAACAAGTTACTTATAAACTGGAAATAAAAAACTTATAATGTCTCTTAAAAAAAATAAAGGTTAGACTTAACATCATCCTTAGCAGAAGTGCGAATCTTCCAGTTTTCCCACTAAAATTAAGAACAAAGCAGGGGGTGCTGGAGAGAAGGCTCAGCAGTTAACAGAGCAATAGCCACTTTTCCAGAGAACTTGAGTTCAATTCAAACACCTGCATGGCAGCTCACAACTATCTGTAGCTCCAGATCAAGATGATCTGACACCCTCTTTTGGCTCCTACCAGCACCAGAAATACAGCACAAAGGACATACATGAAAGCAAAACAACCATACACATAAAATGATAAGGAAATAAAAATGCAGGGAACTCTGCTTCTCAATGTAGTAAATCCAAGAAGAAGAAGAAGAGGAGGAGGAGGAAGAAATACTAAAAGCATACTGATTGGGGAAAAAAATAAAACTATACTTGTTTGAAAGTGAAATGATAACCTACTTGGAAAATCAAAAGAAAGGAACAAAATGTTCCTGGGACTATTAAAACTTATAACAAGGCTTCAGAATGCAAATATACCAAAGGCTAAGAAAGTCTGAGCAAGATCTACATTTTTTAAAAAAGCTCACAAAACTCTGATTAAAGAAATCAAATAACCATGATTTTTCAGTTTCAGGGAAATTCAATCTTGTCATGGTTTCAATCTATTTCTCACTTGATCTGCAGATTCAATGTAATACCAATACAAATACCAGCCAGTTATTTTATGGGTAACAATAAAATGATTCCAAACACAAGCTGCAGGACTGCCAGGTTCAGTACTGTAATTGGCAAAAGAACAAATCAAGGAGAACAGAGTCCCAAATTATAGTCACATGTATAGTCAACAGACCTTTGACAAAGGAACCACACAACATAAGGAAAGAAAATTAGTCTTTCTAATAAATGATATTAGAACTGGACGTGTAAAACACATGAATCCTGGCACATACTTTAAAAAAATTCAACATGAATCATAGATATAAAGCAGAAAGGGCTGAGGAGATGGCTAAATGGGCAAAGTATTACATAAGCAGGAAAATCTGAGTCTGGATCTCCAACACCAACTTGATAAACAGACACAGCCATGCACACCTGAAACCCCAGCACTGGTCTGAAGGGCGGAGTCAGGGAAGAGACAGACAGACCCTAGGAGCTTGCCAGCCAGTCAGGGTCAGTGAGAGAGGCCTCATCTCAGAAAACAAGGTAGGAAAGCATTTGAAAAAGGCATTCTGACATCAGCCTCTAGTGTACACAAAATTTCTAGCAAAGACTATAGGAGAAAATTCAGATGATCTCAAGTATGGAAAGGACATTAAATGCAGCATTAAAAGGCTAATCCACGAAAACAAATTCATTCACCAAAGTAGACTTCAGTAAAACTGGAAACATGATGCTCAGGCATTTTTCCTCTGCTCCCTAGCCCACCACCAGATGACCTGCTCTGCTCTGCCACACCTCCTTCCTTAACAACACAGCCTCTGAAACCATGAGCCAAAATAGTCCTTCCTTTAAGGTGGCTCTCTCACATACTAATTACAGGGACACCAAGAGAAGCTTCCTATGAACTAGGGACTCAGAGTGGCACTGATATGTCAACACAGCTCCTGAACTGCAGCAAATCAGCAGTGTGTTGGGTGCTGATACTAGAGGAGACGGACATGTGCGAGGTGGGAAATGTGGAGCAATTGTACTTTTCCTCACATTTGCTGTCAGCCTCAAATTTCTTCTAAGACTTTTTTAAAGTCTTTTTATTCACCCTCTAAATCGGAAGCCAGATGGTCGAATAGATTAGGAGGAAGCAGGAAGTGTAGGCAATGATGTCATGTTCTCACTGCTAACAGCAACACAGGAACAGCCAGCTCTTACTTGATCTCCTTCACAGGTACTTTCTTCTGGAGAAGCTGCTGCACCATCCCTTGTTCTTCTGAGGGTAGTAAAATTAGTAAAGCTTCTCCATCTTCTTTGTATCTAAACAAAATAAAAATTTTCAAATGCATCAAAACAATCTTCATTTTACATTCTGACAAGAAGATGAGTAGATGACATGAAATCAAGTTCACTTAATTAGTAAATGCTAGAAAAACCCGCTTTTAATCTTCCATGATGACAGAAAGTAGGACTCTAGCTGCCTTGCATCAAATTTCAATCACTTGCTGTAATTCCCACTGCCTTTAAGGCTGTACTTCAAAAGTAGAGCTAGCATCTAAAAAAAGAAGCAATTAAACAGAATTCCTCTTTTGAGATGGGGGTCTCAATCTTGTAGGCCAAGATGGCATTGCTCTTGTATGTAGCCTCAGGGAACAACAGGACCAATCCCAAAGGGATATTTTAAAATAAGTTCATACAAATATATCAAGGAGACTGTTTCCACCCAAACCACAAGAGTATTATGACAAATTACTTATTAAACATGGCAACCAAATACACTGAAGAAATCAGTTTTTCGGGAATACTGACATATATGCCTGTAATTTCTGAATATAGGAGGTTAAGGCAGAAGAACTGCTACAGAGTTGAGATAACAGCAAAACTCTGTCTCAGAAAACCAAAACACAGAATCAATTCATCTGCCTATGGATTTTACTGATATCTTTAAAATAAAACTTTTCAGGTCAATTTAAGAACTAGGCCTACTCAGGTAAATACCTTATAACTGCTCTTCCCTCACATAAGCCAAGCCTTATCTATCATACCTTCAGAAATCTGTGCTGACACAGGCAAGGGATTCCTAGAGTACTGACGTTACTTATGCTGCTGGAACAGTAAATTAACACCACAATGCCAGCTGGTACACGAGCAACAAAACAGAATCAAACGGGATATTCAGGAAAACATTTCACAGAAGAAAACAATCTAAAAGCAGTCTTTACACTCATGGTATAAAATCTGAGGGGCACATATTTATAACTAACCAAGTAACTACTTACTGAGAAGCCATGACTCAGGAATAAACCAAACACACAGAAGCAGGGCCCTGTCTTCAAGCTATGTAATACTCATCCTAAACAGATATGACAAACTCCTAGGCAGAAGCAACAAACACATACAAGCACAAGACTCAAGACAACAATCAAAGAATGACAAAGGACGGTCACAGGCAACAAACACCACCAACTCAGAAGTGGAGAACAACTATTCAGAAGTGCCCGAGGGAAGATATGACACAGCAGATGGAACTTTTTAAGGCAGACACAAAGGGGTCCACGATGTTCTAAAAGAATGCTGGGTCATGGTGGAGAAACCAGACAACAATGCAAGACTGATTTAGTAAAGAGAGGCCTAAAAAAAGGAAAAGTCCACAGCTGGAATGAAAAAATGAACAGCAGGGAACATGAATTAAAAGGTACATTCAAGCCTGATTTTGCACTGCCCTGAATGCCTCTGCAAGAAATTCTATAATACTGTCTGCAAATAATATTTTATCATTAAATGTTGAAAGAAAAATTGGTTTTAGCAACTTAACTAAGAGATGGTACTGTACTTTTATTATGAAATCTAGAGGAAAGCTTTTTACCTTACATATTAATTTTAAAATCCAACTCTAATGAAGAAAAAATATATCCTTGTATGAACAAACTGAAAAGATTAAAATATATCAAAATGTTAAGCTATCTTTTATAGACAATTTGTTATTTTTTTAAATCTTATTAATATGCCTGGCAGTAAAATGGTGAGAAAACAGACATCATGCTGGCTATTTAAAAAGTTGAATGTCTATATGAACAGATATTAAAAAAAAAAACAGTAATAAATCCCAGCACTCAGGAGGCAGAGACAGGTAGATCTCTGTGAGTTCGAGGCCAACCTGGTCTACAGAGTAAGTCTAGGACAGTCAAGGCTACATAGAAAAACCTGTCTAGAAAAAAAATGTAATACAGGATTTGATTAGTAACACAGAGGATGCTGTAAGAGTATGACAGAGAATATTACCTAATAGTCTAGATATTAAGAAAACTGTCCAGAAATAATGAAGCCTTAAATGAACCTTGAAGAATCAGAAGCCAGTCTAACATTAATTGTAGAGACATGGAAAGGATAGTCAAGTTTTGCAAGGGAAACGGTAGTATTTCAGAGATCAATGAAAACTTGAATATTTCTGTCTTCATGCTTATTTAATTTTCTTGTAAACAGAGGAAATATGAATGTATAAGCATTCCTTTATCTAATTATCTGTTGGAACTGAAAAGCTAGTTATAAATACCTTCCTCATTGTTTAAATGCAAAATTGTATGATTCAAAGTTACTCATCTTTATACACTACAAAAAAAGTATGAATTCAAAACATTCCCCTTTAGCCACTAGACTAAACCATACAAGATGGCAGAAGTTATTAGCATATAAAAAAAGACACATCCTGACCCAGTAAGATAGATGATAGACATCACAACAGCTGTGTCTGCTCTCTGAGGACGTTAAAAGTCAGAGGGCAAGCCAGGTGGTGTTGGTACACACTTGGGAGGCAAAGCAGGCAGATCTCTGAGGTCTAGGACAGTCAGGGCAACACAAGGAAACCCTGCCTCAAAACCAAAAGAGAAGGCAGAGGACAAGCTGAGGAGGTGGCACCATGAATGAACTCAGAAAAAGCGCCACAAGCTTTGCTGTGCAGCTTGAGGGAAGACTGAGTTCAGACACCCAACATCCAGGTAAACAGCCAGGTATAATCATGCATGCCTAGAACTCAGTGCTGGAGACAACAGGGAAACAGGAGAATCTCTTGGGCTTGCTGGCCACCAATTTAGAAAAAAAGCCTATATAATACAATCTAGTAATGAGGAAAGTAAACAAGAAAAAGAAAGCCAACTAGTTGCTCTAACATATCTAAATGTGATAAATGATACAGAAAAAGAGAAGGATGCAAAGGAATGGCTTGAGGAGGATAACAGAAAGCCACACAGGTAACTGTGGAAAAGCGGTATATTAGAAACCGCTAATACAAAAGGCCCTAAGGCAATAGCATGTCTAACATTTATAAGCAGCAGCAAGACCTGAAACAAGAAGAAAAATGATAGACAGACAGACAGATAAGGGGTTGTCACTGGACTTAACTGGGAAGCCCTCATAGGAGTCAGAGAATTTGACTTATGTTTTAAAAGACCACTTCGCCTGCTGAATTGAGCAGACCATCGGAGAGCAAGAGCAGAGGAAGTACCTGAGAACTGGCTGACTCCTAAGAAATATCAGACCCTTACTTGCCCCGTGCCTCTACCAGCTGTATTTCATCTCAGCTCTTCAATGCTTCAAACACAAAAGATTTGCTCTGCCCTTTATTAAAGTCCAGTTATCAACAGACATAAGCAGAAAGCTATATAAGGAAGCAGTTTCCTCTTTGGGAGAAACAGACTCAGTAGAATTTTAAATTCCCAGCTAAGTGAATTTTTAGGAATAGAAAATTTCATTTGAAAATAACGTTCCTATCACATACCTAATAAATTCACATTAGGCTTATTCTTAGGGAAACTGTCTTTTCTCTATTACTTCAGTTTGCAAAAAGCTAAGGACTCTTAAAAAAAATTCTCATTGATTCCTTAAAATAAGAGCATTTTCTGCAAACCATGAGCCCTTCTCAATTTAAAAATTTTAACTAGTTTACAGCTTCATGCTTGCTGTTAAGAGGTATACCGAAGACAAAAAATGCAAACGCGTGGCTCTGCTGTCCCCTAGTGGAGTCACAGTTTACTATCTAAATTAACTCAAAATTTTGAGAACTATAAAAAAAGGTGAAAATGGCTGCATCGGAATACAGCTAAAATGATTTTTTTCCTCAGCAGTCTAGAACAGAAAAAGCTACATATAAACTCCCACCTTCTAGCCTCCTACTGCCTACAAACAAAAGGCTTATCTGGTGTGTACCTACTTTCTAATAACAAATCTTCTGTGCTTTCAACTGCAAATTTTTTACTTAAAATAAGTCAGGCTTTTGAGACCCAAAACCTCAAGCCTTAAAGACAATTTCTTTGAAGTGGCAAAATGTACTACAGGACAAACCCTAACAAACTATCTTCACTCACTTGTCTCAAAGACGACATCATTTTCTTAAGTGGACTAAGAAAAATTTTTCTTTGCTATAAATCCAAAGAATCCAGTAAAACAGTAAAGGCTTGGAGACAATAACACCTGGATTACCCTTTATTTCTCCTTGGTAAGGCACAAAAAGTAAAGAAGCCATATTCTCCAACTTTAGCAATTTTTCTGACAAAATCACTTTTTATATTTATATATTAATGTTCAATTCCAAAAGCAAACACTTTCTGGAAACCTCGTTTTAATTACAGCCTAACGCAGGATTTTAATTAGTTTCAAATTTTAATTTAGCCTTTATTCAACTCAATTATTCAGTCTCATGGCCCACGAAGCTTTCTCATTATCTCTAAACCCATTAATGGCCATTTTCAACCACCAGAGAAAAAAAGTAAGCAGAAGATATGCTAACCTCTTCACTGAAATGGTCAATTCAGAATGTGTTGTTTATGTATGAAGAGTCAGACTTCTACTTTAAAAGTTAATGACTATGTTAAAAATACATTAAAATATTCTTTAAAATAGAAAAAGAAAGTAGTATTCTCTTCAGAATCAGCATTGCAGTATTGTCCTAAGCCTTCAGCTCCACAACCATCAAGATCCAATTTAACGCTCACCATAATGTTCAACTATACTTTATTTCCACCAACTTCACCAAAACTAAAAATCTTTCTTTAATCATTTGATATACTGAAATGCTCATTAATCTCATGTAGATTTCCAAACACGGCTAAATGTACTCTATGAAGGACTCAGCGTCCACCTTCGACATCACACAACTGGCACAGGTGAAAGACCTCTAAGTCATCTTCTAGTCTAATATTTTTGAGATACCATATCAACCATTCCTATCCAAAGACATACAGAACCACAAAAATGCAGTCGTCCATGAGTGCATACACCAATTTTTACAAACTACATGTTTACTAAAGGAAATTAAGTCATGGGTAAAAGGTTTTTTATCACCAGCTTCCACTAAGACTTCTCAAAAGGTCTCATTGTGAAAAATAACCCAAATGTGAACCCAGAATATTAAGGTGCACCTTCGTAAGAACTGAAAACAGGGATGGGAAGATGGTTTAAGTGGGTAAAGGTGTCTATCATCAAAGCCTGGAAACCTGCCTGAGCTCAGTTCCTGGAACCCAACTGAATGCAGAAAAGGAAAACTGACTCCAAAAAGTTGTCCTCTGACCTCCACAGGCATATCATGTGTACTCACACATACATCAAGCACTTACACACAAACACACACACAAAAAATAATAATAACAATAACAATAATAATAATGATGATGGTGATGATGATGATGATAAATGGAACAGTTTTGTGCTCCATTTTTCCTAGCTGTCAAGAGACAACAAATTTTAGAGGCTAGTCTGTTTCATTGTAATGATATCTTCTACAGAACTCAGATTCAACTCTTACCTCATGTTTAAAATATATCATTAATTCCAATTCAGAGACTTCTTTTGTACCTTCTAGCATATCAATCTACTTTAAAATATGCTAGTCATTGTACTATTGTCTTCCTTCTTTTATTCTTAAAAGAAAGACATTTGAGTACATTTTTATTACAGTCATGTTTGCTGGCGACCCATGGTGTAAATTCAAGTCAATGAGAAAACACTCAAACACTCTTTAGCAGTCAATGAAAATTAGGAAACAGGACACTCTATTCCTTTTTAGGCTGCAGAAAAAATTTTTTGCTTCAGGTGAAAAAAAAAGCCTCTTCATACAAAAATATCTATTATCTTCTTCAAAGTTAGCTAAAAACTGATTGTGAAAGAAAGGGAAGAGAGGAAAAGAAGAGAAAGTTTGAAAAGAAAAAGGAGGGAAGTTTGCAAAGAAGGAAGGATGGGAGGAAGGAAGAAGAGCGAAAAAGAGGAAAGAGGTTGGGAGAGAGGAAGGAAGGATGGGAAGGAGTGGGCACAGATCAGGTAGAAAGATGAAGCCAGTGAAGGAAACAGTCTTTGGCCCTCAGGGCTAAAGATCCTATCATCCCTGGGAAAGCATAGAAATCAGAGACAGATGCTAGTCCAGTTAGATCAACACCAAACTCCATGAAAGCACCAAATTACACCATTTTGACGGCAAGGAGAAGAGTAAGAAAACGTAAACCAAAGAAACAGTCCACCTATAGCTAATCACAATTAACATCACTTTATTATAATTAATATTTATGTTATTTACAATTCCTAACCATTTTAAATACTTATTACAATTTTACTGAATTGATATTCATTTGTTTTCCATTTCCTGTTGTTCTCATCATGTTACATGGCATGTTTCAAGTGTTAGTGTCTTCCCTACCTGCTCTCCGTCTCTCACTGAGCCTGGACCTCACCTACTCAGCTGGACTAAGGGGAATACAGAGGCATGCCACTTTCCAAGTGTTTGCACATGAGTGCCAACGATTCAAACTCAGGTCCTCACACACACGGCAGGCACTTGAGAGCCCACACATGCTAGGACAAGAGTCCTTCCACTGGAGTATTGTCAGTGCCCTTTTAACTTCTCTTTAAGGCAAGGTCTAAATTGCCTAGATTGCCTTAAGCTTTCCCTTAAGCAAACCTTGACCTTTAAGATGAGCCTTCCAATCTCAGCTGAGAGCCACCACATCCAGATCTCAGCTCTCTCCTTCCTGAAGATCAATGTCTGGACAAAGTACTAAGGCAAAGGAAGTACTCTACGGCTTTTGAGAAGCATTACCAAATGTGACCCAGAAAGAGGTCAGCCATTTATAATTCTACAAATTTCATTATAATCTCAATAGTACAGCATATTACATAATTCTTTTCATTCATTTAGATCCATCTGTAATTTAGTTCAAAATAACTGTCACTTTGTTTTATGTCCCAGACATTTTCCCCACAGCTCTTTAGCCAGTATAAGATGCTTCAACTTGAAATACAAAAAAAAAAGAAACAAACAAACAAACAAATGAAAAAAGTCACTAGGAGGGGCCTTCACCAATGCCTTTAAATCTCAATCAGAAAAAGAAATCTATGACTCCTATCAACCCTGTCCCTTACTAAACTTATACCACAGAAATTAAGAGGACAAGACCTAGACTAGAGACGTCAGACCACCTGGTTCAAATCTTGGCTCTTTGTAACATATTGTATTACTGCTTAAACACTTGATTTCTTCATTTAAAACAGAGAAGTCATGAAGATTCATTGAGCCGATGTTCAGTAAGCGGTTCTTAGAGAAGTTTAGAAGGGTAAATGAAAATAAAACAATAAAGCTTCATGAACTGTTTTCAACAATGGCCTTCAGGCTATACTTTTTCAATTTGTTTATTGTGCATGAAAGTGTGAGAAAGAGAGAGCATGGCAGTCTTTGTGGAGTCAGAAAATAACTTTTTGGAGGTGGTTCTCACCACCCACCTGCTAAGGAAGTGGCTCTCTTGCTTCTGCTGATACAATGTTACTCCAGGCTAGCTGGTATGCAAGCAAGCATCCAGCCAAACCAGATAGGCATATACCATATTCCTATATACCATAGGAATACAGGTGAGCAGCCCTGTATTAGGCTTTTTAAGTGGGTTCCAGGGATCAAACTCAGGTTGTTAGGCTTATACAGCAAGCACTTATATCCACTGAGCCATCTCCCTAGCCCTATCAGAGTTACTAACTCACAGCAAAATACTAGCACTCACATATCTAATTGTTCCAGTCTTTGTTTACCTACACCTGGAGCAGAAGCAAGCTATAGAGGGCAGTGGGAGTATACAGCAGTGACAACCAGCATTTAACAAGTGAACCCACCAGTCGTATAATTCCCTGATGGGCAGCCCCATCTGGTAAAGACATGGAGTTACTGACTGTAAATGACTAGTTGCTCCTGGCCTGTAATTTCTCTCATGAGTCACTTCATTTCTTCCCTAAGAACTGATATGGGTGTTTTCACACTGCTTGTGTGTTTATCTCATGTATATATCCCATTATAAGGATACACGTATAGCTGTGGAAGGTCAGAAGATGCTTTTCTGCTTAAGTTAATATTCATGAATATAATTTTCCAGGTGTTGTTTTTATTGATTCAAAGTCCGGAATAGAAGAAACTTGATTATACATAATGTTCTCAGTAACTGACTTTTTGCACGTAGTCCCAGTGTCAGGATCCAGGCTCAGCCAATTGTTTACTGTCTGAGAACCCTCACCAACGTGAGGATTGTATAAGACCACTGGCCTTGCTCTCTGGCCAGTCTTATGACATTCCCTAGTCTAAGAGAAACTACATGACTTATCCTGTGTCATGAGAAGGGGTCAGGCCCTGAAAGTGTAACATGCTAATTGTCCAGATTGTGACTGGAAAAAGAACTGGACAGAGAAGAAATGAAGTGGAGGGCAGAACTGTAAGTAGTAAAGACTATGCAGGGCTAATTAGGAACTGCAAAAATTTACGTAGCAATGTGGAGACAGAGGGAATCTCAGAAAAGATTTTTTTAAGTTAAAGTAAAGAGAAAGTTACCATCAGAAAGCGTCTGTGTTATTTTTACCTCAGATAGAAAAGTCTAGCCTTTAGATAGGTAAGAACTTTTTCCTAACCCTTGCTACTTTGAGGTCTTCTTTTTCAATGCCCTGGAATGGATCATAGGAGCTGTTCTCCCATGGTCCATGTTAGCAAGCTTTGTTATTAAACAGTATAAAAGCAAAGAAATGGGCCACACCTACCTGGCAGTTCTACCAGCTCTGTGAATATATGTATTAGCATCCTCTGGACAATCAAACTGAAGAACCCAATTCACAGCCGGAAAATCTACACAGAAGAAATATCAAAGGGGGAAAATAAACAATTTCAATATCTAGCCTGCTGTACTACTGTTATGTTACGGTATCGGGTGCCAAGACTTTCTATCACATCTCACTAACAAAACTTTATTAAAAAAAAAATTGACTGCATTAACCAAGAAATTATATTTTTCTACTTTGATAAAGTAAACTATAATTGCTTCTTTCTGAAACAGAAGAGACAGTGCTTTGTGACTATAGCGACATACCCTGATGTTCTGGTTGTGAGACTAGCCTTTAATGACTGAGCCATCCCTCCAGCCCATACCTTGATGTTTAATGACTTAAAGTATCACTCTTCATAGGGTTCCAGTAAACTGGTTTCTGGGTCTGAGGAGATGGTTCAGTTTGGTAAAGTGCCTGTCACACAGCATAAAAATCTTAGTTTGGATTGCCAGCACTCATTTGGATTACCAGCACTCATTGAAAAAAAAAAAAAATTGGGGGCTGGAGAGACGGCTCAGCAGTTAAGAGCATTGCCTGCTTTTCCAAAGGTCCTGAGTTCAATTCCCAGCAACCACATGGTGGCTCACAACCATCTGTAATGAGGTCTGGTGCCCTCTTCTGGCCCGCAGGCACACATGTAGACAGAATATTGTATACATAATAAATAAATAAATATAAAAAAAATTGAAGTCAGGCACAGAAGCACTTTCCTCTTAACTCCAGCACTGGGGAGGCAGGGATAAGAAGATATTTGGGGCTTGCTGGCTATTTTAGCAAATTCTGTGAACTCCAAATTCAGTGAGATACTACATATCAAAAAACAAGGTAGAAAGCACAGAAGACAATAGACATCGCCTCTATTCTCCATACACTTTGCACACACATGAACATATACATAGACACACAGGCATATAAAAATAATAAAAATTTATGCTTTACTTTTCCTGCTAGTCCTAACTCCAATTAAACTGGTAAGCAATTATACACCCTATATTTCTGAATACTACAAGCTTTATTCATTTCCAAAGAAGCCTGCTCTCAATTTCTCAGAACTACCTCTAATCACTTATAGGGTTTGCTGCAAGGATTTCTAAAGATGATAAGTAAAATCATTTTCACCTGACCTTTTTTTGGGGGGAGCGGTTTGAGACAGAATTTCTCTGTGTAGCCCTGGCTGTCATGGAACTCACTTTGTAGACCAGGCTGGCCTTGAACTCACAGAGATAAGTCTGCCTCTGCCACTCAAGACTGGGATTAATGGCATGTACCACCACCACCTGGCATAATAAGTAAATAATTATTAATTTAAAAAAAAGAATCACTGTAAGAAGGCCAAGATGACAAAGAGAATCACTTAAAAAATATTTTTGGCTGTAAGTCGTTATGCACAACTTCAATCCCAGCACCTGGGATTTCTGTGACTTTGACACCAATCTAATCTACAAAGCTAGCTCGAGACCAGTTTTACCTACATAGTGAGACCCTATCTCAAGAGAAAGTAACTGCTAAAATAGGGTACCACATTTCCCTACTGTTGATGTATGTTTAAGATGAATTACACAGTAAGAGTGACTGAAGAACTCAGGCTACACTAGCTCTCTAATCACCTCCACCTCACCTACTCCACAAAGCTACAAGGTACAGTCACCACTGTACCTTTCTGAAAGTAAAATTAAAGTATGTTAAATATAGTGATGTTAAAAATCAAAATGACTAGTCAAAAAATGGATTTCACTGATAAATTTCAGTTTTCAAACTTGTAAGAATTTTCTTATCTTTAAAATTTAAACCTTTCATCTCCTTTGATGACTGCAGAGGCTCTTCGGGATTAGGATTTAATTATCACTAAACGTAACAAGCTCACCAGAGATGCAAATACTACACAAAGTTTCACTGCCATCTGTCATGTTCATCAACTTACCAGTTTACTAAAGTCTCTCTCACAAGATCTGAAACTCCGATTTCCAGAAAAACACCCTAAAAGTAAATATATTTGCCATGACTACAGAAATGGTACTCCAGCAAGCTCACTTACCCAACCCTCTGGCTGCAATATCAGTAGCAAACAGCACTGCAGCCCTCTTCCGGACAAATTCGTTGTAGACTTCCATTCTTCTCATCTGCTGCTGCCGACCATGGAGAGCAAGGATAGAGATGCCTGGGCGCAGCCGGCAGAACACCCTGTACAGGTACTGAACCTGGGCACAAGCAGAAGGGTAAATCTGATCCTCAGAATGGAGTACAAATTTCACCAACCGTCAGTTTTTTAAAAGAAACGTAATCTAGAATTAAAGTCTTGAAACATTTTTGCTCACATATTTCCTAAAACAATTTTGATGTCAAAAAATTAAAAACTATCAATCACTAAAAATAAAATTTGAAAAAAAAGAAAAAAATTGTTCTTACATTTTTTAGTCACCTAAATTCTTTCCAGTTTTGAACAGCTATAAGAAGACAACTTCTACAAAGCTGTATTTTAAAATAAATGGTTATCATATACATATCCAAGAGATTCTCACAGTAAAGCTATAGAAAACCGTGAGCAACTCTGAACAGAAGAAAGCCTTATTTCTGTCCCTCCTGCGAGTTTCTTCTCCATCTCTGGACCCTCACAGAACTGTAGCTTAGGTTTTAAGCTTAAAAGCCTTTCATTACTATCACTGTAATTCATAAATTTCTACAACAAAATGTCCTCAAGTTGTATATTTATTTTTTATATAAACAGGCTGTGCTAACTTTCTCCTCTGACTGAGCACTTAGTTGGCCCTCCTTCCTGAAAAGATGTAATAAACAACTTAGACATAAATAAAATTTTATATAAATGTATTTCAATGTATAGGTCTAAAGGAGTTAACTATTGTTTTAGTTTTATTTCTTTACTATGTACTTACTACTAACTGGATACTGCTAGACTGAGGCAGAATTCAATATTATTTCTAACACATATTAAAAATTTTTGTTCATATAAATTAAAAACAAAATGGACCCAAAGGAAACTTGACTTTTGGAACTACAAAAATGCCAAAATCAGGGGTTGGAGAGATGGCTCAGAGGTTAAGAGCACTGATTGTTCTTCCAGAGGTCCTGAGTTCAATTCCCAGCAACCACATGGTGGCTTACAACCACATGTAATAAGATCTGGTGCCAACTTCTGGCCTGCAGGGACACATGCAGGCAGAACATTGTATACATAATAAATAAATCTAAAAAAAATGCCAAAATCACAATAAAAGTAGTATATAAATGAACCATGAGCTCTTCTCCTTAAGGGAGAACAAATACACTTTTCTGAGTCCCTTACTCCTACTACAAGGCTGATATTCATCAATTATTTATTAACTAAATAAGGACATAGACAAAATATTGCAGAAAGAGTTTTCAAAGGGACAAATAACCCTAAAAGGATCCTAAAAAGGACTTTCAGGTATAACAATTCATATTTGCCTTTAAAGTAACAGTTATTGACCTTGCGGCAGGGTAAGGGTATGTAGATGACCATGAACAAGGACTTGGGCCTCAGGTCAAAAGGAACATTTGGTTCCACATTCTTGGAGGGAAGAAGAACTACGACACTGCAAAAAGCCTCAACTAACCTAGCTAGCTCCATTCCTTCTGCAATGTTTTTGATGGAGAATACTATGCTCCCAGAATCATTAATACCTAAAGCAGTACTGAAGATAAGACAGCAAAGTGTTTGCCTTCAATGGGCTTCAAGTTTCATTCATGATTTCTGTAAGTTGTTTGTTATACTTTGTTCTTTTGGCTTTTGGGGGTACCTACCACCCTGCTCCCAAATAAATACCACAGAGTCTTAATCTTACCTACAAATGCCTGGACTTAGCTTGGCTTGTTTCTTGCCAGCTTTCCTTAATTACCTTTTGCCTCTCGGCTTTTTTCCTTTTCTTGCATCTGTGTATCTTACTTTCACTCTTACTTCGTGGCTGGCTGGGCAGCTGGGCAGCTGGGCAGCTGGCCCCTGACATCCCCTCCCCTTGTTCTTTCATTACTCCTTCTCTTCCAGATTTCTCCTCCTATTTCTTCTCTCTGCCTGCCAGCCCACCTATCCTTTCTCCTGCCTTGCTATTGGCCATTCAGCTCTTTATTAAACCATCAGTGTTTTGGACATGCAAAGAATCACAGCTTCACAGAGTTAAACAAATGAAGCATAAACAAAAGTAACACACCTTAAAATAATATTCTACAACAGATTTCCTTTCCAACAAAAATACAGGATTATCAGTCTTTAGAGATCTGTTTCCTAGCATTGCATAGCACACTGAGTAATGATTTGTCTAACTGAAACATGACAGCTCAAAGACAGTGATCCAACACAAACACATTCAAAAGGAAAAATTCAGGAGTCAATACCTCTTTGCAACTGGAGAAAAACACAATACTCTTCTTCTTTAAGTGGCTTCTCAAAAAGGAGAACAGCACACTGATTTTTTGGTGCAGCTCACAAACTATATAGTTCTGTTCCAATGTAGCAGGGGTGCTTGTAGAATCAAGAAAAACAAATTATTTTAACAATGTCATATTGCTGCTTTGAAATCAACACTACAAAAAGAAATTTACCAGTGGTCCATTCTCCCAATTTCTATCACACAAACATTTTTTTCTCTATTGTCCCCTATAAGAGAAACTCACCAAGGCTACATATATTCAGAGTCCTCTAGAGGTGGTATGAAAAGATACACAGCAGTACAGTGTCAACCACAGAAAGAAGGTAAAGACCACTGTCTGTGAGAAGCAGCTTAGGAGAACTTTGCTGGGCTGATGGCTAATGTCTACATCTATTATTGGGCTAGGGATTAGAGAAATATAAGCATTCATATCTAAGCAATTCAGACTTAACACCTGCATATTTCATGGTAAATCCAACAAAGAATATATTAATATTGAACTCACAGTAGTGTCATGTATGCTGAAGCATTTATGGGCATACAACATTAAAATGGATTAGTACACAAAAGTATGAAGAAATGGATAATCATTGGTAGATAGTAAGTACATATATAGCAGGTATAAGGCTATATTGGAGACATGAAAGTCGGAGGGGAGCTTATTAGAAAAAAGAGGTTCAATGGGGGAAGGAGCAAGAGAGATCAATGGAAATGTAGTGACTGTATGTGTATATATGTATGTATACATGTGAAATTATGAATAAACAAAATTTTTAAGGAATGTATTGTAAACGTCTCAATTTGTTACATATTTAAAAATTCATAATAATGTCTGAAAAGTACATATAGAGTTACTATTGGAAAAACTCTTGTAATTTTATTCCAAATTATGGCATTATTTAAAACCAAAGGGTTAAAAAGAAAATCAACTCAAATGTCCATTACTAAGGAACTTGTGGAATGAACTATTAGACACCCAAACCATAAGGTATTATG
Organism: Ondatra zibethicus; assembly: GCA_004026605.1. Classification (NCBI taxonomy): domain Eukaryota; kingdom Metazoa; phylum Chordata; class Mammalia; order Rodentia; family Cricetidae; genus Ondatra; species Ondatra zibethicus. Next base: position 424,514 of record PVIU01000098.1, on the reverse strand, counting down.
CAACTATAAAAGAATGTGAGATATATTCATGTGTCACTGTGGAATGACCTCTGGAATCCATCATTAAGTAAAGAAATAAGTAACAGAATAAGACAGTACTCCGGTACTGTGAGACCGGAGATAATCCAAAAACTAAAAGTCAAATACTTTAAGATAGCAAAAGAAATGATAAAATAGTATTGAAATTTAAATTTTCTAATTCATGATAAACTCTTTTATTAAGAGAAGGAAAAGAAACGCCAAAGGATGTAAGAAAATATTTGCAAATGAAACATGCAATAAAAAAACATTCTTCATAAAACACAAAGAATGCTTATGAAAACACAAATCCCCAATTTAGGAGAAAAAAATAAATAAATCTCCTCAACAGTCACCTGCCCAAAAGCAATGTCAAATCATGAAAGAACATAACATGCTCCACAACCAATAAGCATATAAGATGCCCCCTACTTATCGCTTATGAGGAGAATGCAAATTTCAAACAAGACACCACTAAGCACTCCACTATATACTAATGAGCCTCCAGGACCAATTTTTGAAAATGACACAGCCACTTTGAAAGACAGTTTTCTTCCCAAACCATTCTTGTCATCGAGCCGAGCAATCATACTCTTTGGCATTTACCCAAAAGAGCTGAAAATTCAGTCCACACAAAAAACCTGCACCCAGACATTTAACAATTTTATTCCCAACCACCACAACTTAGAAGCAATCAAGATGCTCTATAATAAGTGAGTGGATAAAATGTTACACTGAGATAATAAAGTTATTTCAGTAGTAAAAAGATATCAGGACTGGGGTATAGCTCAGTGGAAGAATACTTGCAGGCCCACACAAGGCCCTCAGTTCAGTTCTCAGCACTACAAATTTTAAAGCCTTCAGACACCACCGACAAAGCCCAAAAGGCCTACTGAACAATACATGTTTCCTAAAGCTATCTTGTCAAGGAAAAAAATAAATCTTGCTCACTTAGAACTAAAATGATAAATATTTTACAAGAGATACCTCAGGACTGGGAAATGGTTCAATGGCTAAAATTCATATTCAAGTATATGCATAAGAACTTGAATTCAAATCACCAGAACCCACTTAACCAGAAGAATAACTATAACCATAGTACTCCTACCACAAGATGGAAAGCTGGGGGTGGGGGAGGGCAAGGGAAGGGACAGGGGAAAGCGGATAGAGGAGAACATGAGGGAACAACAGGATGGTTGAGATGGGGGAAGGACAGAGAGAGAGCAAGGAAAGAGATGTCTTGATTGTGGGAGTCATTATGGGGCTAGTGTGAAATCTGGCACCAGGGAAATTCCCAGGAATCCACAAGGATGACCCCAGCTAAGACTCCAACCAACAGTGGAGAAGATGCCTAAACTGGCCTGCCCCTGTAATCAGATTGATAACTACCTTAATTGTCATCATAAAACCTACATCCAACAACTGATGGAAGCAGATGCAGAGATCCACAGCTAAATATTGGGCCAAGCTTCTGGAGACCAGTTGAAGATGATCAAAGAGGTAAGGACCATGATGGAGATAGCTACAGAAACAGCTGACCTGAGCTAGTAGGAGCTCACTAAATCCAGACTGATAGCGGGGAAACCTACATAGAACCAAACTAGGCCCTCTGAATGTGGGTGACAGTTGTGTGGCTGGGACAGTCTGTGGGGCCACTGGCAGTGGGACCACAATTCATCCCTACTGCTTGACCTGGCTTTTTGGGGCCCTTTCTTTTTGGAGAGATACCTTTCTCAGCCTAAATATAGGGGTGAAAGCCTTGGTCCTGCCTCAAAGTGATGTGTCAGACTTTGTTGACTCCCCATAAGAAGCCCTACCCTCTCTGAGGAGTGGATGGGGGTAGTGTGGTGGGGGAAGGTAGAGGGAGAGGGAAGAGGGGAGGGAATGGAAACTGGGAAAGGTATATAAAATGAGAAAAGATCATTTTTTTAAATTAATTAATTAAAATAAAAAAATATTTTAAAAAAAACCTTGATCCTTTAAACCTTATTGTAAATTACACTCTATAAGCAATGTAACTTAGAAAGCCACAGATCTATATAACCAGTCTACTGAAAGTAAGATATGACTCTTCCTTTGGAAGCCCATATCCCTGTCTGAGTACTCCTTATGATTGCACTGGGCACTTCCCTATTAACCCATGTGCTTAGGAACGACATTAAAAAAATATATATATTTTTTAAAAAACCCTGCGTCATGCCGACTTATCCTGAAATTCCTTTCAGTAATCCCGAAATGGAGGTTCCTAATAGGAAAGGCAACTCTTTTGACTGCAGCCAGTGACAGTGAGGAGTTAAGTCCCACCACCTATGCCAAGACACACCTCAGAAAATACCATATGACCTCAGTTAACAAATTCCTTAGCAAATCTTTGAAGACAGTAACTTCAAAAATCACCAAATTCTATACAAAGACACTGAAGTGTTATGCTCCTTTAAGATGCCCACATACACACTTTAATGCCTTATCTTTCTGGGGTGCCTCTTTCTCTTAACCTCATACTGAAAATCTGTATATTATAATCTCTTTTAATAAACTCATAATATCTAGTACTGAAATTATTTTCTGCATCAAAGTCAAGAATTCTGAGTTTGCCTAAGTGAACATCTCTAATAAACTCAGATCACTACCAACAACAGTGTGGAGCTGTGACCCACATCCACCTCTGCTGACAACTTCATTTAGCCCCTCATGGGCAGCCAGAAAGCAAAAGGAATGAGAAGAGAACTTTAGGGTTTCCATATATCCTTCAATATCAAGCCTTTAATGACTTCAAACTACACTACACCCTAAAACCTAAACCTCCCACTAATACTACTGGCTAGTGATCAAGCCTTCAACATATGAGCCTCTGGGAACATTTCATTTAAACAACCAGTCCTAATAAAAACTATATACTTGGGAGTGACAAGATTCCACAAGGTAACTACATCAATACAACAAAGTCTAACTCTATTAGCAAATATTGGTAACAGAAGAGACTATGTGGCAGAAGGGAGCATACGGAAACTCTCAGTACTTTCCTTTCAAGCTTGCTATAATTCTGTAACTGCCCTAAAGGGTCCCTTTAAACAGACAGGGATGTAGCTCAACAGGCATAGTGCTTACCTAGCATACCTGAGGCCTCAAATTCCATACCCTGTACCAAACAAAATCCTGTACGGTGGAAGAGGTATGTACTCCCAAGATACAAGAGGCAGAGCCTATATTGAGTTTGAGGCCAGTCTGGGATACATGAGATCCTGTTTCAAACAAACAGAAGTATTTAAAATTAAAGTAAATTGGCCATAACCACAAAGGAATGTGTTAACAGAGCAAAATAAAAGGAAATAAGCTAATACTCAAAAACATAGAAACTATTTCAAAGTACTTATTTACAATGCCTAACAAAAAAGGAAGGCAAAGGAACCTCAGACTTTTCTAAGTCATCACAGTGCTGCTAGTGTTGGTAATGCCCTCAAACTATTGCAGGCATGATCACTGGTAATAACTACACGTCTGCAGAAATGAAGGTATGTGGTACAAAGAACATACTTTCAAAAAATAGAGCTGAGTAAAAAGCCCCCAACCCTAAACTTGATTTCTAAGTATCAGTAAGAAGCAATGCACTGACTCTTGAAAAGCTTATCCGTTGAAACACCTCTAACAAAGTCCATCCTACCAGCACTTACATCATGACATTTAAATTACATATCCTTTTCAAAAGATTTTATGAGAGCCAGAAGCATGTGCAATGAACCTAGAACATCATAAAACAATGAGCCCAAGGACCGACTCAGGAAACAGCCTGAATCACATTCTAAGACAAGCACAGGACAACTCCAGAAAAAATATTAAATAAAGTAATTTCTGTTGCATGAAAGACATAAAAAATGCTTTAAATCTATATACTAAAGATCATTAATCAGTTATCATTAATCATCAAATCTGAGTCTTAGTACAAAGGAAAAAAAAACTGGTCACAGTATCAAGTAAGCTACCAACTCAACCTAAACGCTGATAAAGAGAATAAAGCACATACCCATTAGTCTCCCTTTCCTCTAAGAACCGTTCCTTAGCCTAACATGGCTTACAGGACAGCTGGTGGATAGAAAATACTCCAGTCAAGAAATGATACAGATAGAATAGTATAACATTGCAAATATTAATGAAATAATGGAGCAAGGCAGTAATCATCAGTTGCTAAAATTATAAAGTTCTAAAGGTATTGGTTCCTACCATAAAGCAGCTGCCTGCGAGAGTTTTTCTGACCCAGCACACTAGCTAGATTTAATACAAAACAAAACTTTCTTAAAAAGACTGACAGCACCTGAAAAGCAAAAAGGCAGCCAAGACTTGATCTCCTGAAGGAAAAAATAAATATGAGGCAGGCCACATAGGAACTTCATTTTCCACCCAAAGCATTTGCTTCCAAGACAAAAAACATACAAAGCCCCAAGATCAACATTTTAGCCCCAAGATCTCCAAAGAAGAAAAACTATACCTAAACTTTTCAATTTGCCCTAAAGGGTAAGCCAGTTCCTAAGCTGAGTGTACACAGGAGAAGGTGGGACACTGACACACAGACCTTCTGTAGGAATCCACAGAAATGAGCAGAGGCAATGGCAGTCTCATATTACAGCCGAGAGCGTGTCACCAAGGGCTGGCAGTGCAGCTCAGTACTACAGCACCTGCCTAGCGTGCACAAGGTGGGAAGGGGTGACAGAGTAAAAGGATAGCAAAAGATTAACTAACAAAAGAAAGTTTGGATGACCCAAATAACTAGCAGTAAAGTAGATATTAAGGTCAAAATTTAGTAATGATGATACATTTTTTAAGGATTAATGTCAATAGTGATAAGAAAGGCAATACTGCAATACTAACTCTGTATGTACACAATAGTTCAACAACATTATCTAAAATTTGAAATCTTTCCTGCTTCTCCACATAATTTCACCTACAGTCACTAAAAAAGATGACAAATTTGCATGGCACAGAGACCACTATTTCCCTGAAAACCATTATAAGCATCATTTATCCATCTATAGTAATATAAAAGAAACACCAATGAACTTTTTATAAATACACTCTGCTGTTCATCTTTAAGAAAACCTAAATTTAATTTTTGAGTGCTTCACAAGATTTGAGATCATCTACATACAATGGTTTTTAGAGTTTAGGACTAGGTCTGGGTCGTGCGGGACAATGGTCTATATTCTGTCAACTATGTTTTAAATAAATGCTAATTGGCCAGTAGCCAGGCAGGAAGTATAGGCAGGACAACCAGACAGGAAGTAGAGGCAGGGCAATGAGAACAGGAGAATTCTGGAAAGGAGGAAGCCCATTCCTCCCCAGTCCTATCCAGACACCAAAGAAGGAAGATGTGACTGCCCCACTGAATGAGGTACCAAGCCAGGTGGCTAACACAGATAAGAATAATGGGCTAATATAAGTTATAAGAGTTAAAAAGAAGCCTGAGCTAATGGGCCAATCAGTTTATAACTTATGGAGACTTCTGTGTGATTTTCTTTGGGGCTAAACAGCTGTGGGAACTGGGCAGAACAGAAACCCCAACAAGCAGGCCCTCATGTTACATCTGGGTTTGTGACTAAAGACTGAACCTAGAGTCTCATGAATATTAGGGACAAACTTTACCACTGACTTATACACTGTGTCTCCTTTTACTTTTTATTTTAAGGTAGAGATTCACTAAGTGGCTAAGGTAGGCCTTCAATTTATGATCCTCCTGCCTCAGCCTCCCAAATAACTGGAGTTACAGAGCTGCACCAGTAGCCCAGGCAAGACAGTCATATTTATCTTTCTTAGACTGTTAACCAGTGATGCTATTAAAGGAGAAAGTACGCACGAACATGACACAAAAGCCCAGCAGCACCTGCTTCCTTCAGTGCTTCAGAATTTTGGTTCACTGTCCTAGAGTCACTATTGTAAAGGCACAGCTGAGTAAGTGGCATGCCCACACATCTGCCTTCTAAATTTATTTAAAAGCCACAGCTTTACAAATGACAAAACTATGCTTCAAAACTCATTTGCTATTTGAAATGAAAAGTATTTGCACTCAAATCTTTCTAGAATCTTATGATCTATAGATAACCACCTCTGCTATCAACAAGAAATGTGAATAATCAGTCTCTCACCAACTCACACTAACCTAGACACCATCTACATTGTTTGTCCTAACAGAACTATTAAGATACCTCAACACAAGTCAAAAGGAAAAAAAAAGTCTCCTCAAGAGTAAGCCAAAGAAAAACTATTCCTCTAGTACTTCTTGCTATCCCATTCCCATGTCCATGTAGCCAAAGCTAGCAGAACTCATATCCTCCAAAGTGTATCCATCAAAATCACCTGAAAATAAGAAGTCCAGGTTTTTCCTTTTTGGGGAATGGGGTTGGAGGGGTTCGAGAAAGGGTTTCTCTGTGTAGTCCTGGCTGTCCTGGAACTTGCTCTGTAGACCAGGCTGGCCTCGAACTCACAAAGATTTGCCTCTGCCTCTTGAGTGCTGGGATTAAAAGCATGAGTTACCACCCTCCAGGTTAGGTTGTTTTTTTTTTAACCTTAGACATTTAGTCAACAAAGTCAAGGTGAGTATATATTTATATTTAACAACTATATTTTAAAACTTTCAATCAAAATTAGAGTTCTGTAGGAAGTTAAGGCCTACCAGGCCAAAAGGAGCCAACCTGGAGTCTGCCTGGCACTGTCAGAGGTCCTGATCATGCCTAGCCAATGAGGAAGGACCAAGAGATGTTGCCTGAGGGCCTAGCAACAGGCACTGTCAGAAGTCCTGATTGTGTCAAGCCAATGAGGGATGACCACACTACACGATGTCAACTGTCAATGGATCAGAATGCCTGGGTGCTGGGAGAGTATATAAGTTTTTCCTCATTGTTAAATAAACGAGTCTTCTGTATGCTTTCTACCTGACTCCCAGTGTCTAAAATGTTGACACTGTGCCTTCTCACCTCTTCCCCCAAGAAAGACATTAAGGCTCAGCAAGAGTTCTTTTTCCAAACCTCTTTAGACTGGCATTTCTTCATCAAAAAAAAAAAAAAATGAAACTTTTAAGATGAAACAAAACCAAACTTGAGTACAAATCAGTATCTTTGCAGTATCTAACTTATAGCCAATGTAAAATGCATCTTCAGGAAGTCAACTGTGTCCACTGTCTATGATGACTCTCATCAGGTATTAAATATAATTTAAAACAAAATTCCAACTATTATTACTCCACAAACATACATGCTCTTTACTGCCACATAAACATATATACTATAGTCTACATGTATTAAGTCAAAGATAAAAACAACAGTGGCTAGAACAATCCCAAACAGAAACCATTTTGGTAAATATTAGTATATTTGATATGTTCCATAATGCTTTACTACCGCTTAGCAGTGTGACTTTGAACTCAATTTTAGTAGATTTAGCACACTGTATCCATTTCACTACTTTACTGTCACAATGTCCATAGAAACATTAAGGGTTCTGAGAAATTCTGTCAAGAGCAGTGTTTGACTTTAACTCAGGATCTGCTATTATCATCCAAAACTTGATTCTCTCTCCCTCATTTATGGTGGGAGTGGTAACTGGTAAAAGACCTGTTAACATCGTATCAAAACTGTTCTCCAGACCACATTTTCAGTAATGTTACATAAAATATTCTCATAAACATATGCAGAATTTGAGTAATTTTAACAGACATGGTTAGTATCTTCTGTGTAACTAATAACAAGCATATTCCATACAAAAAAATAGAATATTAATTCTTGAATTAAAAAGATAGTTCGGGGAGGAAAGAGTTCTTACCTGTATTTTGCTTTTTCATGAACCCAAACGTACTCAGGGTCTTTCAAACTCAAGCGTGCAAGGTCCTTTACAGATCTGGTCTGTGTGGCTGAGAAAAGTAAAGTCTGGCGTTTCTTGGGAAGATTTTCAACAATAGCATTCATGGTGTCGGCAAAGCCCATGTCCAAGATCCTGTCTGCTTCGTCCAGAACTGAAAACAAAGATGCAAGTTGCTCTACAATATTTAATGAATACATTATGCTAAATGCAATTTAGTACACTGCTTGGGATGCTAAAGCAGAAAAACACCTTGGCTAAGCTAAGGATATAGTTCAGTGATAGTGCAATTGTCTAGCAAGTACAATGTCCAGGGTTCAAATCCCATAATCCCAATTCAAAACAAAATGATAAAAGTATAGTGGAAAACTGATAAAATCTAAGCAGAGAAACCTAGTTTTAAATTTTACATAGCACATTGTTAATCTTACTATTGACAAGGTTATCAATCATAGTTATGTACAAATTTAAAACTAGGATCAACTAGGTAAAGGGCAATACAGAAACCCTACCACTGCAACTTTTCTCTAAGCACAAAGCATTCAAAATGAAAAGCTATTAAAATACCAGTAAGTAGCATCTCCATGCAAAAATAAATAAACAAATAAAAATAAAGATAAAAAATAAAAAAAATCATTAAAACAAATAATTTGATTTTTTAAGCTACAAAAATTAGGTATTACTTAAAAGGAAAAAAAGAGGGGGCTAGGAAGATGGCTGAGTGGACAAGCATCTGCCATGCAAACATAACATAAAGACTAGAGTTCAGCTACCCAGCCACATGAAAAGCCAAGTCCCAGCACTTGAGAGATATGGGATCCCCGGGTAAGCTGGTCAGCCACACTTGCCCATCTGGTGCACTCTGAACTCACCAGAAGAACATGCCTCAGTAAGAAAAGTGGAAAGCAATAGAGGAAGACACCTGACATCAATCTCTGGACTCCATACGCACCCACGCAGGTGTGAACACACACACATGCACATGTGCCAGAAAGAAAAAGAAAAACATTGCCAAGTGACCATACTCAAGTACCGAGTTAAATCCATGAAGTCCATTCACTTTTCTCTTTCATTAATAAACGAAAACAATCAACCTTATAGTCTCTTGGCTTAAGAGCCCAAACATCAAAATAAAAGTACAAGATTGTTTTCATCATGTTATCAATAAGACAGTTCCACTCTTAAACCTTAGAGGGCTTTCTTGGTAAAGAGCTGGCTTTTTAGGGGGTTTTGGTTTGGGGGAGGTTGGGAGTTTTGTGGGGGGAATGATGCTTTGTTTTTTATGAGAAATCATTAGGCCCACCTAACATCTGAAGATTGGTGGCATGGAAGCATATTGTTTCATCCATGTGTTGAAGAAGTCGGCCTGGTGTGCAAACGAGTATATTTATGTTGTTGATCCTCTCAGCTTCATGCTTCAAATCCTGCAAAGAGTTGTTTCTTGATTACACATAGACGCCTCACGGCAGCCTGTGCACAACTATAAAAGCCACTTGGATGTGGAATTCCGTCAGAGCAGTTTTGAGTCTTAGAAATAAATACCACTTCTCCCTTCCAGTTCTGCAGCACACCCACATTTCCAAATTAAATCAAAGTCCCCAGGGAAGACCTAAGAAGCTCAGAGCTCTTCTAGACCCCTTCATTATATCCAGGATTCTGAGGCTAAGAAAAATAACAAATGACTGCGCCAAGACTTGATTTCCTATTATGTCAGTAAAACTGTCTTAAAAACTGGAAGTACTCACATTCTTTAAGTCAGGACTAGAGGCACTGAGCAGGCTCTCCCATACAGCCTCCCACAACCTACAGATGGGGAGCTAAGCAAGCACCACAGTTGACAATTTACAGTTTACCTTGAGACAAGAACCATCAGATACTACTAAATGTTAAAGACAAGTGACAGGTACAGGAGTAAGTAAGGTTTATAATGCTACGTTTCCTTGTTTGTGTACATTTGCATAGAAATTCAAGAACTACTTCTCATGGTTCAGAGGTAACCAATGCAGATATAACCATCTCAAATGTACTAAAAAGTCAACCAAAGTTGACCAGGCTTTACCAAGATCTATATAAATATTCCTCAAAGCAATCTATCTTCCTTTCATGTGGTACTGACACAGCAGGTTTTTAATTATTCTGTCCCTTATTCATCCTATACTATGTCCACATACTGTTACGGTCTCTTTCTCATAGCACACAAACAAATAGGTTTCTCTAGTTAACCTGTACATCTGTCTGAGAACCTAATCAACTCAGATGCTGACAAGAACAGACTTTCTGGACCTAGGCGCTGGGTGACAGTGATCATCCTGAGGCCCCACCTAGAAGGCCAATTCTTTTAGATGAGTAAGCCTCCATCTCCTTTTTCCCTGTCATCTGCATAGTGCTATTGAAGGAAGGGACAGATAAAGACAAACCTTTCCACCAATGATGAGACCAGCTGAAAAGTCATGATTCTTTCCTACTTTGCGTAGAACCTCAAATGTCTGATAGGCCAGTTCTCGAGTAGGTGATATTATCAGAACCCCCAAACCATCTGCTGAAGTCCACTGCAGGCGGTATAAGGCTTCCAACACCTTAAAGACAAAAGAAAATTTGTGTTCAGTAATCTCTTAGAAAAGTCTGCACTGAGACTCAAACCTCAACCCTTTCCTCTAAATCAAAGACACTCTCAAACAAAATGTATTCCTCTCACAAGTTTTACCCAATCCAAGAAAACATCTCCAAGATGTTTGCTTTCCAATTAAAGAAACATCCAACCCTAACTCAAGAAGGAAAAGAGAAACCCTAAGGCAACTTATCTGATGTCAGAACCAAACAACAAGAAGACCAGCTACTGGAGAGGGTATGTGTAGTCCACAAACCACAGAAACTGGTACAAAAAATTATTTTCTAAACAGAAAACACATCGTAATCTGTATGACTCCTATAGTTTTTATAGTGATTGAATTCCTAAATGTAGAAAGACAATGCTATAAAAATAATAATCATCTAGGATTTAAGAGAAAACTAGTTTTAAGGCGTTTCAAACAAATTATGACTTTCTTTCTATCAGGGCCAGTTTTTTTGTAGGAACCAAATTAGGAAACCAGCTAAGCAACTGAGATGTAAGTGAATTCCTAAGCAGTTCTACTACCCTACTACTATAAAGGACAGCTACCAATGTTCTAGAAAATTCTCAACAAACCCTCATATTCCGCTGAAATGAGCTATTGTAGAACACAATCTCCAGAGTTCAACAGCTGCCATCTCAGTCAGAAGAGCTGTAACTACCACCAAGAGCAGAGAGTGGGACGGTCACTGAACCCTGACCAGAGATTCTGCTCACCCCTCCGGTACCCCCCAACTCATTTATATGGCTAGAAATGCTAGTGTACACAGAGGCAGTGGGCCAACTTAAGGGAAGCTGTTAGAGCAGCTATGGGGATGTCCTAACCCAAGCTGGGATGACACTTTCCAATGGTGCAGTTGCTTTGGAGTTATCCATCCTCTTGAAGTAACCCCTCATTCATGTTCTAGAAGCAAGTCCAATAAACTCACTGGTTCCCAAAGTTGGACTTTAGTGGGAACATACTGTGTTTTCTTGGCGGTGTCTGCAAGGCAGGAGTAGATATTTGCTTACATCTCCCTGGGGAAAGAAATCTCACAACATATATATATTTCAGCCTTATCCTAGACAAGTGGCAAATATAAATACCAGTGGCGGGCAACGGCTTTCTCCACCAGGTCTCCTGGGAATTATCAAATGAAACCAGCAAAGCACAAAGACAGAGCAGGACCACTCTAAACTGCCACAGTGGGAGATCCGCCTCCTTCAGAATGCAGCGGTTTATAAAGCAGACTGGCTCATCACTGCGCTAAGTTATTGAGTGCTTCCATGGGCAAGGCTGTGGTGGGAGCTAAAGACTGAGCGCAGGAAAAAGGGAGAGATGTGGCTCCTGTCTGGCCAGGAGTGCCAACATTAAACAACTGTTTATATAGCTGTTTTCCCTGTAGGTACAGAATGGCATAAAATTATATAATAGAGGCTCTGATCCAAAATAAATGTACTTACTGGAACAAGAAAAGCCAAAGTCTTGCCAGATCCAGTTTTGGCAGCTCCAAGCACATCTTTACCTTGCAAAGCCAACCCTATGGTCTGCTTCTGTATCTCTGTTACCAAGCGGTACTGGGCTTCTTGTAAACCTGGCAGTGTAGAGAGGAGAAGGATACTTAAGAAAATCCTAAGGGATGATGCTACAGGCTAGACTATACGTCCCCATCAGAAACAAATGGCTGGAAGTTCTTCTGCTCTACCCCAACAGCTCACTTAATTTTGAAGGCTCACAGGCTAGACTTGCAAACCTACCGTCACTGAGACCTAGATCCTGTGAGACGGCTTATCAGGTAAAGTGCTTGCTGTGCAAGCCTGATGACCTGAGTTCAATTCCCAGGACCAAAATGAAAGGTGAGGGTTGCCTCCACAGAGCTGTTGTCCTACCTTCACTGTGGCACTCGCACCATCCCCACACACACACCACACACACTCCAGAAATAATAATAAATTAGCTGCTTTGTTTTGTTTTAAGCTGGAAACTAACTGTTCGAGAATTTAAGGCAGAGGCTTATTTGAGGACTTAAGACAATGCACAGAATGGTGACAACATGGATGAACCTAGAATGAATTATATCAAATGAAACAAGCCAGGCACAGAAAGATAGATGCAGATGACCTCGTTTTTATAGACCCTAAGAACAAAAAGAATGCTCATTACCAGAAACTGGGGAAGTGGGGAGCTAGAAAGCTGTCACTCAAAGAACACAAAGTTACACGGGTTGGAATAAGTTCAAGAGATGCATCATGGGATGGGGAGAGCTCAGTTGGTAGAGTGTTTACTTAGATGGATGAAGCCCAGGGTTTGATCCCTGCGTACAGGCCTATAAACCAGTAGTTAGGACAGAGAAACAGGAAGATCTGAAATTCAAGGTCATCCTCAGCTACAGAGCAATAGTGGTCACGGGGTCAATCTGGGATACATGAGACCTACCTATCTCTAAAACAAAAACCAGATATATTGTACATCATGGTATCACAGTAACTATAATCAGTTATATGCTTTTTTATGCTTGAAAATTGCTGAGAGTATATTTAAGCGTTTTTATCATGCAGGAAAAACAAGCACATTAATGAGTTTAATTTATATACATATTTCAAGTCATACTATTGCATACCATAAACATACACAATTTTTGTCAAAAAAGAAAAAAGAATAAATCACTCCAAAAGAGAGGCTATCTTCTAGTCAGGGTGGCAAGCCTATCACAGACCCGTCTCTCCAAGCCCTGAGACTACTCCTGCCAGCATCTTACCCCTAGACTTCTAGTCATCAAGTCTAAGAAAATTTCTACTGATTAAGACTGTTATTTTGTTATGGCTACCCTAAAACTACTAATGCAAAAAAATGTAAGATATTTTTGTTGCTCTCCTATTTAACTAACAGAATCAAGTTTTATTCTAATTTTCCAGAGATTCCTGATCCTTTTTAACTAATATTCTTCAATCACTCCAGAAAAAATAAGAAATAAAAATGGTTAGAATTCCATATTTGAGAGATGAGGTTGATGGTACATACCTGGTGGTGCTGAGGTTGAGGATAGCCTGGACTATAAAAGGAGTCAAGGCTATCCTGAACTACAAAATAAAGCAGAAAAGGCACAGGGTTGAGCCGGGCAGTGGTGGCACACCCCTTTAATCCCGGCACTCAGGAGGCAGAGGCAGGCCGATCTCTGTATGAGGCCAGCCTGGTCTACAGAGTGAGTTCCAGGACAGGCTCCAAAGCTACAGAGAAACCCTGCCTCGGAAAACAAACAAACAAAGGCACAGGGCTGGAGAGAGATCTCAATCAGTAAAGTGCTAACCTCACAAGCATGAGGACCTGAGTTCTATCCCAGGACCTACAAATAATGACACACATGGTGGTATACGCTTTTTAACCTAGACTGGGAGGTGAAAACAGGAAGACTCCTGGGGCTTGATGGCCAGCCAACCTAGTCTAATGTGTGAGCTTCCAGGGCAATAAGAAACCCTACCTTAAAAGAGAGAACCATTTCCTAAAGATAATACCCAAGGCTGTGTGTCATCTGGCCTCCACACAAAGGTACACACATACAGGAATACTCATAAACATACATAGGTATTTTTTTTAAATTGAAAAGACATGAATAAATCTAACAATCTATCCTAAAATGACCATATATACCTACCTTTCAATGTTTTTTTGGACAAAGGGAAATCTGAAAATCTTGTAATTTCATTTACATTTATCTGGAAAAAAGATTGTGAAAAAGAAATAATGTCAGATAAGACAAGAAATGCTAGGTGATTCATTAGTTTCATAATGCACGCCCCCCCCTTACCCTACATTGTGCTGCCTAGCTCATCCTTCAAATAATAGAATTGAGGCAAACTACCACTTCTAAATAAAAGCTACTTATTCAATTAACATGAATCCCACAGAAGAAACAACTGACCGACACTCCACTAAACAGGGCATGCGATGTGCTTCTCCTTCCTCATACTTGCAGTCCCATTAACTAATGTGCTGCTTTCACAGGATGCAGAATATCCAAAGGTGGAAGGAGTAATGTTTAACACCGATTGTCAACTTGAAAAAACATAGAATCACTAGGAAGCAAACTTTTAGATATGTCAGTGATGCAGTTTCTAGATTGGGTTAACGGAGATGGGAAGGCCCAACCTAAACGTAGGCAGCACCAGCATTCACTCATCTCCTGAGTGTGGGCAAAACACGACCAGCCATCTCACAGTCCTGCCAAGACAGACCTAAAAGTCGAAATACACCCTTCCCTCCTTAAGGTGCTTCTTGTTGGGTATTTTGACTCACAACCGTGGAACAAGTAACTAATAGAGGAAAATGGCTCCTGGAACTGGGCTGCCGCAGTGACAAGCCTGATGATGTGCTCTGTAAGGCTTCACACTTGTTTGGGAGAGGAAGGTAGAAGAGTATGAAAACGTCAAGCTAGAGAAGTCTGAGGTGTGCAAGCGCACCAGTTCAATAGACCAGAATGCTGAGAGAAATGCAGTTTGTGAGGTTCAGAGGGACAAAAGGACTGTCCAGAACTGTCCTAGAAACCACTCATGTCATACTCTGCCCAAGAATCCGACTGCATTCTGCCTGTGTCCTGGAAACATTAGTGAATACAAATTCAAAAGGAATGAATGAATTTGCTTTGCAAGGGAATCTCAAGTGAGGACAGCAGTCAGCCTGGCAGTGTCATGGCTATAGCTACTGCTCTTCCTGGTTTGCAGTGAAAACATGCAAGAGATGAAGCAGACAGAGAGGGAAAATGTACCATTTGACAAGGAAAGAAGGAAATCTGAAGTTTCAGGAAATATGGCTGCTGAGTAAACTGTTAGATTGCCACCAATAGGGGAATCCTGTGCTCTGCTCGATAAGGTAACTCAAGAACAGGACCTCCCCATTGAAGTCTCCATCTAAGGAAAATTCATTTGAAAGGAACAGGCCTAAACTGAGAATGCCACTGAAGAAGTTCCCTGCTCTGAAACCAACCACCTAGGAAGTGTTTCTGGGGTCGACACAAAGAAGCTGACCCAAGCATACTCCAAAGTGACCAAGCTGACAGCAGAACTTGTGGTTTGGCAATGCCATCCACATGGGACTAGTTTTGCAGGCACAGGCATGAAAGACGCAAGACTAGGGGATCGTGGAGGTTTGTGCTAAGGTTCTAAAAGTAACCAAAGTCAGGTGAATGTGTGGCAGGGTGAGAGTCTCCGCAAGGAGGCCGTGAGAAGCCATTGTGTGAATGTGTGATGGCGAACCCAAGATGCCGGCCCATGGGACATCACTGGTGAAAGCTCAGTCACAGAAGGGAGCCAAGCCAGGAGAGAGGGCCTGTGTGCATGCAGGCTGCATGCCTCACAAAGCCATGTAACATTTTGTCAACCCCTACTCTAGAAGATTATATTTAAAGGAATTCTTGAAACCTACAATAGGAGATGATCTTAGATTATACAAAGTAATCACTCCTCCCTACAGAGACAGTGACGAGTATTCCCACCACTCAGACGCCTCAGGTCTCAAATTCCCTCTGAACTCTGTGTCTTTCAGAAACAGTAAGCAAATACTTTTCAGGATTTCCACACTGGTTGGTGAAAGAGGGCAGAACAGCATGGATCATCATTTAATCACCCTCTTAACCTTTCCGCCTCGCTCCCCCCTGACTGCTCCCCAGCCTGGTAACACCTGTTTCTCAAATATGTTAATCCATGGAAGAAAAGGATAAAAATGCTACAGAATATTCCATTTACTTCAATCAAGAGAGAAAACAATCTGGCTCCAACCACCAGATCAAATTTTGATTTAAAAAAATGTGTAGAATGCAGCATTTCTATATAGCACAGCTGATTCTAACAGTGAAAACAGTTGCTGAACTAAAACAAATAGCTCCATAGCCCCAGTTCTGCATCCTATCTATCACATGTGCACACACACACCGCCTCCCTTCTCACGATGCCAACCTCTCCCCTATACCTTCACTCCCCAGACATCTTCCAACACTCCAGATCCCACACTCATATATTCCACAAGTTTCACTCACACCCTACTCCTCCACACACATATATTCTACCACCCACACAAATGCATCTTTTCCAAGAACACCCCATCTCTATCTCTCTCTCTCTCACACACACACACAAACACACACACACACACACACACACACACACACACACACACACTTCCAATATACAAATGCTCCCATTCACATTGTCCCATAACCTAGGCAGTCACAAGCCAAGGATCAGCAGCCTCAAGCTGGAAGAGGAAAGGAAGAGATTCACCCTCAGAGCCTAGCAAAGGTAGCATGGTGGCCTTGCTAACACCCTGACTTTTATCACATACTGGACTCCAGGGGTATGAAAATATAAGCTTTTAAACCAGTGGTCTCTGGCAATGTGTTACTATGACAACAGAAAACTGGTTAAGGAAGGCTGAAGTAAGGTAGAGAAGATAATGATGCTAGCCTTAATGGTATCCTGTATGTGTAGAGACTCAGCATAGGCAGAAATAAGGATGTGAACTCAGAAAAGTTCTGGGTAGAGCAAAATAAGGAATCACAGACCCACAGGAGTAAATCAAACAAAGGCTAAGGCTACATTCCCTAAGCAATTCTCATCACAGTTCAAAATGAAACCCAAAGACAATTTGTTTTTTATGTTTGTTTGGTTGGTTTTGGCTTTTTGAGATACAGAGTTTCTCTGCATAGCCCTAGCTGTCCTGGTAATCACTCTGTAAACCAGGCTGGCCTCGAACTCAGAGATCAGCCTGCCTCTGTCTCCCAAGTGCTGGGATTAAAGGTGTGCGCCACTACAACCACATCACAGACACACCCTGGCCCCACAGCAATTTGTTTTTAATGGCTTCTCCTTTAACTGATTATTTCTATGTGATACCCTGGCCCCACAGCAATTTGTTTTTAATGGCTTCTCCTTTAACTGATTATTTCTATGTGATACCCTAGCCCCACAGCAATTTGTTTTTAATGACTTCTCCTTCAACTGATTATTTCTATGTAACCAACATTGTGAATAATGCTTCCCACACTTTATCTTACTAATTCCTGACAGCTTATAAGGTAGGTGCTATTGCTAAACCTTTTAAAGACAAGAGAGGAGCTAGCGGAAGAGATATAACCAAAGTCACACAGTCGGTGAACAAGATCTCAAATCATCTGAACTCAAAACCCAAACTGACTCTTAAGTACTACCTAACAACTCTAAAGAGATTACCTCAGTGTTGATGTTGTTTAAGAATAGGAGATGGTTCCACTTGTGTTAAGACCCTAAAATAGAAAGGTGGCATTCACTGAGAGGGTAAGTGAGGTAGATGAATGCTGAAAAATATGGGTTTTATGGGGAAGGAAAGGAAGTAACATTCCTAAGGAGCAGAAGCCTAGGGCAGGAAAAGATGTCGGACTGTCAAAGCGTTAACTACGGGATTACTTATGGAGGAACGTTCGCTACAAGGTGGGGGTACCAAGTTAACAAACCAGCACAGTCCAGATTCTCTACACTGACTCTTGTTGATAAACATGGAGTAAGGAAATAAGACACAATCAGAGGATTATGCTAAGGGATGCAGCCAAGTGCCCAACTTAAAAGGCAAAATTTTGAAAATAGACACAGGCCTAGGTTCCAACCCAACTAGATGTGAGAAATTAGGACAAGTTCTTATTCTCTCCAAACTCTACTGGTCTCATCCATAAAATGGAATATTAAGATCCATACCTAAGATATGGGCAAAGAATATATGTGAAACACATGGAGAGTACTTTTAAAGGTAGATACTATTTCTATTATTTTAAACATTTTTCAAGAACAACAGCATTCTCTTATATCATTCCATATTTTATTATCTTACTTATTTTATTTCTGAGACAGAGTTTCATGTATCCCTGGCTGACCTCGAACTTGCTATAAAGCTGTGGAAGACTGAACTTCTGATCCCCCTGCCTCCACCTCCCTAGTGCTCTGAACGTGCTCCGTTTAGGTGAACTGGAGATTGAACAGATGGCTTCCTCAACGTCGGGCAAGCACTCCACCGAACTACATCCTCGGCTCTCACGCCACCGGCCATGTTCTTTACACAACTGTCACCACTACTGCCACCTTATTCTGTAACCACTGTTAAGGGTCCCTACCCGGAGTATCGCTGCGTTTCTATCACTTTTCCCAGAACTGTGGCAAGCAGAGGAGCCAGACCTGGGTAGCGACACCCAACAGACGACCTGTGAGATCTCCCTGGCCGGGTCCGCCCCTTTCACGCAACAGCACCTCCCGGTGTTCACGACCGCTGCCTCACCTTCTCGTAGTTCTGCATGAGACGGCTGATCCCCTCGCGCTCGACCTGCCATTCCGGCTTCTTCAGCTGCTTCCTCCGCTCCTTCTTTTGGTTCTGCCTGTGGCTGTGTTTTTTCTTCCAGCGATTGAAGCTTCGCACCGGATCGGGTCGGGTTCCCTGTCCCAGAGAATCAACCGTTTTGCCCATGGTGGCGGAGACCAGGACCCACGTCGCCCCCTGACGCGAGACGCCTTAAGTCTTAGGTACCACACGGAAGACGCGAAAACAGCGTGTGCAGAACCCGCAGGAGCGCATGCGCGAGACCGGGAGCCCGCCCCAAGCCTTTGAAGGGTGGGCGCATTCTAATGACGACAATCAGTGCGCAGGCTATGATTGGTGTTTTGGCTTCCGCAGGGCGGAGCGATCTCGAGAAGCGTGGTCTGTGGAACCCGCAAGGCTCGGCTGCTACTGGAGCGGGGGTGGCCGGGGAGCTTCTTGAAACTGCGCATGTGCGCAGTTTAATGCTACTATGGTGATGTCATATTACCCAAAATTAAAGTACTGTCATCCATTTGCTCTGCGTTCAGATGTACCCAGCATTCGAGAGCGCGCTTCCACACGTTATAGACTATGTGGTTTGTAATCACAATCTTCGTTCTGCGTATTTCGACCCAGAGAGTAGAAAGATTTGTCAAAATCTGCTAATTAGTGACTTATTTCCACTACAAAATACGTCTCTAGGAATAAGAAAGGACATTTATATCTTTAAGAGTTTTCCCCTCAGCCCTTCATACTTTAACCACATTAACGAGGGTACCGATACAAACTGACTGAATTTACCTTATAATGCTATTATAAAAACAAAGTAATAGCTTAAAAAATTAGAGAAAATATGTTGAATAAACCCCATTGGTTTCCTTTTTCCTCGTTCTTCGATATAGCATTTCTATGTATACGATCTCTGGCTGTCCTAGAACTAACTCGTTCTGTACACCAGGCTGCCCTCGAAATCACAGAGATCCGCCTACCTCTGCCTTCTGAGTGCTGAGATTAAAGGCGTGCGCCACCACTGCTCTGCTAATTAGTTTCTTTTTTTAAGTGAATTTGTTTTTGATGAATTAGATTCTATGACACGTTTACATAAGGCCGCTACAAGCACACGTTGGACTTGGGATGGAAGGGTTCATTCAGGTTATGAAAATGGCGATCAGAGAATTAGATTGGAAGTTTATATGTACCGAAAGTGTTTAGACGTTTAAGTTCCGCTTTTGACCCCACACATCAACACAAATATCCTAACTCTATGCCTTAGCCACCAATTTGGAGCCACTTATTCGAAACAGAGACTCAGGCTATCGCCACATTCAGTACACCAGATATAGGCTCAATATGGGAAAGAAATGTTAAAGTGTGTGTGTGTGTGTGTGTGTGTGTGTGTGTGTGTGTGTGTGTGTGTGTGTGTGTGATCTTCAAAATGTGGCAAGAGAATAACCATAATCCAGCAATTCTGTCTCTGGAAATAAACCCAAAAGAATTGCAAGGCAGAGCTTCAGATATACTAAAATGTCCACGCTGATAGCAGTCACTCTTCAGTTTCTATCCACAAATTAAGGTATAAACATGGTACATACATAAAGGGAAATATTATTCACCCTTTAAAAATAAAGACTGACACACTATACTAAATAAATTGTCACAAAATGGCATCCATTGACCACTGTGTATGTCAGTTATGAGGTACCCGTGTTGTTGAAATAATATAGAAGAAAAATAGAGGATCAGTGAGGTGGCTCAGCTGGTGAAGACAGTTATCACCAAGCATGTTGACCTGCGCTCAACCCAGAACACACAAGGTGAAGGAAGAGAAGCGACTCCAGCAAACTGTCCTCTGGTTTACACTTACACACACAAACACACACACACACACACACACACACACACACACAAATATAATTTTTTAACAATTTTAGAAAAGGAAATAGAATAATGGTTGCCAGGAACTAGTTGAAGAGGAGAAGGTTTTACTGTTTTGCTATAGAGTTCCCTAGATGAAAATAGGCCTGGAGATTAGCTGTATTAGGCAGTGTGGATGTACTTAACTAAACTGTAGTCTAAACAATAATTAAATGGTAAACTCAATAGTATGTGCACTTGGGCTGGAGAGATGGCTCAGAGGTTAAGAGCATCACCTGCTCTTCCAGGGGTCCTGAGTTCAATTCCCAGCAACCACATGGTGGCTCACAACCATCTGTAATGGGGTCTACTACTGTATACATAATAAATAAATAAATATTTTAAAAAAATTGTATGTGCACTTTACCACATATCGCATGTTTGTGTGCACACAGAATATCAAGGACCTCTGCTTGACTCACTGTCCTCCTAAAACTGAAGCACACAGGCACATAAAAACCAAGAAACTGGAAGCTTTGTCTACCAGGAAAATGAATATTCGAGAAAAAATTAGGGGAAAAGAAGTGATAATCAGAATATAGCAAATACAAATTTATTTTCTTTTTTAACATTTCATTCTATTTTACTTAGTTACTTGTCTTATTTTACCTTAAGATATTTTTAAACATAACTTTTTATTGATTCTTTAGGAGCTTCACATCAGACCCAATCCCACTCATTTCCCAGTGCCCCCATACCCATGTGTAAAGGGCCGATTTTGAACTGCATAGAAACTCTGTGCAAGGGAGACTTGAGGTAGCATTCTTGCTGATAGGCTTGGCAAACCAAGTTGGGAAGAGGCAAACCTCTCCCATCAGTAGAGTGCCTTGCCAATGGTCAGTCCTTGAGAACACAGATGTGCACTAAAGTTCAAAGGCTCTGATTAGGTTGTGGTTTGTCTTCTGATGAGGTGTTTTTACATATTATATTACAACAAGAGTTTTTCCCATAACACTGAGCTTTTTGTTTAGATTAGCTAGGGCACAAAGCTCTTGAAATTATTTGCAACCAAGTTAGTAGTCTATGAAACTATTTTCGTGTATTATGGGAACCTAGTTTGAATCATGATTTGAGTATTATAAAAAGAACACTGGCTTTACAATAAAGTATGCAGTTGATTCTCCTACTCTGCATCCCCTGTGTCCTGATTTCTGCGGCACTACCCAGGGTCATCCATAACCAAGGATTGGGGAAGGGTCCCCAACACCCATGCTTCATGCTTGTCGCACCCCACACACACAAAGGAAAACTTAAAAAGAAATAATAAAAATAAGAATATTAATTTAAAGATAAACAATAAAAAAAATAAAAAAAATCATTTCGCTCTCAGGTGGTAGTGACACACACTTTTAATCCCAGCACTTGAAGGTAGAGGCAGGTAGATCTCTGTGAGCTTGAGACCAGTCTGGCCTATAGAATGAGTTCCAGGACAGCCAGGACACAAAGAGACCCTGGGAAGGAAGTGAGGGAGGGAGGGAGGGAGGGAGGGAGGGAAAAGGAAGAAAGAGAATCTATTTTCAATTAAAAGAAAAGAAAAAGACCTCCATCCCTCCAAAGTGATATAAAGGCGGTTTGCAAAGAAATGGAAAGTAACCCATCTCCCTCTGGCTTCAGTAATACTTACTCATTAATAGGCCGTCTAGCAAAACTTGGTGCCAAGTCACAAGTTCAAGGCCAGTCAAGACTGTATAGTCATGTATCCCCCAGGAAACGTTACACAGCACAAAGGAGCCTGCAAACAAGTCTTCCTTCACTACTTCCCCCACATACACTCACCTTCCAGTTTCCAACCTTTGGATTCTGCTTTCCTTTCCTTATCATTTCCCCACAAATTATCTGTTCCTTACTGAAGATAGTCCATAAGGCAGAATTCTAAATCACTACTTAGGATGCTTCTGAGGTTTCCTGAGAGTGACAGGAGCTGTGTACTGAATTAACATGTTTTCCTCTGGCTAATTTGCCGTCTTTCCCAGAGGTCTGTCCCTATTGCAAATGTATAAGCATTAGGGGAAATTGGATTTCCTACCTAACGGAATGGATGGGTTTTTTCCTATATTTATTCCTATATCATTATTATTATTATTCCTATATTTCCTATTTTTAAATTTTATGTTATCTCTATGAGTGTTTTGTTTGCATGTATGTCTATGCACCATGGAAGCCAGACAAGGATGTCAGATCCTTTGGAACTGAAGTTACAGACAGTTGTTAGCCTCCATACAGGTGCTAGAAATCAAATGGGGATCCTCAGGAAGAGTAACCAGTGTTCTCAACCTCTAGGTCACCTCTCCAGCCCCTGTGTTGTGTTTCTAATTAAAATGTATTTGGGGGAGTAGAACTGGAACTTGCTTTGAATATCAGGCTGTCCTCAAATTTGTAATAATCCCCCTGCTTCCTGAATGCTGTGATTTCATTTATATGCCACCATGTTGGCTTAGAATGTTTTAAGATAAAATTTTCAGTAACAAAAATTTACATAATAGAGAAATTACACTTAAACATAGACAATTCAAAAGTTGCCTTTGGCTAGTATTCTTGCAGTCAATCACCATTTATATCATAAAGTCAATAAAAGACAGAGAAGATTTCTATCTTTCACTGTCCTGTTGCAGTGAAGAGACGTCATGACCACGGCAGCTCTTATAAAAGAAAGTGTCTAACTGAGGCTGGCTTACAGTTTCAGAGATTTAGTCCTTTATCATCATGCAGGCAGGCACTGAAACAGTGCCTGAGAGCTACAACCTGATCCCTAAGCAGGGAGAGAGAGAGAGAGAGAGAGAGAGAGAGAGAGAGAGAGAGAGAGAGAAGCCATGCCTGGTGTGGGCTTTTGAAAGGTCAAAGTCTATACCCCAGTGACGCACTTTCTCCAACAAGGCCACACCTCCTAAACCTTCTCAAATAGTGCCACTCCCTGATGACTAAGCATTCAAATATATAAACATATGGAGGTCATTCTTACTCAAATCACCATACCTACTAATTCTGAGCATTAGCAACAGGGTGGCCTTAACTGAATATTCACATTATAGATTTTATAATGATTTTTAAATTAACATAAGTAAATGTTTATTTCCACGTCTATGACTACAACTATAGCTGTATGTTAAACAAAGATTTTTTCCATATTTTTTTTCAGAAGATTTTTTTAAGTGCACAAAGACTGCATGTGTGAACTGTCTCTGAAGATGAGTGAGGTGAGGTAGGGCAGCAACAATGACTAAAGCTAGGAAAGGATTCTATCCAAGGAGAACTTGGAAAACCAGTGAGTACAGTCGGGGTCTCCCTTAAAAATATGAGCAACCTTTGGCAGCTACACCACTGAAGAAAACATAAAACATTTCTCTCGGTTCCTCTGGAACCATTACCCTCCTAGTGAGACTGGGGTGTTCTCTTTGAGTGCCATGGAGTCTAGACAACAGACTTAGGAGGGCTTGGTATTGATGGAAAGGGGCCAGACAGTCACCAAACACTGGCGCTCTCAACATCAAAGGCCAACACTGAGTTCTTGTCTCATGGATCCTACCAACAAATCCCAGACAGAAGGAAACAGCAGACAAGTGAATGAAAGAGTGAGACATGTTACCTGAGCAACAGAGGAAGGAGACAGAGCTCCTAAGAGCAGGGTAACGATGCAAAATCTCAGATCAGCACCAATCACCAGAGCTGTCCAACAGAAGAGGTCCTAAGAGTAGGTCACCATTGTCCAACTTTCTATTTGGGGTTTTTAAAAAATAAAGGGGTCAGGGGTGGCACACGCATTTAATTTCAGCACTCATGAGGCAGAAGCAGATGATCTCTGTGACTCGAGGTCAGCCTAGTCTACAGAACGAGTTCCAGGACAGCCAAGGTTACCTGGAGAAACCTGGCCTCAAAAGAAAAGAAGGGAGGAAGAATTGAATAGATAGATAGATAGATAGATAGATAGATAGATAGATAGATAGATAGATAGATAGATAGATAGATAGAAATTTGAAAAGGGGAGGCTCTCCTGTTGATACATCTATAATGCAACTCAACATCTAAGTGTCAGAAAAAATTTCAGAAGAGGGAGAAGAAAGATTGTACAAGCCACCAGACCAGGACATAGACTTCAAGATTGTGTTTTCTAGATATGGAAGGGAAGCTGCACTTATGAAATCTCAATAATGTAACTGCCTGAACAAGACCTGAATAATGATAACACAAGCAGACACACCACCATAAATGGGGGAAATTCCACAAGACCCACCACTAGATGCAGAGCTACAGGAAATCAGTGTCTGATGACAGAGGGAGAAGGAGAATCAGTTGTCTCTAGGAACAAGCCCCTCAATAGGTCATCCAATCCCAAGTAGTCAGCCCTAAACACATGTACTAATGGGAAATACTAGTCAGAGTCAGTAGGTCATGTATGTGCACATACACCAACACACAGACACACACAAATAAGTCCATCATTAAAATATAATTTAACGTATGATTTAAATAAAGAATATTGTTAGACCTATGAGACAGCTCAGCATGTAAATATGCTTGCCATGAAAGTGTCATGTCCTGAGTTGGGTCCCTGTGGCCCACAGGAAGATAGAAGAGAACTGAGTCCATGAAATTGTATTCTTCCCTGAGTCATAAGCACACTCATCCAACAACAATAAATATCTTAAAACTAATTACTAAAATTATTGTTGCTATAATTATTATTGCCAGGTTTGAGCTTCCCAGATAAGCTCAATGCATGAAAAAGTATTTGCTTCACTCAATGGAAGATCATTTCTCAACTTGACATAGCATCCTTACTTCGAAACTGTAACGTGTCAAACTTTTGTCAGGGTACAGTTCTTTTTCAGTTATAATTTTAACACTGCTATATGAAACTTTTCAGAAATTTATTTTAATCTAATTTTCAGTGTTTCTTCTACTAAAACCAACTAAATCAAAACACATGCTTCCAAGATGTTATGGTAATGGAGCTCAGTTGGTATAGTGCTTGCCTATACACAAGCTACTGAGTCCAGGCCCCAACACTGAATAACACTAGACATGGCAGTGCACACCTGTAATCCCAGTACTCAGAAGGTAAAGGCAGGGGTGGCAGGAATTCGCAACCAGACTTGGGTACATATCGAGCATCAGGCCAGCTAAAGTTACATAGACCTTGTCTCAAATATAAAATAAAATACAAGAAAACAAAGGCCCCAAAAACCTGCTGAGCAACATCTTTGGTCACAGAAATACAAGCTTACTACACTTGACTTTTGATTTTCTGTGGTTTTTGTAAACAACAATCAACTGTAGTCCAAAATATTAATATTTGTCCTGACTCTTCCATAGAGTAAAGCCATGGAACTTTATTTCAGTATGTTGTTACAATTGTTCTAACTGATTAATAATTATTGTTGACCTTTTACTGTGCCTAAGCTATGCATTACACTAGATTAGTGGTATGAATGTATAGAATAAGCATACCATATATGAAACAGTGTAACATGGACCATAAAAAAGAATTAAAATTGTCCCACAGGTCTCATGTGCTGATAGATAAGCCCAGATGCCAAAGGAGGAAAAGATCTCATGCAGCTCAGTCTTGACAGCTTACTACACAGACAGAGGACCTTAATATAACATTTTTGTTATTTCATTTTTTCATATAAAATTATAATGCTGTTGTTCAGGTAGAAATTCCATTCCAAGCCCCCTCCCCCATCTCTCTCCAAACCCTGCTGCATCTCAGAAAATGATGATCCCTCCCCAGGAGATGCTCAAGACCACTCCCACAGGGTACTTAAACTGCTCCCTAGAAAACAGATATGTGGTTTTCTGGTCTTCCTTTCCTGCCTCCACTCTGGAGGACTGGAAAATCATCCAGGAGCATTGTAGCCATTAAACCTGGGCTTCTTCTAGCTCGGTTTGATTTGGTCTGATTTAATATGATTGCTGCGTTGGCGGAGAGGCTTATGGGGTGCAGAAACTTTAAGAAAAGAGAGTGAAACCAGAGAATTTTTTTTGTTTTAGAGAAATTCATTTTTATTTACCAATTTCTAGCTCTTGATTTTTAATACATAAATTACAAAGACAGATTTATGGGCCCATGTAGCTGGTAACATATATAGTTTAGAATTATCCATGGCTTTTGGCATTCCCTGGAATATTACAATGGGTTTCCTCTGAAGAAGAGTACATTTCCATATTGTGTTTGTTTGTTTGGATTGGTGTCTTAGTCAGGGTTTCTATTTCTGTGAAGAGACACCATGATCACTGCGACTATTATAAAGGAAACCATTTAATTGGTGCTGGCTTACAGCTCAGAGGCTTAGTCCATTGTCAATCATCATGGTAGGAAACATGACAGCATGGAGGCAGGCGCTGGAGAAGGAGCTGAGAGTTCTACATCTTGATCTGCAGGCAACAGGAAGTGAACTGTCACATTGGGCGTGACTTGAGCATATATAAAACCTCAAAGCCCACCTCTACAGTAACATACTTCCTCCAACAAGACCATCTCCTAATAACACCACTCCATATGAGCCAACCATTTAAACACAGGAGTCTGTGGGGGCCATAACTTTTCAAACCACCACAGTCGGGTTTTTTAAACAGAGTCTCACTAATCCAGGCTGGCTTTGAACTCTCCCTCCTCCTGCCTCTATCTGCCTTAAAACACCTGACTTGCATTGGGTTTTAGAAATCCACAAGTCTAACCGTACTTATCTAAGATAATTAAGCAATACATAATGTTCAGAAATGATCAGGTGATATTAATGTTATAGGTTTAACCACTCTCTAAATATAATCTTTATTCCACACTTCTATGTAAATATACATTTACTTTCAAATAAGATTTCAACTTTGGGTGCTTTCTACTTTATTGGTATGCTTTAAGGTCACAAAAATATGTATAAATGTCAGTCTTTTTATTCTTTGGTGGCATTTGCATTCTTTGTTGTTTTTTCTTCTTCTTCAGGATTCCTAATAAAGGCAGAATCATTCAAATAAAGTAATCAGAACAAGAAAATTTTTGCCATTTCAGTTTATGTTTTTAAAAAGTCTTCAAAACCATCTACCTTACTCTGTTTTCTGTTTCCTAAATCTCAGGTTTGGGGGCTTGTGAAAGACAATTCCCCCTAAAAATGATGTGCATTTTACTTCATGTTACCTGACCATGCACCTAAGGTGAGTGAGTGCTATGATGTCATTGGTGAGGGAATGGACAGTTCCACATCGGCACCTTCAGAAGCCTTAAGGCAGGCATCCCCATTAATCTTTTAGGGACTGACTCAGCCCCTAATGGGATCTGATTGAATCTGTCCATAAGAAAAGGCACTGCAGGGAAGAATAAGCACATCTGGGAGCATGGGTGCACATCTGGGAGCATGGGTGCACATCTGGGAGCATGGGTGCACATGTCTTGAAAATGAGCGACAGAAGATAAGATATACCGCCCTGTGAGCCTGTGCACCTCAAGGGAAACCCCAGTTAGCGCCTCATCATTGGCCATGCATAACGTTTTAGCCTCCCCCCCCCCTTTTTGCTACATGAGATTGGGGAGGTTTTAGAGATAGCTTGGGTGGAATTATAGTCTAAGGTACAACCAAGGGTCACTAAGGTTGCACAAGGGCATTTACACATGTCCTTTCCCTGTAACTGACATTTATGGGAGATTCTTAGAGCATTGCATGCTTACAGCTGGAAAAGGAGAAAGGCTTCAAGCATCTGCTAATTGTGCTGGAATTCTCAGCTTCAATCAGATTTCAGGTGAAGGCTGCATTTCTTTCTCACACCCTTGTAATTTTCATTCTTTTTTGGCTTAGCTCAGTAAGAAAAATGTATATTCTATTTTTCCTTCCATTTTTGTTTGTTTTTGTTATGTTTTGTTTGGGACAGGGTTTCACTATGTAGACCAAGCTGGCCTTGAACTCACAGAGCTCCACCTGCCTCTCCTGAGTATTAAGGTTAAAGGTGTGCGCCACCACTCCTGACTCCTTCCATTTTTACTTCCATTCATCTGCATGGTTGACACAGAGATAAAAAGTTAATTACCATTCTACTGTCAATTCTGTGCTGAGATATGATCTTCACCTTTTCTTCCTTGGATTCCTGGCATCTTCTATTATCCCACTTATTGTATTAATCATGGTTCTCTAAAGGAACAGAACTAATAGTGAAGGAGCAGAACATACTCCATTTTGAGAAAGAACTCCATTTTAGACAGGACCTAACTAAGAGGGGATGAATGCAGCCTAGCAAAGTCATAAACATTCCCAAGAAACTGCAAGCCCTGGTCAAAGTGACCCTTCCATGGTGTCCAAACAACATCTGCTTGTTTCAAACATCCTTGTAGGTATCTGATTAACCACTGGTTTGGAATACTTGTCTGCTGACAGTCACTGTTTTGAAATCGCCCTATAATCCAACCAATGAACTCAAAAGTTGTATACTTTTTCCCAATCCTGAAACGCCAAGGCCTGTGCCACCCTGCTTGCGGTTTTCCCTTTAAGATTCCCTTCCCCTGAAGCCTCAGGGCCATTTTCCCCAACCACTGTGTTGGAGTATCAGATTATGGTCCGAGTTAGCTATCTTGTAACCAATAAAGCCCATGTGCATGTGCATTTGCATTGGATACCGGCCCTGTGGTGGTCTTGTTTGGGGGTTCTGTGTGACATAGGCACAACAATAGAATGAACATATATACTGCTATATTTAAAGGAGATTGCTTAGATTGGCCTACAGGTATGGCCCAAGTAGTCCAACTGTTTTGGAGACCACAAACTATTTATTTATAATTAAAGGATTTCTTGATTACCGCTAGCAGGAAAACAATCTCTGAGCCAACCTTGAGATTGCCAAATGAAGAGGGGTGAGGGAAGGATTTTTAAAGGTGAAAACCACAAGAAGAGCTTGAGTATCTATACAAGCAAGCCAAGAGCTGTCCTGTTCTGTTCTGCCAAGATTAGGTAGTCAAGGCAACCTCAAAATAATCCTTGAATGTCTGCATAAGCAAATTACAGAATCCAACAGGCAGTTTATCCTATCGTAACAAGTAGATGGTCACGGCTGTACATTTTGAAATGGGAGTCACTGAGTCAGGCTTACTGGAAACTTATCGTTTTAAGACAGGGTTTCATGATGTAACGCTGGCTAACCTGGAACTCATTGTGCAGAGGAAGCTGGGCTGGAACCCAGTGATCCGCCTGCTTCTGCCTCCCAAGTACTCGGATTAAAGCCATGTGCCACCATGGTGTAGGAGGGTCTTCTGTATTTGTGTTGCTCTCATTGGTGAATAAAGAAAACTGCCTTGGCCTTTTGATAGGGCAGAGATCAGGTAGGCGGGGAAAAGAAAACAGAATGCTGGGAAGAAGAGAGAGGGAGAGAGCCGCCATGGAGTCGCTAGAGTCAGACTTGCTGAATCTTTCCTGGTAAGCCATGACTTTGTGGTGACATACAGATTATTAGAAATGGGTTAAACGAATATGTAAGAGTTAGCCAATAAGAGGCTAGAACTAATGGGCCAGGCAGTAATGAAATGAATACAGTTTCTGTGTAATTATTTCAGGAGTTAAGCTAGCCAGGATCCGGGAACGCAGCCCGCTCCTCAATACTACACCGTCATGCTAAGGTTTAGTTCAGGTTTTTTTTAGTTTATTGCTGTTATTTGTTTGGTTTGGATTTTTAAGAGAGGATCTCATGTAGCCCAGGCTAGCCTCATATTTTCTGTGTAACTAAGGATAATCTTGAACTTTTGACCCTCCTACAGATACCTCTTAAGTAAGGCATATGCCACCATACCCAGCTCTAGCTCAGATTTTGTAAACATTTTTTAAAAACACATATGAATAGTGATGTCAGACTCTACCACAACTCTTCACTGTGAACCAGACTGCATACTGTTAAGTTGGGAGTGTAGACCTCAGCCCCCAGGCCTGAGAGTTGTATTGATCTGGACTCCAAATCCTAGGATGCCAGGTCCTGACTCCTCCGGGGGGGGGGGGGGGGGAGGTCCGATCATTCCCGCAGACTAAGTGAACTCCCAAAAGAGGATCACGTGGTCTCTTTTCCTTCCTCCAGGTGGTTGCATTCGCGGCCTCCTGGTTCCCCCTTGGGGCCACCGGAGAGCGCAGGAATCCCATTAAACCTGGATATTTCTTAATTTGGCTTGTTTTGATTTGGCTTGATTGGGAAAAAATTCCTAACACAAACCTGTTTTAGAAAATAGATAATCAAGAATCCAGTTACATTAGCTTAGTTCTCTTACAGTTGTGTGAAATTTTTGTTTGTCTTATTTTGTTTTTGTTTTTCAAGACAGGGTCTCTCTGTGTCCTGGCTGTCTTAGAACTCACTTTATAGACCAATCTGGCCTACAACTCACAGATATCCCCCACCTCTCCCTCCCAAGTGCTGGGATTAAAGGCATGCACCACCACTGCCCTGCCCTGTTGTGTGAAATTTTATATGATATCTATTGAAGCAAGATTAATAAAAACTCAGATAGAGATATTGGAGTTCAACCTGAAGACCAGACAAACAAAGCAGTCAGCCACTGATTCTTACCTCGTCCTCAGTCTGAAAATGGTGATCCTGTCTCCAGGGAACCTCAGAATGAAGCTGAGCCTGAGAGCTGTCTTCTCCCATTTTATAATCCTCTCTAGTTTTGGGGTCAAGGGTGTGTACCACTACTGCCTGACTGCCTGGTTTCTATGGCAAGGTAGTATGGCTCCTGGGATTAAGGGTGTCTGTCATTGCTTCCTGGTCTGTAAGACTGGTCATTGTGTCTGTTTTACTTTTCTGATCCTCAGGTAAGCTTTATTTATTAAAATACAAATGAAATGCCACTACAACTTATGACATGTTTTGCTATGCCCTCTGTTCTCTTTTGTCATTTTAAAACCTGTACAGTAATATCTTTATGTGAGCTCAGAAACGCCACAGGCACTCAGTGGCTATGCCCTGTTCTTCTAAGCATATCTCTTTGTTTAGGGGATTTTTTTTTCCGAGAGTTTGTTTAGGGATCTCTTTTCTAACAGATACTAATCATTGAAGCAAGTTATAAGTTAAGTACATAATTCAGTTCACGTTTAATGTCCCTAAGATTGAGCCATAGAAAAACTCTGGAATATTAACATATAAAAGGACATCTTAGGATCTGAATTAATGCTAGACTGTAGATAATATTAATATGCTTAACAAAACTATTTCCACTATAAAAAAAATTATGGGGTACCAGCAGCAGTGGGGAGACAATAGCCTAAAGCAGCTCCTAGCAGTCAAAGGAGTTTCCTTCCCACTTAAGAATGCTCAGATAATGACAGATCCCTGACCACCCTGAGAAAAAGAATTTCAGGATGAGACAGAGCGAAGCCAAGTTAGTGAGTTTATCAAGTATTTTGATAGATCCTTGTAGGAAGTGAACAGTATAATATCCAAAGACATGGGTTCAGATTTCCTGAGAAATGGTTGTCTTTGGATGTCTTTATGAAGGATACACACACACACGATCCTGTGGCTTTCTGAGTTATGCTCATCCAAGGATGTGATTTACAAGGTTCAAAGATTAAGCAAAGTTTAAAATTTTAGATTGTTTAAAAGTTAAGTAAAAATATATGAGTTGGCATGTTTGTTTATTTATCTATTTTATTTTGAGTGTATGGGTGTTTTGCCTGCATGTGTGTATATAAGCCATATGCATGCGGTGCCTGCAGGAAACAGAAGAGGATGTCAGGTCTCCCAGAACCGGAGTTAGACAGTTGCTAGTCACCGTGTGGGTGCTGGGAACTGAACCCGAGTCCTCTGAAAGAGCAGCGAGGGCTCTTCTGAACCATCTCTCCAGTCCTCATCTTTATTTTCTATCTCAAAACTTCTTGTGTAGGTGAAATTGTTAAGGTGCTCTTATGAGGTTTAAACTTAAGGATGAGAAAGGAGGGCTAATATACCAAAACTCAAGGTAGTAAACATTCCGGCCCTAAGTAAGCATGGTTCATCTGTTGTATTTGATACCCTTGTTCGGGATGTCTTTGGGAAGACACGTATTATCCCTGTAGGGAGCTAAGCTGTACCTGTTATGTCACAGTTGCTTTAGTCTCAGTGAGCAGGAAAAGCAGACTTGATCCCAGGGTGAGGGGCATCCTTCCCTTCTCCTGTCCTCTTACCTTTCCCCTCCTCACGTCTTCCACACATAATAATTCTAAATTATTGCAAAAATACCTGAAAAGTCATTCTTTAATTATGAGTCTGAAACAAACTCAACTTCTACCAGTTTTTTTCACATTTAATTTTTTATTATTGCATTATAAATAGTACCATTCAAAATTTCCACCTCCTCCGCTCCTCCCATTTCCCTCCCGCTTCCCCACTCCCCCTCCCCTTTTCCCCTCCAGTCCTAAGAGAGGGCAGGTTACCCTGCCCTGTGGGAAGCCCAAGGCCCTCTCGCCTCCAGCAATACCACTCTTGGGAATATACCCAAGAGATGCCCAATCATACTACAAAAGCATTTGTGCAACTATGTTCATAGCAGCATTATTTGTAATAGCCAGAACCTGGAAACAACCGAGGTGCCCCTCAATGGAAGAATGGATCAAGAAAGTGTGGAATATATACACATGAGAGTACTACGCAGCAGTAAAAAACAATGACAGCTTGAATTTTGCATGCAAATGGATGGAAATAGAAAACTCTATCCTGAGTGAGGTAACCCAAACCCAAATAGACGATTATGGTATGTATTCACTCATTAGTGGACCCTAGCCATAAACCTTCTACCAGTTTTTTCACTAAGTGAAAAATGAGGACGGCCACATTGTTTAGTGCAGCTTTGGCCAGCAGGTGGCAGCAGAAGATCAAGTGCTATTTTCCCTTTGGAATTAGATTAAATTTGCCAGGTTTTTTTTTACAGTCACCAAGTAGTTGGTCTGTTGGTGAACTGATCTGTCCTTCTACATCACTGAGCTTTTGAGACATTTACAGTTAGCACTCTTCGAATTTTCTAGAATAATTTTGTATTGCTTTTTCCACATTTCTTTTTTCTTTTTTTTTTGTTTGTTTTTGGTTTTGTTTTGGCTTTCCCAGACAAGGTTTCTCTGTAGCTTTGGAACCTGACCTGGAACGAGCTCTTGTAGACCAGGCTGGTCTCCGACTCACAGAGATTCACCTGTATCTGCCTCTGCCTCTTGAGTGCTGGAATTAAAGGCATGTGCTACTACCACCCAGCTTTGTTTTGTTTTTTTGAGATGGGTTTCACTGGCCGCCCTGGAACTCATTTGATAGACCAGGTCTGTCTCGGTCTCACAGAGATCCACCTGCCTCTGCTTCCCTGGGATTAAAGGTGTGAACCACCACTGCCTGCCTGTTTCTTGTTTCTTAACGGGAATTGACTGATTACATTTACTGAGTCCTTAGAAGATGCCATGTATCTCTGGGTTTATTGTATACACGATCTCTAAGGGTCACTCCACTCATTTTGCAGGTGATAATGCTGAATCTGAGCTGAAGATAGGGTTCAGTGGGCAGAGAGCTTGTCTTTCTGGCATGGAACTCTGGGTTCCATCCCTAGCAGCATATAAAACTGGGTGTGGTTGTGCAATTATGGCATGGGAAGGTAGGGGCAAAAGAATCAGAAGTTCAAGGCCATCCTCAGCTTCGTGGCAAGTTTGAGACAAACCAAGAATCCATGAGACCTATTGTAAATATAGGCAAACAAACAAGCCCAAACAAACAAAAACTTTGAATCTAAGAAGGATTCAGTGATAGTCAATCAACCACCTGGTAAATGAAGGCCAACATTGCTGGGACCATAAACTGACAGAAACTCTTAAATGCCTCTTTGATAAATTGTTGGAGACTGGTGTAGGCAACGGTGAGACTAAGGACACATTAAAGGTACTAATGGCACCAAAGGTTGGTAGAGATGGACCATGATAGGCTCCATTCACTACTGAGATGCTACAAAGAGTTACAGCCATTTCAGAAGGCAGATTCTTTTTTTTAAAAAAAATATTTTTTTATTTATGATGTATACAATATTCTGTCTGTGTGTATGTCTGCAGGCCAGAGGAGGGCACCAGACCTCATTACAGATGGTTGTGAGCCACCATGTGGTTGCTGGGAATTGAACTCAGGACCTTTGGAAGAGCAGGCAATGCTCTTAACCACTGAGCCATCTCTCCAGCCCCAAGGCAGATTCTTAAAAACACAAAGCACACAGCTCAGCCACACTGTACCCAACAGATCTGAAAACTCATGTCTGCACAAACATCATTGTCATGGGTTGACTATGAAATGTTCCTCACAGGTGAGCTCACATGCTGAATGCTTGTCCTCAGCAAGTGGTGTCTCAGAGGTTACGAAAACTTTGAGGCCTAGCTGGAAGAAGTATATTGTTGTGGAATATTAGTTTAAGGTGTGTTATATTTGCCTGTGCTGTGGAATATTTGTTTAATGATGCAAAGATATATTGCATTATTTTACCTTGCATTTGCTCAACTCTGTAAAGCTGTGTTACTTTGCCTGCCTGATTGGTCTAATAAAGAGCTTAACAGCCAAGCTCAGGAGAGGGGGATAGGTGGAGCGGCCAGGCAGAGAGAATAAATAGGAGGATAAATCTAGGCAGGAAAGAGTGAGAAAGGAGGAGGGGAGGACTCCAGGAGCCAGCACCCAGCCACCCAGACACACAGCCAACCGTGAAGTAAGAAGGGAAGAAAGACAAAAAGAATAAAGAAAAGTAGAAATCCCAGAGACAACTGTAGTTAAAGAGAAATAATAGAATTTAAGTTAAGAAAAACTGGCTAGAAACAAGCCAAGCTAAGGACAGTAAGAATAAATCTGTGTATTTAATTGGAAGCTGGGTGGTAGGCCCCCAAGAAGTAAAAAGAAAAGAAAAGGAAACCAACTACAGTATGTAACTCGGGGACAGGAGAGGGGGACTGTGGAGCCATCTCGTCTCTTCCCCTTCCTTCATCTCTGCTTTGCAGTCTCTCTGACTCAAACAGCCCCTGCCACACATTCTCACAACCACGACATTCTGCCTCACTTCAGGCCCAAAGTACTGGATCCAGACAACCTTGGAGTAAAACTTCTAAAACCATAAACTAAATATAAACTAAATAAGTATTTTTTTCTTTTGAACAGTTTCTTTGGGGCACTTGTAACAGTGAACTTCCTGCCCCCCCAAAAAAAACAGGTAAAATTGATTTTTCAGAGAACCTATAATAGTTTAGAAGAGAGATTGAGATCTCAGTCTTGTCATGATTAATGCTAAGCAATCCTATCCAAAGATTATAGTATGGTATAAGCGAACCCTTGAATACTTCCTAGAAAACCAACAAACTATACAAAAATACTGTTTTCTTATAAGACCACCTTTAGCACTAGTTGGTTCAGGGCCCAGCCAATAGTTCAGTGGGGGAAGGCAGCCACTCCTCC
The DNA here is from genome assembly GCA_004026605.1 of Ondatra zibethicus. Lineage (NCBI taxonomy): Eukaryota > Metazoa > Chordata > Mammalia > Rodentia > Cricetidae > Ondatra > Ondatra zibethicus. Next base: position 388,452 of record PVIU01000098.1, on the reverse strand, counting down.
CCAATCTGAGTTTGATCCTCAGGACATGCTCTCAACCACTGAGCCTTCTTTCCGCCCCCAGTATTCCTCCACTTTCAATAGGGTTTTGGCCTAGGCACTTAAACTAGCACTTTTAACAGGGAAAGAAGAATTATTAACAATTTTCCTAAAGCATAAATTAGTCTGTTCTGGACAAAAATGGGTCATACTATCTCTACTTAAATCTTCACAGTGACTACTACCATAAGTCTGGTGTTGTTGTTTCAAATAACAGAAAGTCTATATTTTTTTTAAAGTTGAGTTTGAATGCTTTAATTCCTTCCTCTGTCAAAATCCCAGAGTGAAATTAAAATACAAACCACGAAGATACTTCATCTTATCCCTTAGAGTAGAAGGTATTAAAACCCTATAGCTTCGGGCTGGAGAGATGGCTCAGTGGTTAAGAGCATTGACTGTTCTTCCAGAGGACCTGAGTTCAATTCCCAGCAACCACATGATGGCTTACAACCATCTGTAATGAGATCTGCCACCCTCTTCTGGCCTGCAGGCATACATGGAGGCAGAATGTTGTATACATAATAAGTAAATAAATATTTTAAAAAAAAAACCCTACAGCTTCAAATTAAATTCAAAATGCCAAAGAGCACCTCTTCCTAGTTTAATCTGACAAGGGTTGCTAAGATGAACGGAACATAATTCTATCCTAGGAGAGTCCTAAAATTAGCGCATTATACACCATCTGTTCCGGGCCGCCCCCCCACAGCCCAGCAAGTATGCACTCTCTCTCCTCTTTCTCAAATTTTCCTTTTTTAGTGGATCTTACTCTTTGCTTTTGTTTTTTATAGGAGAAAAATAAAATAAAAGCAAAAGTCCCCTTGATGGACTATTATTACCCTACCATCGCCCCCTCACCTCCCCCCCCCGCCGCCTTTACAAAATCCTTGGGAATGTTGCCTGAATCTTTCATCTTTAATTTCCTTTCCCATCCACTCTGGAATCTACTTGCCAGTTTTTGGTCTTGCCATCCATCTAAATTGTGTGTCAAGATTGTCTCAATGGCAAATTCAGGCATCCCTCATTGCTACCAGTAGCACCATTTGGCACAGTTAGACTCTCTCATGTTCATCTTCAATTGACTCCAACCACAGTTGATTCCCTATTTTCCTGGCCTCTAAGTTTTGGGACCATATGAGTCTACCAATCTTTCTTCTGACCTAAACTCACTTCCTAGGTGCAGTTACTTAGTCATGTGGCTTTAGATGCCATCTTGGAAGTGATGGTTCCATGATTGTATCTTAGATATCAATATGGATTACAATCCCCAAGTTTTCTGTATCCATTTCCCTATTTGACATGTCCTCTGGGCTATTTTCTGTGCATATGTATCTGTTTGTGTAAATGTGTGCATTTGGGTATGCATCTGCACTTGTGAAGGACAAAGGATGACATCAAGGATCTTCCTTCAAAACTCTCCACCTTGTTTTTTGTGACAGGGTCTCTCAATGAACCTGAAGTTTATTGATTCATCTAGGCTGGGTGGCCAATGAGTGTTAGGGATCCACCTGTCCATGCCCCCAACTCCCCAGGACTAGTATGGATGATGCACTCTTGGCTCTTACGTGTGTGCTGAAGATTTGAACTCATATCCTTATGCTTGCCCAGCAGATAGTTTACAGGCAGAGCCTTCTCTGAAACCCCTTGATCTCAGCATGGGCAATTCTTCTCCAGATTCTTCAGCTCAGTTCACTGAAATCCAGTCTTCTGTTTTGTTATGCTAAAATGTATTTATTTATTACCCGGTATTTGTGGATGAGGTGGGCATATTAAAACTATTTGCATATACACAGTGAATTAGGAATTATATAGTTCTGCCACCAACTGTAACTAGGTCATCCACCCTGTGCAGAAGACCTTTGTGAGCATGCTCAGTCTAAAGCATTTGCCGTAACAATCGAGCATTCCTAGTGGAAAGCTGTGTAACCGTCATCTGGCGGGAGTTCTAAGGGGTCTGCACATACCCAGGGGCAATTTCGAAGACCCAAGAAAGAATCAGAGTATTAGAGTAGAACACATTCCTTTTGACTAGGCAGGGAGAAATCAGCCTCTGAAGAGTGAAATGAGGAGGAGTGGTTGAACGAGAATTGGCGTTAGTCCCGATCTCTTACTTCCCATCTGGCAACCCCTTCTCTGAAGCATGGAAGGAACCCAGGCTGATACAGAGCAGTTAGTGTTGATCTAGTATGTGTGAGACTCCTTGAAGTCACCACATAAGCCATGTGTTCTGCCTGTAAATCAGCGTCAAGAGGTGAAGGCAAGGGTATCAGAAAGTCACCCATCCCTACAGAGGGTGTTTAAAACCAGCCTAGGCTAGAGACCCTATTTCAAATAACTAACCATAGTAACAAGAAGAATGGTAGTAATAGCTCTTTGAAACAGTCAGTTTTTACCACCTCTCCTCCCGCCACCCAGGTCCCCGGGCCCTTCCCCTTTTCTCTTCTCTCTGCCTCTTGCTTTTCCAAAACGTCTGTCTTTGTTCTCCAGTCATCAGCCACTCAGAGGGCAGAGAGATCTGGTTAAGGTCTAAGCTGTTTCAGTTCACAAAGTGAACCTCTCAGAACTCTCTAAGGTTCACTATGCTACTCAGCATAGAAGGCAGAGTCCTTGTTAGGTTTTGGATGCGGGCAGGAGAGGGTTCAAGAGAACACGAATTCATGGGGACTGACATCATCAGAAGACTTGCTAAGGCCATGGCCAGAGAGGTAAAGGGGAAGCAGTATGGCAGGATTACCTAGGAGAACTCAGGCCCCAACACCAGAGACAGAAGGTGCATGGCAGTTCTCTGAAGTGAGTCGGAGTGGCAGAAACAGGACCTGTTCTGATGCCTTTTAAGGACGTGAGAGGGCTAAATTTTTCCCATTTTATAACCGGATCTAGGTTTCAGGTTTTTAAAAACCAAAACAGTTTTTTTCCAACAAAGAGCCATTGGTCAACAACACCCCTGACAGCAGAGACAAAGAGAAAAGCATATACGAGGCCTGAGCCAGCCCCACAGTATCACAAGACAGTGACCAAAAAGGGACAGTTCCTGTAACCCTCTGAAATGGCCCAGACCTGCTCAGGAAGCCCAAAGGTGGAAAAACTAAAACCTCAGCCAATCAAAAATATACTAATGTAACTGCTGTTCACTTGACCAGGTATGGTTTAGATGACCTAACTGCTCCTGAAAGTCCCCCAGCTATGCTTAAAAGGACCTGCACACTCCTCTCAGGGTCCGTGCCATTTTGTGCAGGTGTTCAACTATGCATGTGCTGGTAAATAATAAATGTTCTTTGCTCTTGCATACTATTTGAGTCTGGGGTCTTCCTTCAGCGTTTTCTTGGACCCCTAGAGCTGGGAGGCAGGTTTGTAGCAAGAGTCAGCAGCCAGGCTTCCTGAATCGGCCCTCCCTTTCCTCTTCTCTCCCTTCACCTCCCCCCAAGGCAGGGAAGAGTCTGGGGAGCAGGATGTGCCTGGCATCCCTGTTCTTTGAGGTTAGCTCACTTCCCAGGTGAACCATCCTGCCTGCAGTGACTCTGTAGGATTCCTGTCAGTATCAGTGAGGGGGGAAACTGTTGCCGAGCAGCAGCTGGGTTCCGTCATTACATTCTTACACCTGGGACCCATAAGGCTGGACCCACACATCCTGTGGCTTGCTGTTTACTGCTCTAAAGGCGGCGTGAACCTGGGAGAACTGGGTGGTTGGGGCGGGCTAAAAAAAATGAGGCATACTAAAGTCTAAAGCAATAGCCAACTTTATTCAGAGCGTAAGACAGTTTGTACTCTGAGGGTTAAGAAGAGTCACCCGAGTAAAGTGTACAATCCCAAGGACAAGCCGCGCATGGCAAAAACATGTTTTTCCATAGAGGCACATGAATAACAGCTGTAGTAAACTCACTGCTGTCTGCCACACCTGAGAATACAAACATTCTCGGAACAGTTCTGCGCTTTGGAGACACTGAGGTCACGAGGCTCTGGGCTTGTTTTCTTGTAGTTTTCTCAGAATTCTAGCATGACTCCATTCTTGGACAGTGTTCTAACAGCTTGCCATCTCTCTGACTGCATTTCCCAGTACTTCCCACCTAGTCTCTACCCCAGCCACACTGTCATCTATGCCCATCCTAGAACATGCCACATGCCACGAGCATGCTTGCATCAGAGGCTTGCATCTGTTGTTCCTTCTGAAGCTGGTATCTTTCAAGTGTTTTTTTTTTAAATCACCTTTCCAAAGGCTTTCGACCCCCCAATTGCTATCCTGACTCTTCATATTCTTCTGACATATTTTAATTGTTTTGTCCCTATTGTGTAACATGTTTACAGATTTCCTCTAAGTTCTTTTCTCTCCACTAGAATATTGGTTCCCTGGGAGAAGGAATCCCTTCCTGGTTTGCTCTCTGCTGTACATCAGGGTCTATGGCACAGAAGACACACACAGAGTGCTTCTTAAATATTTGTTGAGCAAATCAACTTAAGATCCAAGAAACTTGTTGAGAGTTCTCAGAGCAAACAGAATGCTGAATTAATCCAATTCAGATTTTCTTAGATGCCTCCCTTTGGTTTTCAGAACCCAGTGACCAATGGGTTCTGAACCCAAAGGCTTGCACCTGGGCAAAGACCAGAGCACAGGCTCAGTGATTCCTGGAGGGAAAGGCCTCAGGAGCTTGCTTCTGCTTTCATTAGGGAGTCAAAGCCCCATAGGGCATCTCCTTCATCACTTCCTTGTGCCCCAGTGCTGACCTGCTGGCCCTCACAGTCCAGCTGAGATGGTCCCTTCTGACAGGGGTTTACCTTCACTGTAACTTCCTTTTCATACCCTCTTAGGGTTCTGTCTTCCTGTCACCTTAATGCTGAGCTGAGGGAGAACTTGTCCAGGGAACAGACTTGAATTCTCTTATGACAGGACATTTTGTTATGCACTGCAGCAGCCACAAGATTTCTCAGGACTTTTTAGTAGGCTGATAAAATAAATCAAATCTCCAAGAAGTAATACGATATGACTATTTCTAAAATTTATTTGATCATTAATGTCATTTCTCTGAGCCTCTTTATTGTAGAACAAAACTGTCTCTTGGAAAATTATGTAGCACATAATCATACATTATATCTCAACATTGTTTATATTACTGCAGTAAACTTTTATGCATCTATTACAAACATGTGAGCTCTCCTCTCCCTTTTTAAAACTGACTAGAATCTTGATTTCTCCTTTAAGTTTCTCTTGGCCAGCCAAAAAAGAAGATATCAGGGTTCTACAGCAATTACTGCGATTTTTTTTGGGTGACTGGGTAGGTGGGGGTAACAGCTTTATTGGGATATGACTCAGTATGATATAATTTACTCATTTTAAAATATACAATTCATGACTGTGAGTATACTCACATTTTGGTAACCACCACACTCAATCTTAGAACATTTCCATCAGCTCTAGGAGAAACCTTGAATTCTTTAGCTAGCCCCTCCTCAGATCATCATATTCCTGCAGCCTTAAACAAGCATTCATCTTTCTATTTTTGAATATTTGCCTATTTTTCATATTTACGTAAGTGAAATAATATGGTATATGGCCCTCTGTGACTTGTTTCCTTCATAAAGATCTCCATTCATCCAGATATCACCAGCTCTTTCATTTTGTGCACAAACAATAAGCTTTTGTATTGATTAACCATCTTTTGTCAATCTCTTCTTCAACTGATGGACATTTGGGCCTTTTCTAATCCTTGTTATTAAGAATATGAAAGTTCCCATAGAAGTCTTTATGTGTATGTTCTAGACAGGGTTCTCTAGAAGACCAGACTCACTAAATAGTGTATGTGAGAAGAAGGAGGATTCTGTAGATTGGCTTACACAATAGGGGCAGGGTAGCCCAACAGTGGCTGTCTGCATGCGAGGGTGTTAATAGTGTATGTGAGAAGAAGGAGGATTCCATAGATTGGCTTACACAATAGGGGCAGGGTAGCCCAACAGTGGCTGTCTGCATGCGAGGGTGTTAATAGTGTATGTGAGAAGAAGGAGGATTCCATAGATTGGCTTACACAATAGGGGCAGGGTAGCCCAACAGTGGCTGTCTGCATGCAAGGGTGTTAAGAACCAGCATCAGCTCCATCTAGTCCCAGTGCCATCTAGTGCTGAGAGCTTAGACATTCCCTGGAGAGTCTGATGCTCATAGAGGGTGACAGGAACATTGAGAGACACAACTGCTCAGACAAAAGGCAGCAAGGGCAAGCAGGCACAAGCCAATGTTCTTTTAGATCGCTTTATATCTGGGTCTCTCTTTTAGAAAATGTCACCCATTTTGAGAGTGGGGTCTGATGCGGGATTTCCCTCTGTATGCTGCGAATGTGTTTTATTACCATTGGTTAATAAAGAAGCTACTTTGGCCTATGGCAGGGCAGAATATAGCAAGGTGGGAAAACTAAACCTAAACTGAATGCAGGGAGAAAGAAGTTGAAGACAGGGAGACGCCATGTAGCTGCTGAAGGAGAAAGATGCCAGAGGCTTACTGGTAAGCCACAGCCTCGTGGTGATACACAGATGAAGAGAAATGGGTTAATTTAAGATATAACAGCTAGCTAGGAATATGCCTGAACCATTGACCAAACAGTGTTGTAATTATTATAGTTTTTGTGTGATTGTTTGGGTCAGGGTGGCTAGGAAACGAAAATTAAAAATCTCTTTTTACAGGAGTCTTCTTCCTCAGTTAGTCATTTCTTAAAACACACATGCATACATACACACAAACGCACACATGCTAGCACGCTTCAGCGCAAGCTGTTTTTCCTAGGTGATTCTGAATTCCATTACAGTGTTTTTTGCAGGGATCCATAGGCACAAACGCCATTACAAAATGAGTCTTGCATCCTCACAGTTTGGAGGTAAACAATTCCATATTTGGCAATGCTTCTGGACTGAGCGTCCAGGCGCTTCCCGCATGCGCAATAACCTAGGTGTCCCTAACCAATCCCGAGGACTCTGGTGCCAGCGGGGCCATAGCAGCCAATCAAGGCGTGAGTCGCGTCACATCTCCCTATATAAGCAGCCGCCATTTTAGACCTCGCCCTCTCTCGCCTCTCTCTCTCGCCTCCCGCCTCAACCAAGGGCTCTCCAATAAAGCATGATCCGAGAAGAATCCTGAGTGTGGCTGTTTTTTCCACTGGTCGGGAGTCAGCCAGAGTTTTTATTTTTCTTTCATATATACTTAGCTTCACAGTCTTTTGAAGACAAATTGGCTAAGTTCATCCTCCTGCTTCAATATCTTTCTGGTACGGTTATAACAGGAACCAAATTCAGTCCTTGTGCAACACTTTACCAAAGCTTTCAGGCTGTCCTTATCCTCACTTAAGCTACATTTAGTTAGCTTATGTGTCGCCTCATTTACCTAATGTTCTGACAACATCCACCCAGCTTGTCCCTGATGGCTTCTGAAATTGTCACTTGTTCTTGTTCTTTCCCAGATGTTTGGTTGGATAACTGTCTTAGTTAGGGTTCTACTGCTGTGAAGAGATGCCATGACCACAGCAACTTTTACAAAGGAAAGCTTTATAATTGAGGGGGCTGGCTTACAGTTTCAGAGGTTCAGTCCATTATCATCATGGCAGGGAGCATGGCAGCATGCAGGCAGATGTGGTGCTTGGGCTGAGAGTCTTATATCTTGACTCAGGGGCAACAGGAAGTCAACTGACTCACTGGGCAGTATCCTTAGCATAGAAAATTCAAAGCCTGCCCCTACAGTGACATACTGTCTCCAGCAAGGCCACACCTACTCCAACAAAGCCACACCTCCTAAAAATATCACTCCTTATGAGATTTGGGGACCAACTACATTCAAATCACCACAATAACTCCCTCTGATCAAATATACCTCAGTCCAAAGATGGCCATGCTAGCTAGTTTTCGTATCAAGTTGACACAGCTGGGATCATTTGGGAAGTCTATAGGACAAGTCCATAGAGCATTTTCTTGATTGAAAAGGGAGGGCCCAACTTGCTATGGGTGGTACCACTCCTAGGCAGGTGGTCCTGGATGGTATAAGAAAACAAGTTGTACATGCTAAGGGGAAACCACCCAGTATGCAATACTCCTCCATAGGTTCGAACCTACTTTTCCCAATGAGGCTTCCCTTCTAAATGTTTTATAGCTTCCCCAAATAGTGCCACTAACCAAGGAGCAAGTATGCAAAACAGGAGTCTGTGGTGGGTATTTTAGATTCAAATCACAATAAGGCATATACCCAAGAGGTGGACTGTATAGTCTTCTATTTTTAGTACCCCATCCCCAGTAGTGGCTATAATTTAAATTCCCAATAAGGACCTATAAGGGTTCCTTTGTCTCCACATCCACCCCAGTGTTTTTCAGTTCTGTTTCTTCGATAAGAGCTATTCTGTTGGGAACAAGAAAAAAATCTCATTGTAATTTTATGTGTTTCTCTTATCCATATTTTCTTGAATCTAGGTAAGTATTGAGAGATGAAAAGAAGAATCTTCTCCTTGATCCACTTTTATTACCAACCTCTTTGAGGCTCATTACTCAAAAAATACTCTACCTCATTTTCTGTGATATATTTCAAACATGAAGGCAGGCATGCGTGGGAAGCTCATGAAATGTAGTAAACAAGCTGACACAAATTGTGCAAATAATAAATAAATGAATAAACCAATCTTGGAGTTATTAAATTTGGCCATTAAATTTGGGTCAATGTCTTGTGGAAGATTCATAAAAGGAACACGACTCCACTCAAACCTAATACAGCATTGATTGTGCTACAAGCAATCACAGCCTCGCACATCTCTGTACGAATAAAAAATGCTTGCAAAATATCTTAATCTAGCTTTTCATGTACAGCTTATATAGTGTGTATTTTTCAGTCACATTATAGAAGAAAATTCGGTGTGTTTGCCACTTTCACTTTTCTATTCTATTACACTGGACATTGTCAGACATTTATTTTCTTAGAGCAATAAAAACTTCATTGTACCATGCACAGCATAAAACATACAGCTGGTAGTGGTGGCACACACCTTTAATCCCAGCACTCAGGAGGCAGAGATAGACAGATCTCTGTGACTCCAAGTCCAACCTGATCTACAAAGTGAGTTCCAGAACAGCTAGGGCTGTTACAAAGAGAAACCCTATCTCAAAACAAACAAAACAAACAAAAATGCACTTTGGTTGAATGCCACTCTAGTGAATATTCCTGCTTGTTCTCTTGTTAAAGTTCATACTTGGCCATGGTAAGTGACTGCAACCAACCATTTGCTGCAGTATCTGCTTCTATTTGTGAAACAAAACCAATATAATTTGTTTACAGTGGTTACCAGGGCTGGTGACTGTATTGTTGAATAGGTGACCATGATGCTTAAACAATAATATCTGTAATCAGATTGACCAGGGCTATTATAGTTAAGAATCCTGATCCAGGAGGACAATGGAGAAGGAGGGAGGTGAAGACCAGTCTAGCCACCATTCAAGGTGAACCAAGCGAGCTCATCTCTGTATTTGGTAATAATCTGAGCAGCAAACTTGATAGGATGGACACGAGAATTATGAGATGGTTTGCTTTAAAAGAAGCAGTCAAGAGCCACACTCGTGGCTGTTTCTTCAGGGACGTGTGTGTCCGTGGGTCTGAAATGCTGCTCGTCAACATTCCATCCACATGACTGCTGGCCTGACGAGGGAGAAACAGAATCAGAACTGTTAACCACTTCAGAGCAGAGCTGGAGAAAAGCAGGGCAGGAGAAAGTGCTTCCAAAGAGGCTGCCCTGCACTAGAACGTGATGACTTACATGGATCAAAGTAGGCACAAACCAACTTGCTATAGATGCCCGAGCAGTTTAACAAAAAGGCGCAGGTTATGACCACAGTGGTTTTCTGAAGAAATTCTACTCACAGTTTCAATACTGGATTGGAAACACCCAACTGAACTGTTATCATAATTGTGTCATGTGTGTGGAAGCTTGTGGAAAGGGAAGATTTCTGAGGTGTCTGCCAATATGTGGAAAACAAGCTTCTAGAATACAATAATACATGGGGGGGGGCTTAAGAGCAGGTGGGGTGGGTGAGAGAAACAGGACAGAAAGCAATCATACATAGGAGAAAAACTGAGCTAAAAAGGCCAGCCCGCCAATATCTTACAGTCATTAAGCTAACTTCAGCGGTTTGTTGGGTTGGAATACAGGAAGTGTAATAAATTGGGAGGGAAATTATACAGTATATCTATTTTTGTGAAGTGGAGGAAGTTGAGGTGCCAAGGATCCAAATAATGAATTCAAGTCAAGGTTCCTAAGGTTCAGGATGGTCACACGGCATGATGTGGTTCAGGCAAACCCAAAGTGGCATTTCTGCAGGCTGGAACACGAGGCGGCCTCATCAGAAGAGATAACCATCGGGCCTGCCGGCTTTCGTGCGGCAGGTGTGCCTCAAAGAGGATAGGTTTCCCTAGTTTTCAAGAAAGAAGTCGGCACATGCAGGTACCACTCACTGCACAGAGCTTGTGCAGGAATTCCCTCTTTCCAGTTTTAGATGCAGTCTTGACTTCCTACCCTGGCAAGCAAGCATTCGTATCTTTATGTTTAAATCTTATTTATGATTAGTGCACACTCCTTCACAGGCTTGCAGTCTTGACTTCCTACCCTGGCAAGCAAGCATTCGTATCTTTATGTTTAAATCTTATTTATGATTAGTGCACACTCCTTCACAGGCTTCTTGGGAAGAGAATTTGAGAGGTCAAAATGTCAAGACCCCATTTGTCTGAAATGGCTCCATTCCCCACTCACATTTTCTTAGGTAGGGCAAAAGGAATGGAATTCTGGCTGGGGAAGCCATTTTTCCTCTGGCACTTGAACATGTTGCTCCACGGGGTTCTCAGGTACTCTTGAAAGATACGCCCTCTCTGCACTTTATTCTTTTATGTGTGAAACAATTATTTGTATCTCTCCTTACTCCCTTGTTACCACTAGATTGTGACCTTGCAGAATAACATGTCTTCCCATGGACTGTTTTCATCTACTGTGGTGATTTCCCTTAGCCAGACAATAATTGCCCTTTAGTTTCATTTTTTGAGGTTGCTTCTTTGGTAGTCTCCTGTCCATTTTAATCTGTTCTCTAACTTTCTGGCTGTCATTTTTTCCTGGATTATGGAGAGTTTGATCTTTCAACCCTCTGTTGAAGTTATCTTACACATTATTTCCCAACATTTCATTCGCTGTATAAATGTTCCTTTTGCTTGTTTTTAAGTTTTATTTATTTATATTTATTTTTTTAGGAAGTCCCATAATGTAGCCCAGAAAAGACTTTAAATTTTTACATAGTCAAAGATGGTCTGCACCTCTTGATCTTCCTGACTCTATCTCCTAAGAGCTGGAATTACAGCCATACACCACTCTACGTGGTCCATTTTCAGTTTGGGGGACAGGTTCTTACTACATTGACCAGTCTAATTCCAAACTCACAGCAATCCTCTTGCTTCAGACTCCCTAGTATTGAGATTACTGGCATGAGTCACTATATCCAGTTAAATGATCCTTTTTTTGTTTTGATTTTGTTCTTCAAGACATGATTTCTCTGTAGAGCAGCTCTGGGTGTCCTGCACTGCTCTTTGTATTACCATGCTGGCCTCGAACTCATTAATGTTCCGTTTTTAAAATTTTATCTTATTCCAGTTTTTTGGATGTACTTTAAAATATTGATATTATTTTGAGACAGAGACTCATTGCCTCTCTTGACACTGCCTTTTTTTCTTCTATAATTGTTCAAAAATCTCTGTCTTCCTGATTAAAGAACGGACTCAAACCCAAAATGCTTGGTTATCCTAGTCATTGTTTTTGTTCTTAGAATAAGGCACAGACAGTGAATTTAATTCAATAAGACACAGGTGCACCCAGAGAGACAGGGAAGTTGGAGAGGGGACTAAGTGGAAAGAATAGGGGTTCAGCAGGAGAGGGAGGTGGGCAAGAGAATGGGAGTGAATCTAAAACAAATGCATGACACACACACACTGTCGAAAGTCACACTGTCCCTCATTAAATGTACATAATTATGTGTCAGTGAAAATAAACCTGAAGGAAAAGTTCTTGAAAACTTTATTTAACTGACTTATTAATGAGGAGGGCACACACATATTTGCAGAGGTCAGAGACGGCCCAAAAGAGCCAGTTCTCCTCTACCGTGTGGGACCAGAGGATCAAATGGGGTCCCCCACCTCGGCGGCAGGCACCCTCTGGGCCATCTCTCTGTCTCCAAGTAGAAAGGATTTTAAAAGCCAACTTGGGGCTAAAGAGATGGCTCTGTGGTCAAGAGCACTTGTTATTCTTGCAGAGGACTCGGGTTCCAGTCTCAGCACCCACACAGTAGCTCACAACCACCTGTGATTCCAGTCCCAGGGGACCAATGCCTTCTTCTGGTACCTACAGGCACCAGGCACACATGTGGTACATACACATATACACAGGCAACTATTCTTAATGCAAAAAAATTCTTTATTAGAAGCAAAAAAATACTCATAACAAAAAAACAAATCTTTATTAGAAACTAACAAACAAAACAATTTGACTGTAAGAATTTGGGCTGTGCTTGTCAACTGTTAGGTTTTGCTCTGATGCAGGATTAGTGACGGAGATCCTAGCAATATGTTGTTGTCTTTGAGCTGGAAGATGTTCTGTCCTAAAGGCTGTCCTTTGCATCTGGGGTGTTTAGCAGCATCCCAGTCTCTGCTCATTAGATGACAGTTACTAGCTCAGTCCGTGACTACAAACTGCCTCCGGAGACTGACAGATGTCTAAGGTGTCCCTTTTCAGAACCGCTGTTCCAGACTGGTCTGGGCAAGGTTTGGGGTGGGCTCTGACCAAGTGTCTGTCATTTTCCTCTTTCTCACAAGTGTCAGCTTCTCTTGTACAAAAGCATCCGCTTTCCTGCCTGGAGATGACTGTCTGGATACCAGAAGTGTTAGTCTTCCAGTGTCTATGTGGGTCTAGTTTGCCACTGTCACTATGCTCATTTTATTACATTTTTGTTTAGCTTGTGTGTGTGTGTGTTTACATAGGAGTGTGTATGTGCACACATGGAGGTCAGGAGTCAGTCAGTGCTCCCCATGTGCCTCCCAGGGATCGAACCCAGGGCATCAGGCTGCATGGCAGTCACCTTTGCCCACTAAGTCATCCCATCAGTTCATTCTCGCTGAAGCTGCTATGGCACCAGCCAGAGCAGAGTGCCTCTGGGTTCTGCTTTTGGAGAACATTTGCAATTCCATTCTTCCGTCAGGATGATGACAACCACACAGCTGCAGCTCTGCAGGATGAGAGAGCTAATCTGAAGAGCCAACCCCTTCTTCCACAGGTCTGCAGCAAACCTTGTTCGAACCTCACCTGCCTGCTGATTTAGGGCTATCTGGCATCTCCAATTATAGGCTGTCTAAAGTTTTGTGGTGTGAAGCGACCTGTTTCTTGGGTCCTCTTAACCTTCACCTTTCTTGGTTCTGTTATGTCAGTTTGTCCTCGTCCAATTGCTTTTCAACTTCCAAAGTTTTTTTCCCTTCCTCTCTGTTTGTGTGGATTTTGGGTCATTTGTTTTTGTTTGTTTGGGACAGGTCCTCAGTCTGTATCCCAGGCTGACTTTCAGCTTTGTAACCCAGCCTGGCCTCGACCTATCAACAGAACAGACCTCCTGCCTCAGCCTCCCCAGTGCTGGAATCATAGACACGTTCCATCACGCCTAACTGACCTTGTGGATTTCTGTCAAGTGAATTCTGATGAGCTATGTCAGTTTTTAGAAACATGGTAAGCTTTATTAAGACAATCAGGTTATTTGACTAAAAGAAAAAATGTTCCTCAACATCTTCCTATTACTTTGTTGGTGCTGAACTGTTCATCAGCATGCCTTGGGGAGCCTCCTGTGAACTGGCCTACCAGGGACCAGGGCAATCAGAAAGGAAACCTGAGGCCTGAGTCTTTCTCATTATCTAGGACACAGGCTATTGCTGTTGTCAATGCTGCCCACCGCTGAACTTCTCTTCGTATACTAGCCTTCCCTTCTGTTAAGGAAGGAAAGACGATGCTGATTTCATTGAATGGGCTTTATCAGGTCAGGCCAAGAGATCTGTGCTATACTGTAGAAAGTGACCTTTTAAAAAAATAGTAATAAAGCTTCTATAGAAAGACTGGAGTGTTGTCCATGGGGAAGCCTGCCTCCAAAGACTCATCTAAATCAGCAGTGCGTTTCCAGTTCTGTAAGTTGACTGCCATGTTCCATTGTCCACTGTGTGTTGAGCTGAATTGCCAATTCCCCACCCACAATATCAAAACAAAACTGAGTTAACAGGCGGAGGGAAGACCTGCAATGGAGATTGCAAAGCGGTGGAATGTTGCGTGTCACTAATTTCAAACCGCATCATTTTCTGTTTTAGGAAGACAGACAGCTGGTAAGCAAGGTCCTTCTCAAACTTTCCAAATGAATCTAAAGGAGCCAGTCAATGGCAGTTGCTCAAATCTGAGTGAGTTACTGTTGTCATTATCACACAATGCCCTCACTGCTGCTCCAGCCCTAGCATTCAAAACATAATTGAACAGGGAGGATCTGGAAACAGCTCTTCCTGGCCCTACCTGCCAGTATAAACGCTGCAGCCAGAAAGCACGCTAGACCGGTGTCTTAAGTCTTAGGGAAGTTTACTTTCAACAACAGTGCCAAGCACACATGGGAACACCTCCAACACACAAACCCTACCTCAAATGAAAGACATTTTTGATGAGGTAATAAGCATATGTTGGCTTATTGGCTTGGGAGAGCCTATATCCACGATGACAATAGACTTGCTGCTAGGAACATATTGATACAATCATGAGTGAAGAAGTCAAATTGAACAGACTCTTCAAGCTTGGGGCCTGGAGCTCTTGGGCACAGGACTTTTGAACTTTCATATTTTCATTTCAGGAGAAATCCAATGGAATTAATACATTCCAGATACATTCTGAACGCGGCGCCTTAGACTACTCAGTCATTCTATTGCTTGACCAAAATTAGCTCTGGGGAGGGAAGAGATGAGGCTTACACTTTCGGGTTACAGTCCATCATGGAGGGAAGTCAGGGCAGGATCTCAAGGCTGGGACTTGAAGCAGAAACCTTGGAGAAATGCTGCTTGCTAGCCTACTCAAGGCTCATGGTTAGTTGGCTCTCTTCTGTTTCGTTTTGCTTTGGTTTTTGGTTTGCCTGAGTTTATGGACATCCTATGTGTGCAGGTGCCTGCAGAGGGCAGAGCATGCTGGATGCCCTGGAACTGGAGTTATAGGCAGTTGTGACTGAGTGGTGTGGGTGCTGGGAACCAAACCTGGGTCCTCTGAAGGATCAATAAACATGCTTAACCCCTGAGCCATCTCTCCAGGCTCTTAAGTTGGGTTTCTTATACATTCTAGGACCACATGCCTATGGATGATGTGACCCACAATGGGCTGGGTCCTCCTGAATTATTTTGTCAGCCCTATTTTGCCTCATCACAATTAAATAATGATAATGTTGCTAGGGATAGAATCCTATTCGTAGTTTCAAAACTTTTATTCCATGGGCTCTGAACTTGATGATTTTTGTTGAGAGGACTATTATTTTAACTAATGTGGCCTTTTAGTGTGATTTTTAGTCCTTGTCTCTTTAAAATGTTTTAGAGGTTTTGTAGTTCTTTCCTCTGAAGAGAAATATGTTTTATACCAAAGAAACATCCTTGCATTAATTACTTTTCTATTTCTGCGGTAAAACACCACGACCAAAATCTACTTATAGAAGAAAGGATTTATTTTGGTTTACAGTTCCAGAAGGATTAGAGTCCATCGTGGTGGGGAGGTGTGGCAGCGTGTGGCAGGAACATTGGCAGGATCAGGAAGCTGAGATCACACAGCAGAGAGCAAGCAAACTGGAAGTAGGGCAGAGCTGTGCGCTCTCAGTGCCTGCCCTCAGTTATAAACTTCCTCCTGCAAGGCCATGCCTGCCTAACCATCCCAGACAGTCCCACTATCCGAGGGCCAAGTGTTCAGCTAGCCAGACCTACGGAGGAGCTTCTCATTTAAGCTACCATATTTCTCAAATATTGTATTTTAAAATATTACTTCCATCATTCTCCATTCTGTCCTTCGAAAGTTCTCAGTAAATAAACAGGACCCGCTTTTTCTGTGTGTGCCTCTGTCTCTATTTCTGTCTCTTTCTCAGATAAGATTTCACATAGCACATGTTATTCAAATTCACTACGCAGCTAAGAATGACCTTGGATTGCTGATCCCTCTGCCTCCTCCACCCAAGTGCAAGCACTCAGACGTGTACTACCTCACTAGGTTCCTCAATATCTGATAAGCCATCATATTCCCCTTTCTTAAAACTCTTTTGAGGTTTGCTTTCTGGATGTACCACCTTGGCAGGTATTGCAGGTCATGAGTACAGGAAATAGGGAGTTGAGTTTTAAAATGTCAGTTGTAGTTTTCAGTAATATTTTTAGAAACTCTGAGCCTTGGATACTTTCTTATTTTCCCATGATTTCTTATCTCGAGCTCCTTTAAGCACACTTGCTTTATGAGGCAATAAGCTGCAGGCCTCAGGAGGGACAGCATACATCCATCTGCTGGCTGTTGAATCTCTTATCGGTTACACCTGCTCAATTACTTCCTGCTGTGTGCTGTCACGTTGAAAATGTCACCCTGAGCTTCAGTGGGGCTCTTTCTGCACAGCTTGAGATCCAGAAGTTCTCCCAAGTAGCTCCTTTGCTGGTTGCGTTTTTGTTTTTTCTAGGCCGTTGGGCCGTTTTACATTAGGCTTTGATAGGGATGGATGTTCCTAGGCCATGAGGAAAGTACCAAATCTATCTGCACATCAAGATGGGGAAACTTCAGCTCTGAGGTAAACTTTTTCTTGGGGGTTTGGGAGTTTTTCCCTTCCCAAAGCCCAAGATCTTAGTAAGTTTCATTGGAGTCTTCCTCTGTGACAAGGCAGAGGGGCTTCCCAGTCTCTCTTCACACATGTATATTCTATGACCCTTGCACAGCTGTATGCCTCTGGATCTTATTTTAATTTCAAACCCTCTGTTCACCAAGGCCATTGCAACTCAAGGTTGTGAGCTTAGCACACAGAGTCAGAACGTTTTTCTGCTGTTCACATTTGGAATTTCTCATTTCTCCATACAGCCCTTGTGGTTCTGTTTAATCTGGGCTTCCAGGGTTTGCAAAAGAGGATCCTGTGTTATGCTAGGCTGTGCTGTGAGAACTGCATGTCCAGCAATGAACTTTTAACGCGTAGTTGTTTTTTAGCGTGTTCTAATATGGAAACATCAGTTTTCTGGGTGCACAAGAGTGCTCATGTTTAATTCTTAATCCAACTCGAACTTCTTTCTTTATTGTGCTAACTCAAAATTAAAGGTCATTTCACGGGGAAAGGGAGACTTTAGTTTGCTGTGTGAAGAACACAGTGCAGCAGAGCCATGGGCTACTGGGCCACAAGAAGCAAATGCAGCGCAGGAATGCCAGGTGGGTCCAGGGCAAGTGGAGGCTTCGAGTCTACACGGGCGAGACTATTACAGGTGATGGGAGCAGCAGAGCAGCGGGAGAATGCACTGAGTCATCAGAGTCAATTCCATAAAAGGCAGGTTGTCATCAGCGAGCAGATGGGCCTCGTAAAGTTCATCTCTGTGCATGAAGATGCCAACACTTTACGGGATAGTGGTAAATAAATGGTCAAGAAATTTCTCAAAACTGTCTATTCATTTGCATTGCATTAATGAATATGCCATCAATGAGATGTTTCACTAATGTAATGGATTGGTGATATTATTATTATTATTATTATTATGTAACAGCAGAAAACTTTGACATTCAAGGCCAGCCTTGACTGCATAGTAAATTAGAGGCCACTCTGGGTTACAGGAGGCCCTATCTCAATTTAAAAAGAAACGACTCTGAGGGTGGGGGAGGTAGTTTAGATAAAACACCACGCTAGTCCCTGGACCAGAGTTCAGATCTCCAGCATTAGTGTAAGTACTAGGTGGGTGTGGCAGCCCTCCTGGAGTCCCAGGCCTCAGGAGACAGAGAAAGGGATCCTCAGGCCAAGCTGGCTGGTTAGACTACTGAATCAGCAAGCTCTGGGTTCAAGTAAAAGACCTCAATATAGAAAGTAGAGGCTGACTAAGGAAGACACCTGACATCACCCCTGGCCTCCACGTGCGCTTGTGAGTATGTATGTGCCCCACATTGTACTATCACACACACACTTGTAAAAAGGCTGGTTTAGTGTTGTTGTTTCCAGTAAAACAATAACCTCTATTTCGTTACTTATGTTGACAAATTGTGGAATTTTTGTTTATTTAATATATTTTTCAAATTTAAAAACTTGTTCATAGTTAATACATGAATTGTAAGATTATGCTTAATCTTATGTTTGTATGCATTTAAGTTGCATTTAAATAAAAGCAAGTCATCATTAGCGATCCAAGTAAGGAAGAACGATTGTGACTGGAGACAGGGCAGAGGCACCAATACCCTGTACTTCCTATAGGCTGAGACATGTAGAATTATATCATGACCTTCTGTAGTAGCTGCACAGCTACTTTGCACAGCTGTGACTAAAAATATCTGAAAGAACAACCTTTTAACTTTTTTATTTATTTTTTGTGTCTTTCACATCATGCATCTTGATCCCATTCATTTCTCATCCCTGCATATCCACTCTCTGTCCTTGCAGCCTCCCCCTTGAATAAAATTTTAAGAGAAAAGGGGGGGAAATCTCATTGTGGAAGCTTAGTGTGGCATAGTGAGTCACACAGTAAACTCTTTTGCCCATATATCTTTACTTGCAAATATCCACTGCAAAAAGTCATTGGTCTGGTTCAGGGTCTCTAGTTTCTGCTACGCTATTGATGCTGGGCCCTCACTGGAACTCCTCTTGGTTATCCTGCTCTTGTCCTGTATGGTGGAAATCCTGCAGCTTTGGGTCTGTAGGACCAATCCCTTCGTGTGCTCCAGCAGATCACAGGTGGGTGGATGTTGGGGTAGGCCAACCTATAACCCTGGTTCTGGACCTGGGTAGTTGCAGGGTTGGTCAGTCAGTCAGTTCTTCCTTCCCCTCACCAATAGGGTGAGTCCTCTGGCCATGCCTTGGCGAGTTCACCCATTGCAGTGATGAGCAAGGTCATGTGACAGTAGCATGGGCAAAGGAGAGATCCCGCCCCCCGCCCTGTCCATCAACACCTGAGGCAGTTAGGAAAGCTGGCCCTGAGGTGAGAAGGGCAGAAGAGCTGCCCCTGCCAGCCACCAACTGCAACACTTGAGAGAGCAGGCCCTGCACCTCACCTGTGCAGCACAATAGAGTGAATCCTGTCGGCAGAGGTGTGGGTGAGCCAGACTCAAAGTTACGAGCATGGAAGAGCTAGCCCCATTACAAGAACAATTTTTAAAAGGAAGGATTCGCGTCACTCACAATTTCAGAGGGTTGCTTGGCCCCTTGCCTTGAGCAGAGTATCACATTGACAGGGCACATGGACAGAGGTAAAGAGCTGTAAGGTATGTAGTCTGGTGGCTTATTCAGCTATTCACTTCGATTTGAAACATAACCTTCTACTGTCTACCAAATCAAGGACCTACAAATAGCTATGTAAGTGCAGTGAGAGCTTCCCCCTCCCTGACCCAAAGTTGTATATGGATTTTGACATAAGTGCCCACTACCCCAGAAATGTTGGAGGCTCTTTACCTTGTGATGGACAGAAGAAGAGATCAAGGAGAGTTCTGGGAACTCTTTTACATATTTAATAGATTGCCATTTTTCCTAAATATATATTCCCAGAGAAGTATATTCCCAGAAGACGTAACCTCCCAAATCACACCTCTGGTGACCTATTTCTTTCAGCTAAGCCCAATCTTCTAAAGCTTCCACCACCTCCCAAATAGCCTGTCCATCTGGGACTAAGCTTCCAATACAAGCATCTGTCATTGATACATATTCAACCACAATGCTTTTTTACAAACCTTCTAATTCTGTGGAAGTGGATGGGTAGGTGGCCACAGCACTCATATTGTAGGACAGAGGACAACTTGCTCGTGTTCTTTTTTCCACCACGAAGAACCCAGGAATTGAAATCTGGCCTTCAAGCTTAGTAGCAAGTACCTTTACTCACTGAACCTTCATTTAGGAAAAGTTACTTATGGATGTTCCGAAAATAGATAATAGACTTAAGAATGAAACTTATGGAACCAGGCAGTGGTGGGCACACCCCTTTAATCCCAGCACTCAGGAGGCAGAGGCAGGCAGATCTCTGTGAGCTCAAGGCCAACCTGGTCTACAAACTGAGTTCCAGGACAGGCTCCAAAACTACAGAGAAACCCTGTCTTAAAAAAGAAAGGAAGGAAGGAAGGAAGGAAGGAAGGAAGGAAGGAAGGAAGGAAGGAAGGAAGGAACTAAGAAAGAAACTTAAGTCTTTGAGCCTATCACTTCTCATTTGTAAAACAGAGAAGAATGGTTCTGATCTATCATAGATAGTTGTACCAGGCTTTTTCTTTTGGGCAACCAACCAGCTCCTAATCATGACACAAAGACTTATTAGTTATGAATGCTCGGTCTAGCTTCTGCTCATTTCTGGCTAGCTCTTTTGGCTTAAATTAACCTGTTTTTCTTTGTCTATCTTTCGCCTTGGGGTTTTTTACTTTTCCTTCTGTTTATCTTACTTTCCTGCTGGCTCTTGTCTGGTTGGCAGCTGTCTGGCTTCTGGCTCCAGGTGTCTCCCTCATTTTTGCCTCCTCCTTTTCCTCTTGTTCCTCCCGTTCTTCTTTTTTTCAGCCTAGATTTCTCCCCCTACTTATTCTCTCTGCTCATCATCCCCACCCATCCTTTCTCTGCCTATCTATTGGCCATTCAGCTCTTTATTAGACCAATCAGGTGCCTTAGGCAGGCAAGGTGAAACAGATGCAACACATCTTTACATAATTAAACACACATCATTACATCATTAAACAAATGCAGCATAAACAAAAGTAACACATGTTTACACAGTTAAAGTAATATCTGCAGTATAAACAAAAGTAATACATCTTTGCCTAGATAAAATAACGATGGATGGTTGCTTATACATTAGAACTAGATTTTCTCTGGGCGGTGGTGGCGCAAGCATTTAATTCCAGCACTCAGGAGGCAGAGGCAGGCGGATCTCTGTGAGTTCGAGGCCAGCCTGGTCTACAAGAGCTAGTTCCAGGACAGGCTCCAAAGCTACAGAGAAACCTTGTCTCGAAAAACCAAAACAACAACCACAAGAAAGAAATGAAGAAAAGCTGCAAGATATAAAGGATACATAAATCCACAAGCATATATGTAAAATGTACAAAGTCTTTTAGCCAGCAAGTGCAGACACCAAGAAAAGAGTTGGAAGCACACAATGGAAGGGACAGGAAGCTTGTTAAGAAACACCACCAGCTGTGGTGACTCACACCTGCAGTCCCCATGCTCAACAGACTGAGACAAGAGGATTGTCATGAGTTCAGGGCCATCTTGAACTAAATACTGAGTTCTAGACAAACCCGGACTACAGAGTAACCAAAAAGGAGGGGAGGAAAGAATTAAGGATTGCCAAACAAGGTTAGCCAGTCATATTTGGACTGGTCAGTATTCATTTTCATTAGTATCCAAGGTGACACAATATTCAATCTAAAGTCCCAGGTATGGGGCTAATAAAAGATTTCTCAAGAACCTTCCTCAGGCAGTCATGAGAATTAGGGAGCATGAGACTCGATTTCTCAGGGGGTTGTAGTGGTCATGAGTCATATTTATTATAAGATGACTACTGTCCTATTTTTTTATTTACATGGGACTGGGGAGAAAAAGGAAGTAGATTTCACAATATAATTTATTTTGAACTTTTAAATCTTTTCATGAGGTCTCTCTGCTTGATTCTAGATAAGATTTGAGTTGTGTGGTTGAGATTATTAGCTTTCTCAGAAACCCCAACAAAAGCTGGACACAATGACTCCTCAGGAGGCAACCACGTGATGTAAGTGTTCTCCATTCAGGATGTATGTGTTTCAGACATCAAGAATATTCTAGAACATTCAAAGAAAATAAATGTGTTTAAGAGAACTACTTAATGCTATGAGATCCCTTTCTTCTAAAACTCGGGGCCATAAATTCTGAAACTGACTCTGCTGGTGTCCACACACACTACCTACCTCTCACCCTTAAACCAATGCCTCCCAGTTTTCATGAATTCAAATACACCTGAAATGTGTGTGCATGTGAGAAAGAGACATCATCTCTTTACATAGCCCTGGCTGTCCTGGAACTCACTATGCTGGCCCTCCTCTGCCTCTCAAATGCTGGGATTAAAGGTGTGTGCCAATACACTCAGTATTTCTGAATTAAAAAATATGTTGTCTTGCGTATTATTATTATTATTACTCTAACAAATATATGCTCTCAATCAGGATTGGAGAGCTATCTCAGTGGTTAAGAGGGTTCACTGTACTTGCAGATGATCCAAGTTCAGTTCAAGCACCCACATGGAGTGGCTCATAAAAGGAATCTGACACTCTCTTCTGGTCTCCAAAGACACTCACAAACACTTGGCACACACATACAAGCACACACACTTGGCACACACACATACATTCAAAGTAAAAATGAATTCTCCTGGTGACACATAAATTTACAAAGGGATAAGGGAAGAGAGGGTGTCAAAGAGCTTACGGCATTCCCTAACAGGCTAGACCCACGCAATCACGTTCTTAAGCCTCCAGCTTACTGTGGCTTCATTTCCTCTGACTTTCAGTTTACCCAGAATTCTGCCATAAAATCATTAGCTCTTCATTAGCCAGACCCAACCCCAAGACTCTCTCCAGAACTTCCCTGATATACTTCTGGTGTTGAGAGAAAGCACACAAAGGATAAGAATAAAGGCCTTGCCTCATCTACACCCTTACAAGGTGACTCAGTGTTTCATGCCCACATGTGGCATCCGCACTCCACGATCTGACAAAACAGCATCTTCAGATAAAGCTCCCACATCTCTCTAATCCTGGAAGCAGCCCTAGTCTAATTCCAAGTCACCTTCTTCTGTTTGTTTCCTATTGGCACACTCTCCCTCCTAGACCCAGCTATGAAGACCCGCCAACATATAGTATTCTTAGGGTGTAGAGGAGGGTGGTGGACGAGGACACAAAGAGTTTTCCTTCTTTCCTATGGAATGGTTTAAGTGGCTTCCCTCTATTAACCTTGTTTAGACTGGAAAAGCAAAGGATTGATTGAAAATTCAAGGGGCTTAAGATGGTCTGTAGAATTAAAAATCTCCGAAGTAACTCTTAATAAACTCAAGGTGTTTTTTCTAATAATGTGCATTCAATGTGATATTAAAATGCAGAAGCCCTGGGAATTTCCTGAGGATTTTTGGTCCCAAATTAGGAGCACATTTTGGGCTAGGTCAAGCTTCATTTTTAAGAACAGTCTTGTTACCTTTGCTTTTTTGTTTTGTTTTGTTTTGCTTTTGTGTTATCCTTGTATATTTTGTTCCTTCTCCAGCTTGTGACGGTTTAGAGGGCAGACTAGGATACTGAGCATCACATTGCTCAGATGCTCCTGCAATGCTTGAGGGTAGAGACACTCTTACTATTGCTCATGCAGTGGGGTACACCACTCCTGCTCTGGAATGTGGTTAACTGGCTGAGGTGTCATGGTGAAGATGTTAACCACAGCAAAGAGGAAGAGATCTTTCAGGAGAAACCAGGAGGCATCCTTTTACTTAGTCAACAAACACGGAAGACTGAGCGATGACTCATGCCGTACCACTGAGGCAATCGGTAGACAATAGGGTTTAAAGTCAAACAGAAATTATGAGTCACCACAGTCGTGCTTTAGTCTGAATATCCAGGTTGTTTTGGTTCTCAGTTAAACAATAGGCAGCATTCCTGTATACAGAAGAAAACAGAAGGCATAAATTATTTGATTTTTTTAAACTTAAATGCTCTTTATTTATTTATTTATAGTTATATAAGTTTATTAGAGTGTCTGTATTCTGTTTTGCTATTAGGCATTGCCATTCATCTATTGCTCTACCTAATTTTTTAAATTTTATTTTTATTATTTTTTTTAAAAAAATATCAATCCAAATTCCCACTCCCTCCCCTCCTCCCATTCCCTCCACATACCCTCCCACCCCAACCCCTCTAATCCTAGGAGAGGGTAAGGCATTTTGCCTTGTGGAAGGTTCAAGGCCTTCCCTACATCTAGGTTGAGCAAGGTATACATCCAAAGAAAATAGGATCCCAAAAAGCCAGTACATGCAGTAGAGATAAATCCCAGTGCCACTGCCTGTGGCTCCTCAGTCTGCTCCAGTCATACAACTGTCAGCCACATTCAGAGGGACTAGTTTGGTCCTGTACTTGTTCCTTCCCAGTCCGGCTGGAGTTAGTGAGCTCCCATTAGCTCAGGTAAATTGTTTCAGTGGATGAACCCTTCATGGTCTTGACCTCTTTGCTCATATTCTCATTCCTTCCACTCTTCAACTGAACCTTGGGAGCTCAGTCCAGTGCTCCGATGTGGTTTTCTGCCTCTGTTTCCATCTGTTGTTGGATGAAGGTTCTATGGTGATATTTAAGATAATCATCAGTCTGACTACAGGGCAAGGCCAGTTCTGGCCCCTTCTCCTCTATTGCTTAGGGTCTTATCTGGGGTCATCCTTGTGGATTCCTGGGAATTCTTCTAGAGCCAGGTTTCTTGTTAACCTCATAATGACTCCCATAATCAATATATCTCTTTCCTTGCTCTCATATCTGTCCTTCCTCCATCTCAACTATCCCATTCCCTCAAGTTCTCCTCAACCCTCCCCTTCTCCCCTTTCTTCTACAAAAATCCTGTAGCTTCATGACTGTGAAGAAAATAAAATGACTTGCTTTAATTTTCTTTATTTTCTGAATTTTTACACATCCCTAGGACTTATTTCTGTACAGAACTAGCCTCTGGGCTAAACTGCCGCCATCTTCTCCAGTCAGCTATGCCACTTGCAAAAGATCACCACAGCTGGGCTGTTAACTGCTGATGCTCCTCTCAGAAGGCAGGGAAGGCCAAAGGAGGAAGGATGGAGAGGGCTGGGGTTATCAGCAGCTCTTCCCAACAAGTTGTGTGCAGTTGTGCCCTGACTACATGTGGCTTCCTGGAGGAGTTCTCACATAGGAGGGAAGGGCTAGGAGCTGTGACTCTCTCTACACAGCCATCATTCAGGCTGGGTGCAGACCTTCCAGTGTGGGTACTTTAAAGTCCCTCACGCTCCTACCCACAACCCCTCACCCACTTTTTGGTAAGTTTAATATTGGTTCCTCGGGGTGAACATTGATATAATTATAGCTCCTTTTGTAGTTGGGACCTTACAAGGAAGAGGTAGACCTTGTTTAGTTCTCTCCCAGGGAAAGAGTTTACCAATGGTGTATAATCACTCAACTACACATTCCTCAAATAACATGCCCTAAATTGTTGTGAATAGCTACTGACAGTGAAGAAAGAGTTGAATTTTTGCCATAAGAAAATGTCTCTTGCTGGGCAGTGGTGGTGTACACCTTTAATCCCAGCACTTGGGAGGCAGACAGGTGGATCTCTGAGTTCAAGACCAGCCTGGTCTACAGAGCAAGTTCCAAGACAGGCTCCAAAGCTACAGAGAAATCCTGTCCTGCAAAACCAAAAAGGAGGAGGAGGAAGAGAAAGAAGAAGAGGAAGAGGAAGGAGAAGAAGAGGAGGAGGAGGAAGAGAAGGAGGAAGAGGAAAACATCTCTTATGAACAGCATAGCAATAGCTCTTGGGATGGTATGAGCTGTTATCTCTTAAGAAATATAGTTTTTTTGGAAGGCAGAGGCAAGCAGATCTCTGGGAGTTCAAGGCCAGCCTGGTCTACAGGCCGAGTTCCAGTACAGCCAGGACTACACAGAGAAACCCTGTCTCCAAAAACAAACAAACAAAATATATATATTTTCAAATATGTATACATATGATTACAGTCATAAAAGAACAACAAGGTAACAAGAAAAAAAAGAAGCAACCATGATTGATAAGCATTACTTTTAATAAGAAACAGGCCACTCTTTCTGGCAGATATTAACATAGGGAAGCTTCCTTTCCCAAGTCCTCGGTCGCTTTGACTTTCCATAGCCTCTTCCACACAATGGTGTCCAGCATGGATTTAATTCATGATAGGTGGAGCTATGAATTAACGAGTTTCTCAACTTTGACAAGCTAGACTTCTTAGAGGTCCTCTGAGCAGACTTCTCGAACTGCTTTGACACGATTCTTTAACACCCCTGTTAGAAGCAGCTGTTTCTCATGCTGCCTGTTGACCTTAAAGGTTGCCAAGGAGACACTACTCATAGACACATCCCCACAATCATGACCTAGACTGGACTATTGCATTGCATTCTGGTCAATATACTTATAGGTGCCAGCACTGTAACACTGTGTGCGGAGTAAGAATGGAACATACACAAATTCCTTTCCTCATCACTAATCAGTTGCCACAGTGCCCAATAGATATGATGTATAAAGAGAAACTTAAGGGGAAACATGATGTAACAAAATTAGGTATACACGATATACACATGCTATTGTAAGTTAACTTTTCCGGTACAATAATAATTCATTTGGCATGTCTGGCTGAGCACTAACACAACAATGATCTGCATTACAATTGCAGTTATACTCTTTACACAACTAAACTCTCAAACTTCTCGTTATTTGTGTAACCTTCCTTTAAGTATTTTTCAACACAGAATTTGAAAATTTATTAATTTACTCTGGTAACTTATCTAAGAAGGAACAGCCTGACCTCTCTGAAACATGAGCTCCTCAGAGGTTTCTATAACTTACGAATTTTCTTACTGTTTGCACATTCCTTGAGCCATTAACTGAATAGCTTTTCACCATATTCCTGTACTGCTTGGGAAACATGAAAGGTCGAGTGTTTTGGCCTGTGTTTTCCCAACAATGCCAAGAAATTACATTTTTTTCTGGGCAAGATATTTTTATTATTTTTTTAAAATACGATCTTATTTTACAAACCAATCCCAGTTCCCTCCCATTCACATCCTCCTGCTCACCTCATCTTCTCCCCACCACTCCCCATCCATTCCTCAGTGAGGGTGAGGCCTCCTTTGGGGAGTCAACAAAGTCTATCACATCACTGGGGCAGCACCAAGGACCCCCCCCGTATCTAGGCTGAGCAGGGTAAGGGAATGGCATTAGAAAAGTACCACCACTGACCTCAGAATCTCAGAATGTGTTTCTTTAAGAGAGAGTTGTCTTGGGCCTCTAAGTCTCCTTGGACATCTTGAATATACCTGTTAGGAGTACAGGGCAAAACTGGTCCAGTGGAAATATGAACATTCAGAAACATAATATACCTATTATATTACCTAATATGGACTAAGTAACTAGAGCTAGTCACTACAACAGTTCTGTGTCTGGTTGATGTGGCCTGAGAAAAAACCCCTACCATTTAATACAAAATACTATGACATAAAAGAAGTAAAGAAGAAATTTTCATTGTTGAATTCTTGTTGATAGATAAATATAACTTTGAGTCCATAGTATCCAATAACAGTGAATAAATACACTTCATTGTTTGTGTTTATTGGGAAGAGGAATACACAGCCAAGAGAACTCTTGGGCATTTGATCAAAGAATTTTGTTTCTGCCACCAAAACCTGCCCATCCATGTGTGTTGCTGCTATATTCACACAGCAAGGAAATGGAATCAACCTAGATGTCTGTTGACTGAAGAATAGTTAACAAAATATACAGTGAAATTTTACTCAGCTGTAAAGAAAAATGAAATTAGGATATTTGTAGGGAACTTGATGCAACTGGTAAGCATCATCTTATAAAGTGGAGTAGCCCAGAAAGACAAATGCTGATGCTCTCTCAAATATGTCGATACTAGCTTCCCATTTTTATATGTGTGTGTTTACGTGAGAGAGAATATAGAGACCAGGAAACTAGAAAGAGACCCATCTGTTAGAAGGGGAAACAGGCTTTGAGGAAGAGGAGTGGGTAGAGCAACAGGACATGTTTGAAAGGAAAGTGGAGGGGGAAATCCTGGGGGTAAAAGTGGGGATGGGGATCGAGGAAATATGGGAGGAAAAGTGGTTGGGGAAGCGTCAACCAAAACTAAATATGCAAACAGCACAGGGAAGCTTTGTGACGTTGTAAGTAAACAAAAAGCAAGAAAGTTAAAGAGATGTCTCAGTGATTAAAGCATTTACTGCACAAGTGTGAGGACCAAAGCTCAGACCCCCAGAAGCCGTGTGAATGCTGGGCGGATACTGCAGCCAGCCTGTGCTTCCAGCTCCAGGGAGGAAGCTGAGGTGGGGCAGGCTGGCATAGCCGGTCTAGATGCGGCACTGAGCTCTGGGTTGGACTGAGAGATCCTGTCTCAAGGAATGAAGTGATAGCGATCAAGAAAGACAACCGGTAGCATCCTCAGGCCTCCACAGAAAGTGCACACATGTGCCTACACATGCCCCACATACATGCAAACGTGCATACACACATGCACACAAAGTAATAAGATAATAAGAGATAGAACTCAGAGTCAGAACTATGGTACTTTCTAGAAGTATTGTCTTTGACTTCGCAGAGTCTGAGGGTTTCCTCATCTGTAACCCAAGAGTCCCCAACACACAAACACAGCGCCTGCTGTCATTGGAGCTGAGAATCCTTCATTTTTTTTTAACACTTGCTATGTTTTTTTATGAGCTCTAGTAAAATAGAAATTAAAAATCAGATTTTTGCCTCTAGAGTTAAGAGTCTTAGCAAATGTATTCAGTTCATGAATCACATTGTAAAAGAACGAAGGAAGAGAAAAATAACATTCTATTTCTACACTCTCAAGACGCTAGTGAAAATGAGCACACCAATCCAGGATTTTAGAAACAATTGTAGAGGAGCAGTTCAGTGCAGTGGAAAGCAAGCAGGGATTTCAAAAAGAAACAGAATTAAGGTCACATCAAATTCATCCAAGAACTGCTTTTGTCACTTTGAGCAAGGAGCTGGATGCTTCTAAAAACTGTTTTCTTCATAGAGAGGAAAGTTATGAAATACAGTTTTATTCAGTCTACTTTTCCATATTATGCAAGGCTCATCCTTCTTTCATATATAACTAAGAAGAAGAAACATCACCAAGGCTGGGGATGGAGCTCTGCAGGTAGGATGCTCACCTGGGATGCGTGAGCTCCTGAGTTTGATTCCCACAACCACAGAAACACCACCAGGGATCACATACGCACAGGGTAGAGGGGCACACACCTATAACTTCAGCACTCAGGAAGTACAGACAGGAGGATTAGAAGTTCAAGGTCATCCTTGGCAACATAGTGAGTTCAAGACCAGCTGGGGTTAGATGAAACCCCGTTTTAAGACAGAAAAGAAAAGATTGCCAATTGCACACAGTGCTTTTCTGTAATGTAGAATTTTTATTTCATATTTCTTTTTCCTTAAGATGAAGTTCTTATTATATTGCCCAGGCTGGTCTTGAATTCATGGTCCTCCTGCCTCAGTTTTCAAAATAGACAAGAGTATAGGATTGTGTCTCCTTGTCCAGTTCTGATCTCATATTTTTTGTAAGAGCTATTTAATTATATTTACAAAGGTAAAAATAAAACTATTATAAAAATAAAATATTAATATTTCTCAAATATGACATAGTGACCTTTGATTCTGTCACAATATACGTTTTTATCTATTATCAACATCCATGCCAGTGGTTCTCAGCTGGTGGGTTGCAACCCCCCCTACAAGGGGTCACATATCAGATGTTTACATTCTAATTCATATGAATAGCAAAATTATACTTATGAAGTAGCAACAAAACGATTTTACGGTTGGGGGTCACCACAACATGAGGAACTGTATTAAAAGACCGCAGCATTAGGAAGGTTAAGAACCATGTCTCTACGCCATCAAAAGTATTGATAATATTCATTTCTTTTGTGCATCCACGTGTGTATACGTGCCTTACAGATGCATGTGTATGAATATGCACATGTATGCATGTACATGTAGAGGCCAGAGGTCAACCTCAAATGCCATTCCTAAAAGTCTCTCCACTCTCTGTTTTGAGGCAAAGTCTCCAGTGGGATCTGGGTCTCACCAATAGGCTCAGCTCACCGGCCAGAGAGCCCCACAGGTCCATTCATATTCACCTCTCCAGCACTGAAATTACAAGCATGCAGCACCAGGCCTTGTGTTGGCTTGAGTGCTAAGGATTGAACTCAGGTCTTCATGCTGTGCAGCAGTCACTTCGCTGAGAGACAGACACAGCACTGGTGGCCCTCTTTCCTCAAAAGATGTAAGTACAATTGCCTTCAAGATTTTCTTCCAAGGGCTGGAGAGATGGCTCAGCAGTTAAGAGAATTGCCTGCTCTTCCAAAGGTCCTGAGTTCAATTCCCAGCAACCACATGGTGGCTCACAACCATCTGTAATGAGGTCTAGTACCCTCTTCTGGCCTTCAGGCATACATGTAGACAGAATATTGTATACATAATAAATAAATATTTAAAAAAAAGATTTTCTTCCAAGTCCTGCTTTGATGTTATAACTTTCATGCCTCAAAAAACAGCAACCAGGAAACGACAGTTTGCCTGTGAGCTGCCTTGTGCACAGAGACATCATCCGCTGAATGATGCATTCTGAATCCAGAGACGTTAGGTATGGAAAAAGTGATTCTTAGCATGGTGAAATTTGGGTAAGACTTGAATCTTCAAAGACCTACTGGGAGGGTTAATAAAATACATTAGAAGACTTAATGATATGCTAGCATACATAGAAGCAAATGGTAGCCATTATATTAAGAGTCACAGCAGTGCTGCTCTGACTCCTCCCCAGGCTGCTGGAACATTCTGAACTAAGTAATCACAAACTATTAGTCTTTTACCTGTCCTACTTCAAGTTTAGCATTTTTGTGGATGATGGACTTTAAGAGTGCAAAGTAACCATAGCCAAACAAAATATCCATATCATGCTCTCAGCTCCTCCATCCCAAGCAACCCAACACAGAATCTCATGGCTCTCCCTGTCATGGAGAAGCCTGACAGCACCACTGCAGTGTGACCCTCTTGTCCTTGCCTGTTTCCCACCTCACTTTCTCTGTCCTCACGGACACTGTCCACTGCTCAGGCTCCACCACAGCCCTGTGGCCCCAGATCCACCATAACTGGCCTGATTTAGAGAGTCGGGTTAGGCAAACTGCAGAGAGCTATGCCAATTAAAATATTACATTTTCTTTTGACAGTAAATGTAGAATAGCCTTAGAAACTCTTGGGATTTCAGTCATTGACTTAGGTCTCCAGTAAGGAGTCTGAGGACCATCTGTAGAAAGGAATGGGGAGAGATGCCCCTCTGAGCTTCTCCGCCGAGAACAAGGCAACCATCCCAGGCTGAGCCTGCTCTGAACCTTCCATTTAGGAGACCACATCTTTGTGAATTCCCTAACATGCTCTAACTTTTCAGTTACTAGTAAACTTGGACTAGGGCTTGGAGTGGAAATATTCTAAAAACACCTGCTAATGGAAACAGGGTAGGAGGTGGGGGATGGACAAGGGTCACATACCAGGTAGGTCAGGCAAGGCGATGTCCAATAGGTCAAAGTTTTTCCATCTTGCATTATTGGCATTTTGGATGGGGAGGGCTCCCTGAACATGAAAGGAAATTTATCCTCACTGACTTCTGTGAAACTAGATTCTAGCCATGACCCATGTGCGTTACCACTTCATAACGACCATCAAAAATGTCTCTGGGCATTGCCAAGAGGTCCCATGGGGAAGGGGCACAAAACTGTCCCTGGTAAGAACCACTGGCGTAGAAGAATATCAGCAAAGTTCAGAGTTTATCGTGAGACACCAACAGCCCCCAAAGGAATCTAAATGAGGAGGATCAGTTCAGTCAGGAATAGTTTTCAGGAGTGGTTACTGGCATTGGCTTTAGCTCTGAAGTTGTTCCCCCTCCTCCCTCGCTCTTGCATTTATCCTCCTGTTGCTTCCTCCTTGCCTTCTCTCCCCCATCTTCCTTTTCTCATATTGAGGATGTAACTTTGGCATGCAATGAGTAGCCCGTCGAAACAGAAGTTTCTGCAATGTATGCATGAGCAATTTTCAAATATCTTTATATTTTTAATTGTGTGTGTGTGTGTTTGCGTGTTTGTTTGCGTGTGTACGTGGAAGCCAAAGGTCAACCTCGGATGTTGTTCCTCGGGTGCCAACCACCCCGTTCCTTGAGGCACTTTTCTCATTGGACCAGTGAGCCCTGGGGACCCACCTGCCTCAACGTCCCCAGCACTGGGATAACAAGCATTCCCCACCGCGTGTGTACCACCATGCCTGGCTTTTTTACCTGAGTGTTAGATCCAGCTCAGGTCAGCACGCCTGCCAAGCAAGCACTTACATAACTGAGTTATCTCCCCATTCAGACCAGTCCTCTGAGCTTCTGGGGTAAAGGCGCAAGGAAAACGGAGGACCCACCGCCTGTCTACTCACCAAATGTGCATCCAACCGTGGAGAGAAAGAGCACTGAAGGAAAGCTAAGTTCAACTAGTGTCTTTGAACCTTCCAGTCTTTCCCGGTATTAGCTTGTACTGAATTTCCATTTTGAGAATCTAGTGAGCACCAACATATTTTTTTCATTTTGTGATATAGTTTGTGGGGTGATAAGCTACTCTTTTAGGAAGGAAGATGAAACCCTTCGCAGTGGATGCAAGCTTCTGTATGCACAAGCCTTGTCCTGCTGCAGATCCAGGCGCTGCTGCTGCTCCTGATTCCTATTCAGGAAGCCCGAGTGAACCCAGCGATTTGTATTCTTAGCAAGTAACCCCGTTGGTTCTGGTCTTCAGACAGTCCTTTGAGATAAACCAGTACCAAGTGGAGGTTAAAATAGTATTGCTGAAACTAGTTAGAGATGCATGATTTGCAAGCAACGACAGAGTGCAACTTTCTTCAATGAAAATAAAGTTTTAAAAAATTACTTCCCAAGGAAGAGCTCAGAAAATAATAGGCCAGCATCCCAGGGCTATAGAAATGTCTCTAGATTTGATTTAAGGGCAGGCAACTGGTAGCTGTCTCAGCTTTTGTTTGATGCAACTCTGGGTGGAGGTATGAAAAGATTAGTGAAGGGGAGGGATTCCTCACACGGATAAATCATCCTGTGAGGAAAGTGGGTAATTGCTTGGCGTTTAGGTCATTATGCATGCAAATTAGAAGAGAATATATATATATGGAGCCAAACGAAACAAAACAATTGTTAGCATATTGAGCCACCATGCCGGTCACACCATCATTGCCAGCTGCCAGAATGTAAGTACCAGCAATGACATGGGTTTCAACTGATGTTCTGACAGTCATATTGAAGCAACAATGTTTCCTTTGGAGGGTGCTTTGGACATCAAATGAGGGGAAATGATTTTTTTATGGTTGTTTCTATATTTCTCCCACACGAAAACCCAGAAAACATTTATTATAGAGCCAAACAAGTTTAAAAAAACAATTCTTCTTTTCTAAATTCTTGGTTTTTTTAGTTCTGATTTTTATTTTTTCCTTTAAAATATTATTATTGAAAATGTAATATTCAGTGTTAATATTGATTGTTCCCAGAATGGGACTGTGGGATTGTTTCTTCTTTCAGTACTAAAAAAAAATGAATGACACATTGATGGTGACAGGAGCAAGGGAAACTCTCGATGACCTTCTGCCTTGCATAGTTTTTCATTTTTGTGTTGTAGCCATTGTCTGGCACAGCTGGTGTTCTTCTGGACTTTAGCAGATTCATACTTCAGGGGATTTCTGTTTTCATTA
This sequence comes from Ondatra zibethicus, assembly GCA_004026605.1. Taxonomy (NCBI): domain Eukaryota; kingdom Metazoa; phylum Chordata; class Mammalia; order Rodentia; family Cricetidae; genus Ondatra; species Ondatra zibethicus. The sequence continues at coordinate 354,633 of PVIU01000098.1, read as the reverse complement.
TAGTCTACTTCTTGTGAGGCTCAGTGTGATGACTTCCGGATGGCCATAACTTAAGCTCGCTATATTCTGGGAGGATGGATGGAGATACTTTCAAAGGTTTCTAAACTTTAAAAAAAAATTCTATGAGGGGTGTGAAAGGTAGTGTGGGTCAGAGAGTGTGAGTTCAGTGAGAGATGATCAAGCTACAGTCTCTGCTTTGGTTTCATCTGTCACTGAGGGAGAGAGTGACCCCCAGTGCCATGAAGAGTTCTGGGCTCAACAAGGAAGACCTACCTGTATGGATGAGTTTTGAGGAAGCCTGTTGCCAGGCAGGAGTGAATCATAAGAGGAAGGGAGGGGAAAGGCTTCATACACTAATGAGTCTAAGCTGAGTGTGTAGCATGAAAACCGCCTCTGAAGGTTTAACACTGAGGATGTCTTATAATCCCTAGAGAAAGTCTGAATTTAAGTCTCTGAAAAACTCAGTGAATAACTTACTTGACAGTAAGTTAAGTGACACTGGCAAAAAGACACACAACCCTGCTGGAACACTGATGCAGGTCGGTTAGAGCAGATACAAAAGGATCCATGAGAGACGCTAAGATGAAGCCAGCCTCCGAAGGGGATGTGGGAAGACAGTGGGGACAACTTCAGAGCACGGAACAGACCGTGTGCCAGCAGAGACGACTGTTCGGATGTACCACGCAGTCTGACTGTTGGTAAGAACAGTCGTCTCAGCTCTGTGAACTGTTTCCCAGTCCCTGGAAATGTCAGTACTGCTCAACCACTGAGACTCTACTGGGAGGGCCTCACGGCAGGGTCACTGCCTTCATGACCAATAGCCCTAAAACCATGCGTGAAAGCCATTGACAGTGAAAGTTTCTCAACTCAGATGTCCTTGTCAGGGTGTCTTACCAGCACACCCCACTCCCACCTGGAACTTGGGGGATTAGTGACCCTTGGGGGATGAGTATCCTCCTCCCTGAGATCCCTTCCCATCTTCTGAGACCATCATTCCCTGTTATCTCACTCTTGGGAAATGGCTTTTTTGTTGAATGACCTCTTCTTAAAGTCTGTCCTATTGATGAAGTTCCATCCAGCTCAGCCAATTATCTAACTTGTTTATTTTGTGATTCCCAAACCTGCTTCATTATACACAATTTTTATATACTTAAAGACCTTTATTTGAGATTTTTTTTCCTCTCAATTTAGTATAAAATTGATTTGCCTGATTCTTATTTTCCTCTTTGACCACAGATAGTGGTGGCTTCTTGTATTACCAACTGATCCTTGATCACGGGGTCTCGAGCCCCTCAGCGATTGGCATTCTCCATCTCTTCTGTGTCCACCTGTGCACCACTGTCCTAGCCATCTCGATTCAGTATTCTGTTCCTGTACTGAAGTCCTCTTCGCGATAGTAAGCCAGTAAACCAGGTCATCAGTAAACCAGGACTCACTCACAGAACAGACTCTCTCAGTTCTGATTTTCAATAATAGTATACCCAAGGTCAAGATAGAAAACACAAATAGGTCAGAAATGAGGCAGGATGAGTTGAAAAGAAAGAAATTTTCATTAATTAGCAAAAAGGGTCAGCCCCACCTTTTTTTGATGAAAAATAATTCTCTTTCCAAAAATCGAAATCAGGTTGACTGTTACCAGAATGTCCCTTCTGATCTAATCACCAGGTGCTGTAAATAACCACCTGTAATGTCTATTCTCTGAAGGCTTCCCAGAATCCTTTGAGAGCCCAGCCATCTTCTGCCTTTCTCTGAAATCTATATTTGTGATCCTAGAAACAGCCTTTGCTTCCTCCAGGTCAGCCCACAAGGAAGTCTTGTTCCTTGTGGCTATCAGAGCTTATTAGGTGTGCCTTCCACCCACATGCGGAAATCCTAGCTGTTACAGCACTCAGACTCTTGTGGAGCAAGCGGGCTGTAATTGGGAACGGAATGGCTGTGACTTACAAGTGTTCACCATGCTCTTGCCTTGATACTGTCCAGATGTACTATGTCCATGCTTCATATTTTTGGAAGAATGAGTAAATGACAGTGGGATGTTTAATGCAAAGAGGTTATATTGGACTATTCTGTATGCAACCAGCTGAGAAAGGTTTATAATTTTATCAACAGGGACAAAAATGATGAATTGCAATCAAAATAATTTTTATTAGCATATAATTCACATTTCCATATAATCAATTCTTTTTAAGTAGAATGTTCAATAACATTTAGAATACTCACAAGGTGGTTTAACTTTCACTTCTGCCTAGTTCCAAAACAATTTAAGTACCTCCAAATGAAAACCAAATACATGTAAAATGATTTTAAACTAACTTTGGAATTTATAAATGATTTACATAGTATTTGTAATATGTCCTAGATTTCTAACTTTTTCATCCTACTGCTCCAATATAGTCCATTTTATGTTAAAAATATTTTCATGTAAGTGAGAATATAATGCATTATATAGGAGAAAACCTTCCTAGCCCAAGAAAACTGTATTTCTATAAAACTACTAGGTAGCCTAAATCTATATAGAAGACACTCTTCAAAAAAGGAGGTGTAGGCAATAAAGGTTAAAAAGTTGTTTAAAATGATCAAGGCAGGAGTTTGAAGGAAATGAAAATAAAACTAAAATTAGACAAAAGAAACCAAGATCAGCTGGAGGGCATGCTCAGCAGAAGCCAGTGCGTGTCTGTGGAATGAAAGAGTGAACAAACACTGTCTATTCATCTAGAGAAATGAATGAATAAGTGGCTGCCGGATGCGAATGGTGTCTCAGGCCATTTCCATTTCTCCAGGAGGGAAGAAGACTTTAAAGGGCTCACTGGATCATCACAGCCTATTACCCTGTAAAGGCAACAGGAAAGATGCATAGAGGATCTATGATTCCGTGTTCAAGTATTTATACAAATGGGGAAATGACTGAAGTTTCTGCAACTTTTGTTATTATCTAAAATCTAGAGATAGTAGAATGTAACTTTTTAAATTGTTTTTAAATCAGCATGCTAAGTAATAGGCATTTTCATAACACCTTTTCTTGTTGAGCGCTTTCCTGAAGCCCCACACCCTGCCTCCCCCTTCCTGCCCCCTTCTTCCTTCGGTAGTTCACCTCTGATTCCACATACCAGGTATAACACAGCTCTGGAGGGAAAAGAACTGATTGCATTCCAATACTTAAGGCCAGAAGGAGAAGGGCCTCTTTTACTGTATAAATCCTTGTTTATAGGCTTGGACTGGGCCCCGTGTGGCTGTAAATTTACATGACTGCTTCTGAGTCAATCTTGGGGAAACCACTCCTAGTTTGTATCTCTGAATGTGTTAGGTGCATTTTTCTCCCTTGTGACTATTAGTCAAGATATGTTATTAATTTTCAAGTTTGTCTGGTCAACCCCTGGACCAGAAGAATGTCTGGAATGATACATATCTTGTAACCATCGGAAGTATAACAAAGTACAACATATTTTCATCAACATAATAATTAACTTAATGGGGTTTAGCAAGGCCTAGAAATTAGTCGATTCCAGTTCATTTGTGCTTAAAGTGAACGCTTGGGGGCTGGCAAGATGACTCAATAGATAAAGGTGTTTGCGGCCAAGCCTGATGACCTGAGTTCAATCTCCAGGCCCGCATGGTAGAAAGAGAGGTTGTCCTCTGATCTCCACAAGAGTGCTGTGGCACTAGCATACCCACACATACAGATACCTAATCACACACACAATAAGTAAATTTTAAAAACTGAAAAAAAATGAACACGGTCCTAGAAATGGCTCAGCCTGTGAAAGTGTTTGTCTCGCAAGCTTGATAGCTGGAGTTCAATTCCCAGATCTCGCAGTGGGAATAGAGAATAGATTCCCAAAAGTAATCCTCCGCCTCCAAGGGCTCTGACACCTTCTTCTGGCATCCACTGCATATGCACACAGGTGATGCACATAAACTCATTCACACACATATATATACATTAAAAATAAATAAACATTCTTAAATTAACATATAGAAGATAGTCTATGTCAGGGACAGGGAGTGCATTTGGCGTGTTTTTGTGTTTGGCAGGAATATTCTCCTCCCTGGGGAAGTCCCCCACCCCACCCCCTTTACCGGTCATTCTTGTGGCTCCAGAAGCTCATCTTTAGGTCTTACACTGTATGTGTCATCCAAATTGTCAGTTGACACCAAACCACCAACAATGTGAAACAGCATGTTTAGCAAAGGAAGACAGGTAATGCCATAAAACAGGTGATGTGAAGATCGGGACATGTGTACAGTTCGCGTGTGTTTGAAGCTTGCCTTGTGAATCAGAAGAAACAAGGACCAAAATAAAAAGGGACCAAAAGCAAGGACTTAGAATTCTTCCAGGTTACATTATGGGGTCTTGATCAGTAAAGGTAGATCGGAGCTCAGCCCTGATGATGACCTTTGGAATAAGAAACACAATTGTCCAACCCTATTCAGTGGAAATAGGGATTCCACAGTACTGAAGAACTCCAATCCTGGCTCTGGTCACATCAAATGAACAGTAACTGGGCCTAGCTTAAGATCTGGACTCATAAATGAAAAGGAGAATGTTCGTGTAGATTGACTTAGAAATCACAGACAAGGCCGGGATGTGACTCCATTGGGAGAGGGCTTGCCTAGCGTGCAGGTAGCCCTGGGTTTGATTCCTAGGCTCAGGGATCAGGAAGTGCAAGGTCGTCTTCAGACATGTAATGCTTGGGCCAATCTACATAAGACACCATATTAAAGAAAAAGTCACAGGGAGGTAAAAGCCTTCCAGGTTAGTGTTAGTCAATGCTTGATGAGATGGAAGTGGCATATTAATTAATTGCAATGATCCAGCTAATTGGAGGTTGCAAAGAAACTGTTGAAACCGATGAGAAGGCTACAGATGTAGAAAGGAAAACAGCATTCAATTTCATTCCTTTCTTCCTGGGAGGATGTTCCTTTCACCTGAAAGGACCTGGGTTTCATCTTCTAAGTTAATACTTCCTTTCATGGCCTTCCACTTCTCCCTTTCTCGATATGCAGTTTGGAAGCAGCATGGGGCATGGTCCTCTCTTCCCACTAGCTCTCTACATTCCAAGTTATTCAGGTGGTAGCTCCGTGAGGGCAAAGGCAAACTTAATGGGTTGACATTATATTGCGAACAAATAGAAGCTGTGATTGTTAGAGAAGTTAGCTGCCTAGAACTCTATATTCCCGTCGAGAGCAAGATTGCCATTCTTCGCTCCACTCCATGGAAGGGGGACTCTTGCTTGCCCTGCTCTCTTTAAATGATGAGCAGATGACCCGAAATCAAACAAAAGATTTATTTGCAAGGTGTAAGCTGAAGCGCACACAAGTGTTTCAGGGTCCACTGAATAAGACATGGAAGCAGGCTCAATCTCCAGAAGGAAAAATGCTCCAAGAATGGAGACTATAGAATGCTAGTTGGGTACTAGGCACTATGAAAAATAACAATAATTTAAATTCAGGCTGGGCATGATGACACCTGCTTGTAATCCCAACACTAGGGAATCTGAGGCAGGAGAATTGCTATAAGTTCAAGGCTGGTTTGGGATGTGTAGCAAAACATTGTTTTAAAAATCTGTTTCTGAGTCGGACAGTAGTGGTGCACACCTTTAGTCCCAGCACTCGGGAGGCAGAGGCAGGCGGATCTCAGTGAGTTTGAGGCCAGCCTGGTCTATAAGATCTAGTTCCAGGACAGCTAGGGCTGTTCCACAGAGAAACCCTGTCTCAAAAAACCAAGCAACCAAACAGACAAACAAAAAGAACCTGTTTCTGTAAAACACTTTCAAGTTCTCAAAAATAGTCAAGCAAGATGGCTCAGCTTGTAAAGGTGCTTGCCACATGTGTGCAATGGCATGTCCATGCACACATGTGTGTATATGTACATGCTCACGAGTGCACACTCACGTTAAAATAAAATGTACTACTCTCTATGAAGTTTTAAAACATTTAAATCCAGCTAAACTGGGAACTCTACAGAGGTTTTCAGTAGCAGTATAAAAAGACTTGCTCAATGCCTGCCCCCTTTGACTGCTCAGCCTGTGGGTGTTCAGCTGTGACTATAGCTACAGCTATGCACAGTTCCGGTACTGTGTTAATCACATCAAACAGATGATATTTTTATGTAGTTTTAAACCTGGTTTTTTCTTTTCATCAAAATGAGAAAATATTCAACTCTACTAGCAAACTCTCTTTAAACTGCACAATGAGGAAAATAAAACTTCTGGCTCATTTTGAGCCACCATAAGATTAGAGGTAAGTGGTATCTTAATTGTAATGGTCCAGTTAATTAGAGTCTGCAAAGAGGCTGCTGATCACTGTGTATGGGGAAAGGAAAATGGAACATTCCATCTCCCACACTGCACACACACAGGGATAACACAGACACACACACGCCCACATACAGCCCTGTGGAGAACGTCAGGGTGATAGTCAAATATGGGAACAGTCTTTACACACACGCCCACATACAGCCCTGTGGAGAACGTCAGGGTGATATTCAAACATGGAACAGTCTTTAGTTAGGTGTGGTTATACCACCTTTTTCTTTTACAATGTTGGTATCATAGTACAACTTCTATTTAAAACAATTTTAACCCCAGCATCACAAATGATTTAGGGTGAGTTCCTCTCAGAGGCGAGAGTTCTTCCTGCTTGGAGTCAGAGAAGATGTATCTAGAGATCCTTCCCTGTCCCAGAATTGGCAAGGTGGAGGGAACAGTGTAAGGGACAATGGAACAGAATCCAGTTGGCCACCTGACCGGGGAGAATCATTCTCTCCCCTCATGACCCTCTCTTCTCCTCTCCCATTCCTCTCTTCTCCCCCCCCACCTCCTATTATTCCTATTCCTCTCCCCTCCTCTCCCCTTTTGCCTGTATCATCTGATTCATTCCACAGCCTTCTGAGGTGGGCTCCATCACTACCCTTTCCTGGCAGGAGGTGAGATTGCCAGCCCGGTCACACATCTAGAGTTAGAACACAGACTCCCAACTCCAAGCCCAGGCCCTTAAGACAAGATATAATCTCTCTAGTCTTGCTTACTTGTCTTATCAGGCTCCTGTGTAGGTCTCCAGTATTCTTTGATGTTTGTTTACTAAGGTCTATAAACATTAGCCTAGAGTATGCCCATCTCTCTCCTGCTGAGATGTGTAGATGCTTACCTCTTCTGAAAATGTCCTTCTCCTGGCTGTCTCAAGGCTGAATCCAGACATCCTTTATATAGCCACTTACTTGTCTGTCCAGAGTCGCCTTCCTGGCCCCTCTATGTAAGGAGTGTCCTCGCCTCCTCCCAGGACTTCCTCTGCCATTTTGCTTTGTTAGTTTTCCTCATGTCACCAACCACACTTAGAAAATACATTATCTATCTATTCCTCCAGAAAGGCACACTCCATGAGGACAGTTGTTGAGTGTTTTGTAATTCTGTGTTTCAGGAACCTGGCGTAAGACCTGACATATGATAGTTGAGGCCCTTAGTCCCTAAGCCACAGTATCTAGGGCAGTGGATTATATCTTGCATGAAGGTGACGTAGATTGCAGAGACAGTACCTGTCTACACCTTACCCACATTCCATTCAACCCTATGTCCCGTGGAGGACATGCACTTACTTTCCTATTCCAACTCAAGTCTGGCTTCTTTTTTTTTTTTTTTTTTTTTGAGACAGGGAGCTAGCTCTGTAGACCAGGCTGGTCTCGAACTCACAGAGATCCGCCTGTCTCTGCCTCTCGAGTGCTGGGATTAAAGGCGTGCACCACCACCGCCTGGCAAGTCTGGCTTCTTATTCTTTACTTTCAACTCAAGTGGCCTCTTATCGTCATCTTCCTCTCACCACCCCTCCCACCCACTACCCAATTTATTTGGATCACTTTACTTATCACCTCTAAACTTAATGATTTTTTTTAACCTCTCCACATTAGAAAGTAAACAATGTTCTTGAGAAGACTATCACTGCTGCAGAATTTCCAAAATGTTTCCCAACAGACAGATACTCACAAATACTTGTTCTGGCCAATTATGTGTCTCTTCTTGGTTCTAATCATTTGGCCATTCAAATAGTTTATTTGTTTGTGTACGTTTGTGACAGGGTCTCAGGTAGCCCCAGGCTGGATTCAGACCCGCTAAGTAGCTGTGTTTAGCTCTGAACTCCTGATCCTCCTGGCTCAGCCTCCCAGTTGCTGGGATTACAGGCATATGTAACCACACCTAGCAAGTCTAATAGTTTTTAAGTGGATTTCTTTGTTTTGTTCTAAGTTCCTAATTTGCAAGTCTAATCAATTTTCTCTTCTGAGAATTATAACTTTTGCTTTTCTTTTTACTATATTAACAGAACCACAACAGTATGAAGCTATAGAAACACTAGTATATCGCTTTGCTTTGTCCTTAATTAATTACTATTAATTATGACATTGCTAATAGCTGAAACAAACTAATTCTTTATCATGCAAAGTAAAAGCTTTATAATCCCACTTTACTAAGGTTTTATTAGGGTTAGTTGTTTGGTTGATTGGTTAGCTAATTGGTTGATTGGTTGGTTGGTTGGTTGATTGGCTGGTTGATTGATGGATTGATTGATTGGTTGGTTGGGTTCTGTTTTGTTTTGCTTTGTGCTGTTTTTGGATAAAATATTGTTGTGTAGCTCAGGCTGACATCAAATTCATGATCCTTCTCCCTAATCTCCCAGTGCTGAGGCTACAGGCATATACCACCACACTCAGTACTAATTTAGAGTAAGGTGGATTAGTTTTAGCCATAAACCATCTTGTATTTCACAAAGAGGATTTGTTCACAGACTTTTCTTCCTCTGATTTCCTGATGGGGTAAATTCTGGGATTTTGTTAATAATGAAACATAATTATGGGGGAAGGGGAGAAAACAAGGGCTCATATAGACCAGGCTGTCCTTGAACTCTGGCTCTTCCAGTGCCTTCCCAGAATGCTAGAATTATAGGCATGTACCTCCACACCTGGCTGACATAGTCTTGTATTTCTGGAATAAACTCTACTAGTCATTAAGTATTTCTGCCTTCTTTTGTTTTCTGGCTCTTTTGGATCTTCTGCACATCTGTGGTCACTGGGGTGATAGTGACACATTTGTTGGGTTTATATGTCTGTATATTGAGCTGATTTTTTTTTCAGATTCTGCTATCAAGGTAACAGTGCTCTCACAGAATATGTGGAAAGTTTCTAGTGTTTTGTTTTAGGGAAGTATGCCAGGTAGGATTTTTTTAGATTTAAATACCAGATTATCAAACTGGCTTGAGTGAGCGAGAAGCTCTTATCTCCTTACTTCATCTAGTGCTTTGGGTTCCCAAATGATATACTTATGCCATCTGTCACATCAGGCCTCAGTGAGTTCTTTAAATGCCCCAGACATCCTTACGAATCCCTCATGAAGTTCATATTACTCAGAGGTCCAAGATACTGCATTGTCCTGGGGAAGTCTAAGTAGTCATGCAAGGGGCATTATACATTTCACTGAACCTCTCTGCCTGACCAGTACTTGTCCCTTTCCAGGGTAGGAAGAGGAATAAGTTATCTGATTGGGGTGGTAAGAATATGAATTCTTTCCTGTGTGCTTTTCATGGGGAGATGCTCCTCCATTAGAAAGCTGGGAGCAGTTGGTAGTTATTGTCTCTGCCACAGCTCCAATGATGTCTGCTCCCAACGCAAGCCTTGCTCTGGTCTTCTTCCTCGAGGCAGACTGGAAAGAGTTGACAGGAAAAGCCCCCCCGCCAACCTGCAGAACTGCACCACATGCTAACATTAAGCTCCTCCGATAACAGTAAGCCCAAGCGCTGCATCTCCATCTGTGACAGTTAATCTTGATTGTCATTTTGTCAGGTTTTAGTACCACAGAAGAAAACAAATAAGTGGCTGGCTCTGTGAGGACATTTCCAGAGGGTTTGACTGAGAGAAGACCCCACTCTAACTGTGGTCTTCCATGCTGTACAGGCCTGGAGTCTCAGACTGATTAAAAATGAGAAAGCAAGCGGCATGCACCAGCATGCATTGCTCAGGGCTTCCTGACTGTGGGTGCAATGTGCCCAGCTGCCACAGGCTCCGATAGCCACAGCTAGTGACGCCCACCACTCCTGCAACAGGCCTCACACTCTGAGCCAAAATGAGCCCTTCCTTTCTGAGTAACTTTTCTCAGGCATTAAGTTATAGCTGCAAAAAAAGTAACTAATACATCTTCTATATCATTCCTGTGTTATGGTTCCCAGTTTTCTCTCAGCCCAACAAATAGCACTGCTTTGACAGTCAAGAATTCATGCTGTGTACATTGTAAGCATCTCTGTGCCCAAAGAACATTATTCATAGATGTCATTTATTAAATATAAGCTATGTGTTATCTCTGCTAGTTGCTTTGTGTCCCCATTGAATTTTTACGCTAATCTTGTATGACTGGTTCTGTCATGATCTTCATTTTATAAGTTAAAAACAAGAGTAAATGTTTAGAGAGTTTTGAGGTCTGGTTTTTTTGTTTGTTTTTTTGTTTGTTTTTTGTTTTTCACGGAATTGTGACTCCATAACTGTGGATGCAGGACTGAGCCTAGGGGGACTAAGGTGGAAGTTTCTATCTAGATTTGTAAAGCCAGTTACCGAACAGAACGGTGAAGACTGAGGTGAACGATTACACAAGCTCTGTTCTCGCAGCCTTCCATCTCCTCATTACTAATAAAGGCCCGACACCAATGTCTTATTTTCAAGCTGACATGTATTTGCTTGTTAAGCTGAGCGCTGCCACCAAGCACACCCCATAATCTGCTGTTGAAAGAGATTGTGCAGGGAGATGAGCCAAAGTAGGTAAGGAAGATACTACTGTGAGAAAAGTCTCCCTGGCCCCCAGTGTTACTCCACAGTGGCCCACCAGGGTCAGAGGGACTTGCAGTGGCAAAAGTTGAGACATTCCAGTAAGTGATATGATCTGCTTTTCTCTTGCCTGAGTGGTTATCAAGAATCCCTCTGCTGGGATTTGGTCGACAACCTGGAACAGATAGACCATGGGAGGTTTCCAAAGATTGTTTTCTCTTCTATCCAGCTGTGAGTATTAAAATCCAAACTGATGAGTATCTCTTTAGCTGAAAGGCTGGGAAGGAGGTTGCCAAGGTTGCCAGATGCTAAGATTGCACACAGCTGGTTGAGTAAGAGCTAGCTTTCCTTTAAAGCCCTGTGGTCATAATCCCAATGAGACCATTCTAAGTAACCTGAGTGGTTTGCAGGACAGTTCCTGCCTGTCCCATCCACCAAAGTTCTCAATATAAAATGCCAGGATAAAACTTTCCCAATAGTGTGCCCTATGGTGCCATAATGAAGGATGAAGCATGACTTGGTGCCAATGATGGCACTGGTCATGAAAGTTCTAGGCTCAGTCTTACTCCCTGTACACTCTTTGCTGCATCCATCCTGTTTGCTCTCTAGGTTTTGGCAATCATATTTAAATAAATGACTTCTCTATCCCTTCTTCAAGGTATCCAGTCCTTGCTGGGTACTGATTGCCCCATGAATGAATTGCAGGTACTTCAAACTCTATATGTCTTTATTCTTCTACCTATTCTTCCTTGTCTCTGGCCATCAAAGTCATCTTCCGAAAGCTCGGTTCCAACTATGTCATCATCTCCCTCAAAACCTGAGCTGGCTCTGCACTGCTCATATAGTAAACATTCACAGCAGATCTTATTTATTCTTGCTGTGCTCTGTAGCCCAGTGCTCCTAAACCTTTTCACTACTGTTTCTCCTGAAATCTTTTGAAAACTAATCACCCGTCATGAAATGCTAATATTATAGATATATTTATCTACCTATGTGTTGTGTGTATATCTTTGCCTTTTGCCTTATACATAAAAAGGTAAGTTTTTCCTCCTATTGAAAATATATGCTCTAGGCTGAGTGTAGTGGTACACACCTATGATCCCAGCCCTTGGAACGTGGAGCAGCAGCAACAGCAGATATTCAGGGTCATGCTTGGCTACATACCTCAGCTACAGGAATTGTGAGACCAGCCTGGGCTACATGAAACCTTGTTGCAAAAATAAAAGAAAATGTATGTTTTAGCCAAAGCAGATCAAGTACTTACTAGTCCTCATAAACACTCCTGTAATTTTTAGCTTCAAAGTTTGTACTCATCGTGGCCATTGATCAGAGGAACTGAGAGAATCTGGGAAGATCCCGAGAGTGCATTTCTGTGATCTAACCCACTGCTGTTCTCCTTGCCTAGAATAGCGTCATATGTCTTCTCCCACCTCCGTCTGTTTTCTTCTTCAAACCTTACTCTTCCTGTTTCAGCCCAAACGCCACATCCTCTGCACTGACCCATTTAGCTAAAACTAAGTTCTTTTGTATGCTCAGTGGTACTTTAATACTTCAACTGTTTTTAATAAGTGTATAGATACGTGCACATAAGCATAGGTGCCCAAGGAAGTCAGGGGCATCAGATCCCCCTGGGGCTGGAATTACAGGTGGTTGTGAGCTGCCCAATGTGGATGCTTAGAGCTTGGCCCAGGTGTTCTGCAAGAACAGCAAATGCTTTAACCTCTAAACCAGCTTTCAAGCCCAAGAGACTCTTTTTATTAAGTAATTATATCTCTATTCACGCTAAGTCCCTCACTGGATTATGAGGAAAGGACTATGTTGTTTAGTGTGTAAACAGTGACTTCATGAAACAGGATCAGAATAGTTTAAGTGCAATTAGTTCACTGATTAAAAAAAAAGTTGGGGGTGGACACACAACTATCCACATTAGAAAATCAGTATGTATACCTAATAAATGAATAAAGGAACATGCAAGAATAATTGAACAGTGTGTGTATGACAGATTTCCAAACCACCATCATTAACATAAAGACGATTTATGAAAGAGCTCTGTGTTGTACAATATGGATGCGTAGAGTGGATCCCCACTTCATGCAGATAACAGACACCCACAAAATGTCATCTCGAAGGGTAGCTGTCCCAACATGCCATCAGTGATAATCAAAATAAACAAAGGGACCAGAGGCAAAACCAGCCATTTTTTACTTCATGGCTTTTTTTGTTTTTCTTTAACGGGGGTTTATTTACCATGAAGAGATGGTGTGTGTGGACAGACCTTGTAAATGTTGGAAACCATTACCATCATATCAGAAAGGACCAAATTAAGAATGTTGGGACATACATGTCCATTGGACAAAATTGTTTTTATGTAAAGAAACATGTTTTCTAGAAAGGCATTTATAATAATAAAAAAGCACATAGATGCTCATCTTAGGAAATATTTGACTTTATTTCATCATGGAATAATTGTCTTTCTAGGAAAAGCAAGTTCTGTGGTTGCACATGATTGCAATGTGCTCTAGTCACAGGTGCTTTCTAATACCCTTGGCCTCGGGGCCACCTTCTAAAACAACATAAGTGGGTTTTTCATTTGTTGGCTTACCAAAATCTGAGAATGACTTTCTCTGAGACAGTGGGGGTGTGTTTGTGAGGGCAGTAGAAAGATTGGCAAAGAATTCGTTTCTACGGGTAACCTGGTGCCAGTCCTTCTATGAGTTCCTCTGAGACAAATGGCCCTAGAGTAAGTTTAGCCTTCCCTAGTCTTTCAAACAGGTTAACCTCCTGCTAACCCTCAAACTCCTGGCTTTCCTATTTTTAGTCAGGGAAAGACAGGTTTCCTTGTCTTTCTACTAGCCGAGCTAAGTTCTTCCAGCCAACAGCAACAGTCAAGCAAATATTTTGGGACTAACACTTAAGGATAAGCCTCACTTAGAGACAGAATTATGTAGGCTTGTTTGCTTAACAAGTCACATAGAGGGTGGGAGGAAGGGGGAGGGAGGAGACGCGGCAAGGCCCGCCCCCCCAGATGCGATTGGCTCCTTCTCCCCATTTAGTCACTCAGTTTGCATCTCGGTTGGACAGGTTGAGAGAAACATGTCATTAAGGTGTTGTCAAAAGGAGCCCTGTATGTGTGGGCCGGTCCCTAGGTTTGTGGTTTTAGCTTTTCAAAGGCGCGGAGCTATTATGGGCTATGGGATCAAGTTCGGGAAAACTAGTCTTCTTTATCTTGAAAAATGGCTTTGTAACAAGAGGCGCCAAGGAGCTTAAGTACACATAACTCGCACACGGGAGAGAAAATGACGAAAGTTCCTCAGGGGTTTGATTTCAGTTTCCTAAACGAGGAAGAAGCCAGGAAGATCCTCCAGGTCCTGGAAAGAAATGAGGAACTCCGAAGGGCAGAGAAGGACAGGATCAGGTAGGAAGCGAACTCCTCCGGGGTGGGGGGGGGCGGGGCTGGGTCTGCATCTCGGGGTCTGGGAATCCAGGGAACCGCTCTGTTCTCCTGGGCACCTGCTGGCACCCCTGCGCAGTTGCTGCTACCTGGTGGGAAGACGGAACCTGTGTGGTTTTCTCTCTGTGGGTCTCCGGATGCCTTCCGGGTGCTCTCTCCAGGCTCTCCATCCCCACTGGGGTTGGCTGTGAGACTCGGCGGGAAGGAGGGAGAATGTGGCTACTTCTTTGCATTTTCTGCGCCTAGGTCCCCACCTGTTCAGGACACCTGGGCGAACCTCGACTGGGAGCGGTTCAGACATCTCAGGGGTTCAGGTGCCTCACAGGCCACTAGGGAAAGGCTCTGACCGTTTGGGGCACGTGAATTATTGTGGGGCATTCCAGAGAGCTGGATCTTGGCAGCTGCTTCAAGCCGGAGGCCCTGGGCGGGAGATCCAGGAACTTGTCAGAGTCCTGTGTGGGTGAATGGGGCTTAGACACGTGGGGTTGGCTGAGGTGTGGTGATGTAAGGAGGTGTTTCTACGGGATTTAACCAATGACCTTATTAATGAATACAGTGTTATAGGTAAGGGAGGGATAAGTTAAATTCAGAAGTGGTTAACTGGGGATATAAATCAACCTTCTCCCAATCCCTGCTAGAGTAGGAACCCACAGACTTATCTAAGTCTTCTGCAGTGAACTGTGGGTAGAAATCCAAGATATCCCTCAGGCTGCAATGTAAGGCATAAGCTGGAGTTTAGAGAGCTAGTGAAGTCATCAGGTTCCGGGTTCCTCCTAGCCCTTCCCACACCAACCCTTCTCTCCCTTACCTCAAAAGAAACCCCTCCAAGAACAATCTTCAAATTGGAGGATGCTTTTAGTCTTTGCAGAGATGGAAGACACTGTGCCCAAAGCTCTGTCTTCACCCTCCTCTCCTACAGGACTCTTTGGGGGACAAGGGGCAGGGGGCTGCAGGGTAGGAGGAGAGGCCACACATTTGAAGTTTCAGAATGGAGATCTTACCACACTCTGCTTCTGAAAATCAGACTCCATCCCCTCCAGCTGTGTAAAAAATCTTCCTTCTGAAAACAGTGTATCCACATCCATATTGGCCATACAGGTATCACCCCACTCAGAGATGGACATTAGACTTGCATAAGGATAGCTTGAAAGCATACACAATACAGGCTCCCAAACTGTCGTTCTCAATGTGTTACTGGGAATGTTCTTTGTCTCTTAAGAGAAGGTGGTCATTATGTATGAGGGGAAAGCAAGGGCAGAATTAGCAAATGGTGAGAGGGAAGAGAGCTTGCATTTAGGCATCAGCTTGGCCCTTTTTAAATTATAGTCTTGGGAGTTCCAGTGGCAGTACTTATACAAACCAGTAGTCTTAGAAATAGTGATATAATTTATTTTAAATTCCATTCAAGAAAATTTATTTTGTACTGTATTAGAGTTATGTAAAACATGACACCTGAAGGAAAATGGAGGAAGGGTGTGTAGGGAGTCTTTATACTAATTTATTACTGTTGTGTTTATATTGAATGGGTGTGGTATATGTGTGTGAGATGAGTGCACATATGTATGTATCTGCATAGTCCTGGAAGCCAGAGGAAGATGGCTAGTGTTCTGCTTTATCACTCTCTATCTTATTTCTTTGAAACGGGGTCTCTCACTGAACTTTGAGCTAGGCTGGCTGGTGGCTAGCAATCCCCAGCAATGTCCCTGTCTCTGTCCCTCACATCTCCAGGGTTACAACCAACCCTCACATCTCCGGGGTTACAACCCTCACATCTCCGGGGTTACAACCCTCACATTTCTGGAGTTACAACCCTCACATCTCCAGGGTTACAACCCTCACATTTCTGGGGTTACAACCCTTACATCTCCAGGGTTACAACCCTCATATCTCTGGGGTTACAAGCATCTGCCACACTTGGATTTTTATATCCGCTAGTGCTGACTCAAGTCTTACGCTTGCACCGCAAGTGCTCTTATTCCCCAGCCATCTCTCCTGCTCCTCTAAAGTAGCTTTAGAGTTGCCCCAGCCTTTGCCTTGTGCTTTCTCTACTGCAATTCATGTTGCCCACATCAGTTGCCTTTGGGGGAAATGGGTCTATGCATAGGTGGCAAATGCTGGAAGGTTAGCTGTTGGGCGGAAGGCTGCAATACATCTTCTGATTTCATGATGTTCATGTCCTAAATGAAGCACCAACAGAAAGAGCTACAATGCTAGTACGAAAATCAAACTTAGAACTATTGTGTTAAACAATCAAAATGATCATCCAAACAGCTTGAAACGTCA
Source organism: Ondatra zibethicus (assembly GCA_004026605.1). Lineage (NCBI taxonomy): Eukaryota > Metazoa > Chordata > Mammalia > Rodentia > Cricetidae > Ondatra > Ondatra zibethicus. Next base: position 338,104 of record PVIU01000098.1, on the reverse strand, counting down.
CCACTGCTGACACATAAAAACCCTTCAAGGAAAGGAGATGGTTGTACCAAGTGTCCAAAGCAATGACTTCTGGCACCTTTTCTCCTGCTTGCTTCCTGGCTTCCTCTCTTGAATACCCATATCTCCATGGGATTATCTACCCTCTTCCAGCCCATGTTTATTCATCTCTGTAACAAACAGTGGCCTGCAGAAAGGACTGGGTATAGCATGGAACCCAACTGTCGCCTCTGCTCCTTATCTCGAGAAGTACGATCATTATATTTTCCAAATAAAAACTCAGGGTAGGTGACTTATATAATCCCTGTAACTTCAAACAGCTCAACCCTTTGAGCTGTCTGAGAGATGCTGGGGCCTTTACACTTCCTCAGAACCAGCTTCAAGATCTCTTGAGTAGGACAGTGAGGGACTAGATAGGGGAGTTTGGCTGTTTGAGAGACATGATGGATTCACTTGTGTTTCTGATAGATATGCGATCTCAATAGGTGACTGAAAAGAATTCCTATAGTTAGAAATATTGGATGACACAGTTACACAGGGCCAGAGGGTTCAGCTATAGATGTCAAAACTATAGAAATAGCTGAGATCCCATTGTACGAGACAGATGCCCTGCCCCTGACTCCCCAAGTGTTCTTAGTCATGCAGAGATGTCCCCGAATCTTCATCAGCCCTTGACCTCTTTGGCTCCAGTTTCTGGGAGAGGATTTGCATCTACTATTACAGTGGTTTTAATAAATTGGAAATTCATTAAAATTTTAAGGGAACCACCAAGATTCAAGTTGATAAGTAGGCAAAAGAGAGAAGTAGACCAATCACACTTGAATATACATAAGAAATAAACAAAAGAGATGGGGAAATGTTGAGTTACAATCAGAAAGGAAAGTTAACTTTGAGATACCCACAGTAAGCATGTTATTAGCATCTTAAGTAGATTGTAAACCCTTTCCAAAAGTTTTGTTTTTATTATTTTTAATTGTGCATATAATGCATATTGGTGTGTGGGTCTGTGCATGTGAGAGCAGGTGCCCATAGAAACCCCAAGGGGGCATGGAATCCTCCAGAGGTGGAGTTATATACAGGTGGTTATAAGCTGCCTGATGTGGATACTGGGAACCAAACTTGGACCTCTGCAAAATCATTCTGCATACTTGACTGCTGAGCTGTCTCCTCAGTCAACTCTAGTGATCAATAGCACATTTTGGTTAAACTTTGCCTTTGACCCGGTTTTCCATCTCTTAGATATTTCTCATCAGTAGGAGGCTTAAGTAAGAGGATATATATATATATATATATATATATATATATATATATATATATAATAACAGTAATTATTGTCATAATAATAGCAGCTAACATTTATTAGGCAATACTGTATGCCGGTCATCACAGAAACGTGCTGTACAGATTTCATGAACTTCCCAATAACCATGTTAGACACACTTTCTAGTTTCCATTTCACAGAGAAGGAAGCTACTTATAAAAGTTGAATATTTTGTCTAAAGTAAGTAGAAGAATAGAATTCAAATCTAAGTCTGTCTTAGAATTATTTTTTTCTGTCAATGGTGAATGATAGCCACGGCCATTCCCTGGGACGTGTATTATATTTAACAAGCTCAAAACACTTTCCCAGAGTCCTTTAGTTTACAAAGTACAAATCTAAAACTTGATCCAAGATCTATCTGGCTTTAAATAACTTTTATTTTTCCCATATTGAATGTATATGTATTTATCTGTATATATTTACATCTGTATGGACTTTTATATATTTGCTTTTATTTTCATCCTAAATCTGATCAAACAGAAACTTTTATTTTTCTTTCTTGAAAGCCAACAATAGGGCTGGAGAGTTGGCTCAGTAATTAAGAGCATTGGCTGCTCTTACAGAAGATCTAGGTCCAATTTACAGCATCACATGGTGGCTTACAAACATCTGTAACTTCAGTTTCTGGGTATCTATCTGCCACCTCCTTCTAACCTCCAAGCACTAAGCATGTACACCGTGCACATACAAACATTCAAACGCATACATTTTTTGAAAATTTTTGAAGCAAAAATAGGTAACCATAATTATACTGAAGGCTGCCACTGGCTGGGAACTTGCATTTTTCCTAATTCTTACAATGTTTTAAACCTCCAATCTCACTACAAGCTCCCAGCACATATGAGATACTTTGTGCTAATACCAGCAAGCTAGGAAGTGTGTGTGATGTGTCTCTGCACACACACCATCACCGTGCACTACTGCCTTCCACGCTGCAAAAAGTATTGAAGTGACGCTCTTGCTTTGCTCATCCAGCTGGTAGTAAATCCACAACTGAGATCTTTAATCTGGAAGCACTTCCTATTTCCACTGACTGTGGAAACAGAGAACACAACGACCCTAGGTAGTTATATGGGTACTTCTATTATCATTGTGACCGAAAGCAGAGTATGATTCGTGGGATTTACTCTGGTCATGGCTGGAGAAGGCAGTGTCCATGATGACAGAGAAGGTGTGAAGATCATGGTTGTGGGAACAGGGTTTGTATTTCCTCTCATGTCGGAGGACCAGGTCGTAGAGAAAGAAGAATGCTAGAACTCAGCTAGCTAGCCTTCTCTTTCCCTTTTCTTCACTCTACCCCAGCCAGGGTCAGCCTTCTGCCCTCAGTCAACCCTCTTGGGGAACATCCCACAGACATACCTAAAGGCATGCTTCTCTAATACCCCTGTGGTTTCTTTTTCATAGATTCCCTGGGTGAGAATCATTGGGCCTCACTTGCCAGTCCAGTCTAGCCATTCAGGGAGTTCCAGGTTCAGTGAGAGACCTTGCCAGTAAATAAATATGGTAAAGAGAGGATTAAGGAAAACAGTCAAGTTCAGTAGACACACACACACACACATATACTAAAAATACCTATTGCACATTTTAACATCAGTATCTTGAATTTTATTTACTTATTTGGAGGGGGTGGCATGTGCACACATGTGCACAGTACATATGTGGAAGCCAGAGGACAATGTGCAAAAGTTGGCTCTCTCAGTCCATCATGTAGGTCTCAGGGACCAAACTCAGGTTGTCAGGCTTGGGGGCATCTTCACTTAGTGAGCCATCTCTCTGGCCCTATATGCATTTAAAGTTTATTTACGTGTGTGTGCACACGATCACACGCACGCAGGTGTGCATGCCCCAGTACTTGTGTAAAAGCCAGGGACAACTTGTAGAAGCTGGTTCTCTCCAGGGGATGTACTCTGGCTGTCAGGCTTGGGGGAAGGTGGGTTCTCCAGCTGACTCATCCCACTGGCCCTATATATATATACACACACATTACATAAGGCTATACTCCAAACTGTTAAAATAGTTACGTCTTAGGAATAATATTTGATTTCCTTTCCACCTTGCTTTTGAGGTCTCTCTTGTTATTTCTGGTGCTGAATATGCCAGGCTAGCTGGCCCATGAGCTCTCTCTGCCTCCCATTTCCTACAGTGGTGCTGAGCTCACAGGTGTAAGCCGCTCATTCCCAGGAATGGCTGTGTTGAGCTCATGGGTACGAGCTGATCATTCAGCTTTTCTGTGGGTTCCAGAGAACAGGCTTGAAGGGCTTTTATCCACTGAGCCATGTTGCAGCCTTTTATTCATTTTTGAGGCAGGATCCCTCTTATCCCAGATTGCCCTGATGTTTTTAAACAAGAAATGAACTTGCCAGATCCTATTCTTGAATTCATATGGTATTTTCTAAGCTATTTTCCATAATAGCTATAACATATTGCATTCCTATGAACAGAATATGAGAGTTCCAGATTTTGTCTTAGTTACTCAGGCTGCTATAATGAAATGAACACCTTAGATTGAGTAATCTATAAACACAAGAAGTTCATTGTCCACAGGTCTGAAGCTGGGAGTCTAATACCAGGTCTAATATTGAATTTCAAATGTTTTCAATGTTTCTTTTTTACCCCATCTTATAAGTTTGTGGTATTATTATATTCTATTTTGCATTTCCTAATGACTAATGATGGTAAACATTTTCATGTAGCTATCTGCTTTTCATCTATTCTCTTTGATGTCTATTCAAATCTTTTCCATATTTTTGTGTTGCTTATTTTCTTACTGTTGGTTTTTTTTAAATTTCTACATATATTCTGGACACCAACTTTGTGGAGTACAGGGTTTTACAAGCATTTTCTTCCCAGCTGTAGCTTGTTTCATAGTATCTTTACAGAGCGAAAAAAAATTCACTTTGATGAAATCCAATATACAAAGTTTTCTCTTGAGAATTGTGCTTTTGGTAGATTCGGAGAACTTTTGCCAGACACAAAAGCACAAAAATTTTTGTCCCGTGGTTTAAAGGGATTTTCTTTCAGGTTTGATGTATTGGATGGTTCCATTTTGAAATATTTTCATACATAGTAAGCAGTTTAGTTTGGACTTCATCTTAGTTCCTGGTTATGGATGCCCAGTTATCCCAGTATATTTCTTAGAAAGTCCCTCCTTTGCTGACCTGCTTCTATGCCTTTGTAAAAATATGCATTGGGTTGTGTTTCTGGACTCAGTTCTATTTTAGTATCTATATGCTCTTTCCTTAATAAACACTACATTTGTTTGATTTCTATGGTTTTATAGTAAATCTTAACATCAAAATTATAAAGATAATGATTTTGCCTATTAAGTTCCTTCACTTTACTCTATTAATCTTAGATTTACCAAGTATGTTATTAGTGCAAATCCACACTAAGGATCTTGTGTCTCAATAAAAACATAGAGGTGGTTTTATTTCTTCTTGTCTGGCAAGTATGTTCTTTTTCCTTAGGGCTTCCAACATGCACTGAGCAGGGCTGTAGGGGTATACATGCCGGCCTTGACCCAGAAGCTTCAGTCTTTTGGCGTTAGGTGCGATGTTGGTTACACTTTTCTGACAGGTACTTTGCATTCAAGTTTATTTCTTGTTGCTGAGAGTTTTTGTCAAATGCTTTTGAGACAAAAGTTAATGCATCATGCAGTTTTGCATTTTTAGACTCGATATGGTGTTCACTGTAACCACCTTTAAAATACTAATATGTTGCTGTTTCAGAATGAACTGTGTTTTTAAAAATGCATGCTGGTCTAGCCTCCAACCCCTCAGTGTGGCCCTTGGAGAGAGGTCTTTCACGTAGGTAAATGACTGAAAACAGGAGCAGTGATGGGAATCCTACGGGAATTACATTGATATCCTCATTTTAAAAGAGCTGGACACACGGTGCAGACATAAGAGAGAAGCCATGTGTAGACCGCCATTACAGTTACCCAGGAAACGAATGGTCAGGAACAGGGCTGGTCATTGCCTGGTCATGTGCAGGAAGCAGGACCCTGCCCCACTTGATCTCGACCTGAAGAACTGTGGGACCATCCATCCATCCACAGTCACACGGTTTCTTTATTATGACCCTTATTGCAGGACTTTCTTACCATCAGGTTAGTGCACAGGCACGTTCTCAAGGTAAGCCCCATTGGTCAAGGATGTATTGCTACTAGAGTTAAATTTGGTTTGCTAATATTTCCTTAGGGGTTTTGGCATCTAGACTGATGAAAGATACTGATGTACTTACTATCTTTCCTATATCCTGTTGTTTTGCTTTATTTCTGAGACAGCCTTATGTATAGCCCAGTCTACCCTCATAGGCTGGTCTCAAACTTCTGATCCTCCTGACTCATTTTCTAAGCATTGGGATTACAGGCATGAATCACTATGGCATGCCTAGGCTTTATATCTGGATTTTTGGTTTTGGATTTTTGTCTGTTTGTTTTGTATGTTTGTTTGTTTTTGTTTTGTTTTATGAGACAGGGTTTCTCTGTGTAGCTTTGGAGTCTATCTTGGAACTCACTCTGTAGACCACAGAGATGCACCTGCCTCTGCCTCCCACGTGCTGGGATTAAAGCTGTACACTCCCACGGGCCAGGGGAGTTTTGTCTGTTTTAATGCTGAGTGCCTCTAGCTTTGTTATGGATTCTCTTCTATTCCTGTGAGCGGCAGTGGAGCTTCTTCTATAAGCATTTGGTAAAAGTTCCAGAAATAGAGTTTTATTTTCTCTTATAAATCAAATTTCTTTAATGATACCAGGCTTTTCCAACTAGATTTCCCTGCATAAATTGTGTAGTTGACAGTTTCAGAGAAATGAGTCCATTTTTTCCTGAATTGTCACATTTATGTATATAAAGTTTCTATAGTGTGTTTCTTGTGGGCTACATTAATAGAGTCTTTTTTGACATAGTGACCATTTCTATCATTGCACCATGTGGGTCCCAAGGATCAGACTCAGGACCTCAGGCTTAGTAGCAATCACCTCTATCTGCTGAGCCTTCTCACTGGTCCCCTTGCAGCCTTTCTAAGTATTCTTTTCAAAATTGTTTACTGAAGTTTTAACTGTTTATCAGTATAATATATTTGGTAGTTGCTCTGGGATTTTACACACACACACACACACATACACACACGCACACATCTTTTTACAGGCAGGTGCTACCACAGCTGGGCCCTCTTTATACTTTCTAGTTCCCTGAAGCCCCTATTAGTCCCCCATCTTTTTGTAAGATGTAGAGAGAGGGGAAAAAAATCAAAGCTGGGTGTGGGAGTTGCCACATCTTAGAACCGAAGCAGCTCCCATCAGAGCAGTCTCCCTCCCTGAGTGTTTCAGCAGTGAGCATGCTTGCTCCCAGGAGACCCCTTTCCTGTACCCCAAATCCAAACTAGAGGCACCTTCTGGACACTTCTGGCTCATTCCCGTCCCTCCTCTGGGAATCGGTTAGAATCCAGCTGAAAACCAGAAACTACTCTGTGTGTAAGGTGGTGAACTGGCCTCATGGTGACAAAAGGAACCAATGGGGAGAGAGGGGGAGTGATGGTGAACCAGAGGAAGGTGGTACGTGGAACCTGCACCACTGGGGGTATAGAGGCCAAAGCATGCTGGAAAGTGGTTCTTCTCAGGCAATGGGGAAGAAAAAACAAACTTCTGATCTGTTGTGTTGGCCAATTTCCAACCAGCAATAGTTAAGCAACCAGCTTGTAAAATTCCTGAATATTTAGTAATGACAGCCAGTGCGAGCCAGCTCTAAGAGTCACTGTTTTATATACAAGAGGGCTGGGTGGTGTTCTCTAAGCCTCTGGGTCCTGTAAAAGAAAGAGGAGCCCTAATGGGTGTGAGCCAGTATCTGGAGATGATGCGAGAAGGTCATTTGCAGAAATTCCCTATCTAAGTCAGTCAAGAGAGGAGAGCAAACCCTTGGCTTCCTTCTTCCTTCTTACCTATCAATTCCCGCAGGACCACAGTCAGAAGCAGAGGATGCAGGCAGGTGTCCCCTCCCAGTAGCTCATACCCACCCCTTCTTCCCTTCCATAGTTCTGGCTCTCCTCTGTCACAGTTTAGAGTCTTTCTCCTAGCGCTGCTCATCCACATTCGCTACCCTGCCTGAAGGTTCTCTGGCGCATCCCCCATACGCAACACTGCTGTCCACATGCCATCCTTTTCTCTTTGCTCTTTCCCTACACTAAGCACCTTGGGAGGTGCCCTATTCTGCTGTGGCTTCCCCAGCCCCCTGCTTCTCTCTGCCTTGCTCCCTTCTGTGTGAAGTCCCTTCCCAGAAGAGACTGTGACCAGGCAAAAGTCAAGGTCTTTGAGCATAGACTCAGGGCAGGGCCCCTTAGGTACTGGAGGCTCTGGGTCAGAAACTGAGAATTGAAGGACTTGAAACTGAACTCCTCCAGGCATGGGCTGCTCACACCCCATCCCCCCTCTTCCCAGACCTCTGACTCTGTTGTACTCCAATGGGATGATTCTCCTTGGCTCAGATTCTGGGTGAGGGTCATAACTGTCATGCCAGTCACTTGCAACTCTAACTGGCTGCTCTGAGTGAGGCCAGGCACCCGCTCTGAAGTCCCTCCTGGGTGAGCTTAGTGCTTCGTGCCTATGCAGAGGCTGAGGCTGTAAATGATTGGGTTCAGCTGAAGTGATGCAATGCTATTGTGGCAGACACGAGACTTGCCTATCTAAGGGGACTAGCTGTGCACCTGCCTTCTCCATGCTCACTCAAGCCATTGACACATCTGCTGGGTATGTTTGGCATCTATGATGACATGTCGCAGGCCATGGTGATTCTTAGCTATGGCTGAAACAACAGTGATTTAAGAAACTCTCAAAACTACCAATGCCTGGCCCCACCTCAGTATTAACTGGCTTGCTGGCTTCCTTCCTTCCTTCCCTTCTTCCTGTCTATCTTTGTCTTGTCTTTTTTTTCTTCCTTTCTTTTTTTACTTAATGCCTGAGGTTCTAGGGTTCCACTTACCATGGATGTGAAGCTAAGTTCATGAAGAAACCACAAGTCTTGGAATGTGAATTCTTATTAGAGAGGCTTGGGGTCCAAGGAGCCCACTGGAAGCTTCAAGAACCCAGCATGCCTCATGTGCTGGGCTTTTATTAGGAGGAACTACCTGCAGAGATACTGTACAATCATCAAATCATGCTTACAAGAAATAGGGAGTTTTGCTTAGTATATCACTAGGGAAGACAAAGACAAAGGAGCATGAATAGAAAAATATGAAAATATAAGAATCCCATATATCTCAAGAGAAGCCTATGCCAGCTCCTGAACTGGAGAGCCTGGAGCAAAGATCATTTCCTTCTGTCCTTAGTGAGCCGAGGCTCAGGATGTCCCTAGGTGCAGAATATGTTTCTTTCTAGGACAAGGCTGTTGACAACATCATTTATTCTTTGACAATTTCATCCATGTATACAATGTATCTTGATCATGTCCAACCCTGCCCCCATCCTCCTGGACACAGACCAACACATCCTCCTCCCACAGGCATGGTCCCCCCGAAACCATCAAGTCTAGTTAGTGCTGGCAGCTGGAATGTTGGCTGAGTTTGTTGGTTTGATCTTGTGTGGATCTTATGCAAATAACCACAGCAGTGGTGTGCTCATCAGTACAATAGACACATTGTGTCTATAACATACCATCCACAGCACATTTTCCCAGACTCCTATGCTTTCCTGCCCCTTTTTGGCGACGTTCTGTTAGCCTTTGATGGGGTGGGTGGTATAGATATCCTGGTTATGGCTATGCACTCCACATTCACTAATTCTCAGCTCTTTGTTAATATGTTTTGCTGCCCACAGCAGAAAGAGGCTTCTGTGGACAAGGTTGAGGGCAGCACTAATCTATGAGTATAAATATTTAGAAGACAGTTTCTAACAAGTTCATTTAGCAAAAGAATAGCAATAGCTCCCCCTGGGGCCCATGACCTCCTGACCATAGAGTGACAGGCATGTGGAGCGGGCCTTTTTTAAAGCTCCTCAGATAAGACTAACCATCCCTGGGCCCTTGGATCATGTACTTCAACTGTTCCATCTTTCCTACACTCCACTCCTTTGCATGAGTTGAGAGAATGCTAATATTTCAGGAAATCCTGTGCTAGGGAGGAAAAAGCCTGGGGTCCTGGCATAGAGCAGCTGAGGGGACTATGCCTGCTACAAACAAAATGAACTTTGTTTCTGCTATTTCCTGACTTACAGTTGCGTGACTGAGTCAAAGTTATCTTCTACCCCTAGAGCTATGTAGTCAGGCAACTGGAAGAATCACCTTTTGCTTTCATTGTTTCTATTTTATGCCATCCCCGCCCCCCGGTGCAGGTTACTGTACACACAAGGCTGTGATGGCCATAAGCTGCTTAGGTCATGGTCCTAAGAACGGATTTCCTTAAGCTCCACTACAAGGTGTGGTTCTACTTTGACTGTTGAATGGTACTTCTTAAATGGCTGCTGTGTATTTGTGTGTGCCAGCTCTCTTCTCCCAAATGCCATGGAGATATATAATAACTGACTTTAGGGATTGTGCAAATTTGAGGGTAGTTTTAACTTGTTAGCTGAATTACATATAACATTTGTACTTGAGATTGCACTTACATCACGTGACTTTCCCTATTCAGCCCAGATAAAGCACTAACAACCAATCCAAGAAACAACTCCAGAGAGGTCTAGCTTCCTGAACCAGAGTGGCAGGACTCTGGATGAGGGGTTAGCTACAGAATGTGGGTGACTAAAGGCAGCTGCATTGCTGCATTGCTGAAAAGCTCACACCAGGATGGGTAGGATGCAGGAAGGCTGCATCCCCAAAACTCCCTGAATGGCTTACTTGGCTGAGCTGGGTCAGTCTCCTTTCTCTGGCAGTTGTTACTGTGAGAATAACCTTAGGGAGGCGCCTCGTGGCCTCACAAGTTTTTGGAGTTCCCTGCGCTTATGAATTTCATTTACTTCCAGAGTCTTAAAGGACATCCCTCTAAGAAGGAATGTTTCCATTTGGAGGACATGGTTACACAATAACTTAGAAGTTCCTCTGCAGGACTAGGAGCCAAGCAAGATCTCTGCTCGCTGGAAGTCATCCCTAAGTAGCTGGTGTTGTTTTAGTCCTACCGTATAAAAAGAAACACTCCTATGTGTGTGGGAGGGGTGGCAATGGCCCTATACGCCACTGGGGAGTGTGTGAAGAAGAGTGTGGCCACTCCTTCAATGTCGTCAAGCAATCTCCACTCACCACAGTCCATTCCTACTGTAGGTCACCATATAACATTGGCTCCAGAGAAGGCAACTGGAGAGGTTAATAAATGAGGTCATGTCTATCCACAGCTGTTTAATTACCTAGGCTCTGCCATCCAGGCCAATGTCTTTAAACATTTATGAGTAACATATCCCCTCCAGGTTAGCTGTCTCTACCTTCAAAGCTGCGGCAGATCCCACCTTCTCCAGCTTCTGATGAACTTCTTCCCCAGCTTTCTTCTTACTTCCTTGCAGGCTGCCATTTAACACCTTTTCTGTGCTTTTGAAGTGAGTCTGCTGGAATAAACCAATATACAAATGTATGGTGTGCACATGTGTACACACATGTATGTGGAGATCAAAAGCCAAAATCAGAAACTTTCCTCAGTCACTTTACACATTAGTTTTTAAGTGAACCTGGAGCTTGTTCATTCAGCTAGACCGGCTGGCCAGTTTGCTCTAGGGATTCCCCTGCCTCCATCCTCCAAGCACTGGGACTTACCAGTGGGTCACCTTGCCTGGGGATTCAAACTCTGGCCTCATGCCTGCATGGCAAATACTTTACTGGCTGAACTATCTCCCTAGCTGGTGTAAATTTTTATTAAAACAATTTGCACATATCTAAAAACCAATTTGCAAATAGTGTAAATACTACAATTTCCAATCAATAGCCCTTCAAGATAGCAGAAATGGTTTTAATTTGTGTTCAGAGGTCAGAGGTGTGTGTGTGTGTATGTGTGTGTGTGAGAGAGAGAGAGAGAGAGAGTGTGTGTGTGTTATACTCATTGGAGGCCAGAGATTTACATCAGGTATTGTTTCTCAGGAGCCATTTACCTGGTCTTTGAGACAGTCTCTAGCTGACAAGGGTCTAAATAGGTTAAGCTCCAGGGACCCATCTGTCTGCATCCCCAGGACTGAGATTACAAGTGTATGCCACTGATTCTGTTTTTTTAAATATGAGTTCTGGGGAATCAAATTTGGTTCTTCATGGATCTAAGGCAAGCACTCTACTGACTGAACTATCTTCTGAACCCCGGAGATGGTTTGATGATCCAGCTGGTACCAATGTCCTTTGTCTCCCACTCTCTATGGCAGTATCTTTGGTACTACAGACACCGTTGGAGGCAGCCTCCTACGGTTGAAGGCTGTGTACCTCCGTGAGTAGGTCACGTCAGGAGGAAATCCAGAGCCTGTCTACTTCTTTGCCTTAGATTTTTTTCTTCCTGGGAGGCAAGAGTTTGGGAGCGTAAGTCAGGCGCGCATGGACATTCCAGAGCTGACAGGGATGACTGGCACCTCTATCTGGTCTTCATGGCAATTATCTTTGGAGCCTGTCATAGGTTCCTCCTCTTAGTGTTTCATAGCACCAGAGGACAGAGGTTGGGGCGCTCTGTTCCTCCCTTTAATGACAGCATTATGGGACAATTTTTTTTTTTTTTGCATCAGAACTCAGTAACACCAGAAGCAAGCACCCTCAGCAGGTGTGTCCGAGTGTCTACCATGTTCCTAGTTGCAGGGATACAAAACTCCTCCATAAAATCTTTCAAGCACCACACAGTCAATGTTCAATATCCATGGGAGACTGAGGCCAGCATCCCCCATCAGATGCCAAAATCCACAGATGCTAAAGTCCCTTATTTAAAATGATGCAGTATTTACATACAACCTGCAGGCCACCTACTTTAAGCCACCTTTTGATTATTTATAATACTTAACCCAATTTAAATGCTATGAAATTTGTTAGACTGTATTGTCTTAGAAAAAGTTTATGTGTTTCATACAAATTTAATGTGATTTTCAAATATCGTTAATTCATGTTTTGTTTTTGTTTTGTCTCCATGGGTGTAGAACTCAGGAACAGGAAGGGCCAACTGTATATTCACCACTGTGTGGTAAATGATCAGGCACTTGTGTATAGGAGCCCAGAGGTCACTGAATACCATGCTTGAGGAGATGGCACCTGAACTGGGTCTGGAGAGAGATGAGGGGTGGGTAGAGGCAGGAAGGTTCCTGGGCTTGCAAAGAGTAGTGTTGGCAAGACTAACTTATGTGGGAAACCACAGTGAGGTACAACCAGAAAGCAGAGGGGGGATTACCAGGATACAAAGTGAGAGGCAAATTAGAAGGCATAGATGGGTCATAGAAGGCCCCTGTGCCATGCCTAGGACCCTACACTCTATAAAACAGAAGACAAGGCAGAACCGTGGACCTATTTAGAGCAACAGAATGAAGTCAAAGACCCAGTGGTAGCACTGGGTCCAGTCTGGATTAAGGAGAATTCTGTACAAAAGTTTAAAGTCCTCATGTATTGGGAACTTTTTTTCCACTACTGTGATGCTAGGGGGTGGAACCCTATGAGGTAACTGGATCATAAGGGCTATGTCCATCAGAATAGACTGTCATTATTGCAGGAGAGGGACTTGATATAAGAGCAAGTGTGGGGGATAGAAATGTAGCTCAGTTGGTGGAGTGCTTGCCTAGCATGCACGAAGCCCTGGGTTCCATCCCAGAACGATATAGACCAAGCACATTGGCACACACCTATAATGAATGCCAAGGCTCAGAAGATAGATGTGGGAAGACCATTAATTCAAGATCATTCTTGGCTACACAGCAAGCTAATATCAGCCTGGGATTCACAGACTCTCTGTCTCTCTCTCTTTCTCTCTCTCTCTCTCTCTCTCTCTCTCTCTCTCTCTCTCTCTCTCTCTCTCACACACACACACACACACACAGAAGAGAGAGTAAATTGAACTTCTCTGATTGCTTGCTCTCTCAGGCTCTCCTCTTGCTTTTTTGCCCTCTGCCGTGGGATGACATAGCATGAGGGTCCCTGCTGGATGCTGATGCCCTGCACTTGGACATCCTAGCCACTAAAACTATGAGAAACAAATTATCCACCTGCAGCACTCTGTTATAGCAACATAAAATGAACCAAGACAGAGAGGAATTAAGTGAAGGGAAGAGACTCAAGAAATACTGGAATGTTTAATTGCAGGACTTGGTGGCCCCTTTTCTGAAGGCAGATGTGGAAAGGGTATTATTGGCAAATAAAGGTTTCAGCTTTGATGAGGTTTGGGGGTCCAGCTCGCTGTTTACATTGAATCCAGTGGGTCCAAACAGGCTACACACTGAGTCCAAGGACAGCTAACAAAGCTGCATTCCGATGGTCATCTCTCAGAAATATTTTGACAGTACTTTGTGGCAGTTGAGATCAAGTCTTAACATGTGTCCAGTACTGGAGGGGAGGGGAGGAGTGGACCCATTTCCAGGCAGCATTCTGGCAAGACATCTGGAACTGTCCCCCAGCTCCAGGTGGACTGGGAGGGACTACTGGGAGAGAAGCTGAAAGCAGGCATCCAACAGTAGAGGAGCGGACAGAGGCTATCGCAAACACAAGCCATGATGAGCAGCCTGTCAAACAGCAGGTAACCCACCAGCCCAGAGGAACATTCAGGGCCTTTCTTTTCCTCCCCTTTGGCTTTGGACTTCAATGAGAAGATTTCTTTCTTTTTTTTCTCTAAGCAAAAATAATCATGGCCAACTAATTGAGACAGCCCCCACCCCTCCAAATAAAACAAAACCAAAGCCCAGGACTCTTGCTTCTAGCCATTTGTCAGCCCAGGACTCTTGCTTCTAGCCATTTGTCCTCCCTCCTAAACCGCAAGCTTCCCTTCCAGCCTTTTTGTCCCTATCCTGTCTGGATGGATAGAAATGCAGTTCACCTCCAGGAAAGGGGAATCCCCCACCCCAATACATCCTGCTTCCCAGCATAGAGCATCACAGATGTCACTTTCGAAGTTCGTGCAGCGTCACTAAGAGGAGAGGCAAAGCGTTCATTCTGTGTGCACCCCCGCACCAGCCAGGTAGGTAGGCGTTCACCTGTGTGAAGCTCCCGGAGCGCTCAGGCCAGTGACTCCAGCTTAGTGTAAATATATTGAACACATGCCTCGGGCGGCAAAGCAGCAAGGCTAAGAATGAGATCCAGCAGACGTGGTGGTGAAGAGACACCTCCTTCAAGTTCATGAGCATGAGTGTTTGCTTAGCTTAGCCCCAGAGTTTTATGGAATCAGGATGAGCAGAATTTTCACTCAGCAACATTTGAGATCCTTGATAGATATTTTGAGACTTGCAATTTATATAAGCTATGCAACTTGGTATTGTTAATGCAAAATCCAGGGCCCAAGAAATGTATAATGGATTTGGAAAGACAGGACATATGAATTTAAATAATTTTCTTTCTTCCTTCCTTCCTTCCTTCCTTTCTTTCTTTCTTTCTTTCTTTCTTTCTTTCTTTCTTTCTTTCTTTCTTTCTTTCTTTCTTTCTTTCTTCCTTGTTTTGTTGTTTTGTTTGGGGGTTTTTTTTGGTTTTTATTTTTTGGTTTCTCGAGACAGGGTTTCTCTCTGTAGCATTGGCTTGTCCTGGAACTCACTCTGTAGACTAGGCTGGCCTCAAACTCACAGAGATCTGCCTGCCTCTGCCTCCTGAGTGCTGGGATTGAAGGCGTGTGCCACCACCACTGGACTTCCTTCCTTGTTTTTATTTCATTCTGTAACCCAGGCTGTTCTAGAAATGAGTGTATGCCCCAGGCTACTTTTCAAAGTCTAATGACGTGCTGCCCTTTGACAGTTTATATACTATTGGACTGTTCGTGAGCGGTACAGACTGTGGTAAAGTAGGGCTTGGGAGACAGAGAAACATGGATGGGAGCTAAGCTTATAGTGAAAGCAGTTGCAAAGAGTCTGGTCATGCAGGCTCAACGATGGTGTGGATATGCAGAACATAGTTGCAGAAAATGAGTTCTCATTTTGGCTTGTTGCTCTTCCATTGAATAGGATATCACACTTATCAGCATTTAATTCATAGTTTGAATATGTAATCTTCACTTCAGAAAATCTATTTCTGTTCCTATTGGAAACTGAAGCCCTAAACAAAAGACTTGGCGCTTGTTCTGTGGTAGCTGTTGTCTCCTCGGTCTGGAGTCTCCGCCCTACCTCTCCTCCTCCCTCTTCCCAGTATTTCTATTTACCTTCAGTAACTACTGTTAAATGTTTACTGCTCTTAACAACCTGGCACATATAAAGAATGAGACTTGAGTACATTGTTTAATTTCACTTCTCAACTCCACAAATTTTAAATAGAGAAGAAATATAGTAACCTCTGAAAGACTAAGTATGCATCAACGTTTTGTAGCATCTTTCTCTAATTTCTGGCTTTCTGTTGAATCAGTTACATCAGAAGGCAATTTCCCAGAATGCAGTGCTTTCCTATGAATAAATGGCTCACGGAGCACAAAAGGACAACTCGTCCTCACTACCCCCAGCAGGCTCACGTGGTTGTCTTAGAAGTCTCCAGAAGACTTACATGATCTTACTGTTTTAAGCAAGACCATGATCTCACATCTGTTAAGGAGCTCAAGAATCTAAGAGTCTGGAGAAATCTAACAACACGAGACAGCTGTGCGATAGCATCAGATAATGACTTGACTTCCACAGGAAAATTTGGACAGCTTTTGGAAGCAAGGCTTGCAAATAAAAACTGTATACCACTCAACCACAAACAAAGCAAAACAGAACCCCAAACAAGCCCCCAATTATTTTCTTCTGTTCCGACTCTTCTCTGCAGGAACGGCAGCCCTCACCCACAACCGCTAAAATACCTTCCCGTCACTCACTATGAATGAGCATCATGACTGACAGCCACTGGCAGCTTCAGGTCTAATGGAGTTCAAACCCCAGGGAGACTAGCCCTGTCTGTAAAGGGCATAAGATATATATATAAAATAAACCTTACCTTCCTCTGGGAGGCTAAATCAAGAGTCTTGGCTTTCTGTTATGCAAGATCTGTCGTGTTCTAGGTTACATCCATCTTTATCCACCAATAGATCCTTAATTTCCCAGTGTCTTCATATTATCATTACAAATATTAAAGCTCATTGCAGTTGAAATGGATTTCTTCCTAATGAAAAAGATGTTTTTTAAAACTTTCGCTCTGGAGGCATCAAAATCCCTGACTTCAAATTATACTACAGAGCTACAGTACTGAAAACAACCTGATGCTGGCATAAGAACAGACAGGAGGACCAATGGAACAGAACAGAAGACCTGGATATCAATCCACACATCTTCGAACACCTGATATTTGATAAAGAAGGAAAACATATCAAATGGAAAAAAGAAAGCATATTCAACAAGTGGTGCTGGCATAACTGTATGTCAACATGTAGAAAAATGAAAATAGACCCATATCTATCACCATGTACAAAACTCAAATCCAAATGGATCAAAGACCTCAATATAAAGCCAGCCACACTGAACCTTATAGAAGAGAAAGTGGGAAGTACACTTGAACGCATTGGCACAGGGAACCACTTCCTAAATAGAACCCCAGCAGCACAGACACTGAGAGAAACAA
>PVIU01000098.1:0-321049 GCA_004026605.1 Ondatra zibethicus | reverse complement strand
AGACTTCCTGAAACTGAAAAGCTTCTGTAAAGCAAAAGACATGGTCAACAAGACAAAACAACGGCCTACAGAATGGGAAAAGATCTTCACTAACCCCACATCAGACAGAGGTCTGATCTCCAAAATATACAAAGAACTCAAGAAATTGGACACCAAAAGATCACATAATCCAATAAAAAAAAAATGGAGTACAGACCTAAACAGAGAACTCTCAACAGAGGAATCTAAAATGGCTGAAAGACACTTAAGGATATGTTCAACATCCTTAGTCATCAGAGAAATGCAAATCAAAACAACTCTGAGATTCCATCTTACACCTGTAAGAATGGCCAAGATCAAAAACACTGATGACAACTTATGCTGGAGAGGTTGTGGGGAAAAGGGAACACTTCTGCATTGCTGGAGGGAATGCAAGCTGGTACAACCCCTATGGATGTCAGTGTGGCGATTTCTCAGAAAATTAGGAAACAACCTTCCTCAAGACCCAGTAATACCGCTTTGGGGTATATATCCAAAAGATGCTCAATCGTGCCACAAGGACATGTGCTCAACTATGTTCATAGCAGCCTTGTTTGTCATAGCCAGAAACTGGAAACAACCTAAATGCCCCTCGATTGAAGAATGGATAAAAAAAAGTGGTACATTTACAAAATGGAGTACTACACAGCAGGAAAAAAATAACGACAGCTTGAATTTTGCAGGAAAATTGATGGAATTAGAAAGCATTATTTTGAGTGAGGTAACCCAGACACAGAAAGACAATTATCACATGTACTCACTCATAGGCGGTTTTTAAACAAAGAAAACCAGCCTACAAACCACAATTCCAGAGAACCAAGACAACAATATGGACACTAGGAGAGACTTACATAGATCTAATCTACATGGGAAGTAGAAAGTATAAGAAGACAAGATCTCCTAAGTAAATTGGGAGCATAGGGACTTTGGGGGAGGGTTGAAGGAGGGAGGGGAGAGGCAGGGAGGGGAGCAGAGAAAAATGTAGAGCTCAATAAATATCATGGAAAAAAACTTTCGCTAGGTGTCAGCACTGAGTCAAGTCATGGGGCAAAGAATGTGTGAAAACATTTGCATAGCGAGCAAAAGAGAAACTTGGAAAGTATTCCAGAGCGTATGAAGAAGACTTTAGAATGGTTGGCAAACAGGTTTAAATGAGAGAGTAAAGGCAAACAAGTCCAGATAAGTGAACAGGGCTGAGGACAAAGACCAGAGTCCCAGTGGTGGGGAGGAAAATGAGACAGAAGCTACTTGATCAGTATGAGGAACAAAGGGATTGGAGCCCAGCCCATGAGCGTCCCCACCACCCAGATATAGCAACCTCCCATCAACTCAGACAGTGTTAAACTCCCACGCCAGTCTGGGACAACAACCTGGGAAGAGATGACGATCTTGACTGTTGAGAATGTCCTGACAGTATCGTCTGCAGAGCTGAGTCGCACGAAGGCTCTCTTTGTGCTTAGCGCTGCAGCCTGAAGGGGAAGAAGCAAAGAAGCATAGAAATTAAGTGGACCGAACGTGACATTCAGCACAGGTCTGTGACATGCTCCAGTGACCAGGCCGCAGATACTTAGACCCACCCATGGACTACTCTCAGCAGATACCAGGTATTGCCACCCTTGTTCTTTGTTATCTTGAACATCAAAGGACCAACTTTATCAATGACTCCTGGGTTCAAATATCAAACAAAGGTCCAGAACAGAGAAGCCATAAGACAGCTCATACCCAAGAAACACGTGAAATAATGTTCAAGTCTCTAATAAGACAATAGCGAAGGGCAAACTCAGTCTGTGGGTTTATCTGATAAGCAAAAGATTAAAAGAATGTAATAATTGGTGGCTTAGAGAGATGTGTCAGGGTTTAAAAGCATTTGCTGATCTTGCAAAGGACCAAGTTCAGTTCCCAGCACCCATATGGCAGCTCACAACCATCTGTAACTGTAGTTCAGAGGACCTGATGTCCTCTTCTGGTCTCTGTGGGTACTGAACACACAAGTGCACAGACACACACACACATGCAACACACACACACACACACAAATTAGAGTAATTTTTAAAAAAGCATAGTAAACTGAGTGGCTGTAGGCTAACCCCATATAGCGTGGAGCAGTGAGTCAGATGGCAGTCACTTCCCCCCACACTGTGGGCAGCATAGCAAAGCTCTCCTATTGTCCGTCTCTGGAGAGCATGCCTGTCACCAACCTCCCCTGTGTTCCCACTGCCCTGATCCAATGTGGGTAAAAGGAAGAGTCGCTCCAAGAAGGCTTTTTGCAAATCCCACCAAGCAGGCTCCCCTCCCTGGGCTTCTTGCGGCTTGCCTGGGTTTGGGGAATCCCTTGCTCAAGTTTAGCTCTGAGTCTATCCCAAGCTGCTGGTGTGGTTGATTGAGGCCAGGAATGCCAAACATTTGTGATCCTGTGACCCAAGGCACAGCAGTCACTCCCGACCGATTTGGTGCTAGTGCGTCCCAGCACACCTTGGGCTGCCTATGGTCCATTGTCTCAGCAGATCGCCCATGCTTGCTCTAATTCTGTGGCAGAGTGGTGTTTTGTGGTGTTTATAAAGACAATAGATATAACAGGATGATTTCTTAAATAGTTACCAAATTTTATTCTGTTTATGTATGTATCATGACATGTATGTAGAGGACAGAGGACAACTTGCAGGAGTCAGTTCTCGTCTTTAACCGTGTGGATCCCAGGGATCGAACTCACGCCCTGTGGCTTGATGGCAAGTGTCTATCTCAGCAGCCTCAGAATGATTTTAAACAAACCAAAACAAAAGGTAGGGGCTGTTGGGTTACTCAGATTTCTGCTTCTAGGCTAGACATTGCTTTATTCTGCCCTAAAAGAAAACAAGACTTTAGTAATTCACAGCCGAAGAGATGTTGACTTTGAAGGTCATTCATTGTTAATAGGTGAGCCACACCCATTTGCTGCCAAGGGAACAGCCGCTTTCATGCTGCTTTTCCTCTATAAAATGCACCTGGCATTGACTTTTCTTTTCATTCTTGAGAAGTGAGCTGGTGCTTACACACCAAGAAAGCTTATTCTGTCCCTATTCACATCAAAGGCACACGAGCTCACAGTGCACTCTGTCCTGTCAGAGCTGCAATGTCACTGTGACGGTCAACAGGTTTCCTTCAAAGCCTTTCTCCAAAGACCCACTGAGACTTTATGGTTAAGTATTTAATACACTTGAAGAAGGAGCCCAAACTCTGTTTCTGAGATCTGAAAGAATTTGGATGCTAGTATCCAACCAGGTGCATGCCGTTGGTCCCATCACCCTACTATTTAAAATACCAGTGTTGATGCTAGAGACTTGTCTCAGCAGCTAAGAGATCTATTGCTAGTCAGGGGGTAGTGGTGCACACTTTTAATCCCAGCACTCAGGTGGCAGAGGCAAGTGGATCTCTGAGTTCAAGGGCAGTCCAGTCTACAAAGCGAGTTCCAGGACATCCGGGACTACACAGTGAAATCCTGTCTTGAAAAACAAAACAAATGAACAAAAAATAGATAGATGCTAGCATCCAAAAACTGAAATTATATCAAATAACAACAGTGACCCTCCCAGGGGAAAAAAACTTTTAAAAAGTTAAAAATAATTTTAAAAAACTTTAAAAAATTATTAAGACAGGGTCTCTAGTCAGTGAGTAGGTGAGATGGCTCAGTGGGTAAGCACACTGGCTGCCAAACCTAATGACCTGAGTTCAACCCCCGGGGCCCACATGGTGGAAGGAGAGAACCAATTCCAAAGAGTTGTTCTCTAACCTCCACATGCACACTGTTGCACACACACACACACACACACACACACACACACACACACACACGCCAACAATGACATGTCCCCCTTTCCTTACACATTCTCCCCTTATACACTCAGCTGGTCATAAATTTCCAAAACTGAGTTACATAACTTATATGCACTTGTATTCTAGCGTTATTACTTCATTTTGCTCCAAGTGCAGATTTATTATAAATTATTTCAGGACTGTTTCAAGAAAGATGTTTTGGTCCAAAAACAAGATGTAACTGTGTCTAAAGAGAAACCTTAAAGTCTCACAGATAAAATAATAACAAGTGGAATATATTATCAGAAGAGTGATTATTATGATGGTCATTTTTATATATATATGTGTGTGTGTATGTGCATATATATATATGTACATGTATAAACTCAAAGTGTGCCCAGCATGGTGGTGCACACCTTTAATTCCAGCACTAGGGAGGCAGAGGCAGGTAGATCTCTGAGTTTGAGGCCAGCCTGGTCTACAGAGTGAGTTCCAGGACAGCCAGAGCTACACAGAGAAACCCTGTCTTGGAGAAAAAGACAACAACAACAAAAGCTCAAAGTGGGGACCATATTCAAAGTGTTGCCCTGTGGTTGCGTGGTTTGGGAGGATGTTGAATGCCAGGTCCTGCGGTTTTGTCAGATGACGAAGAAAAGCAGAGTATCCACAATGCTGATCTCCATAACATTGTCTCAAGAGAGCACTTGAAAAAGGCACAGCCATTGAAGTAAAGCCTCCTTCAGAGCCTAAGCCTTCCTGGAAACACCCTGCACACTGTAACTAATCCCATGAGCTTTAATGTCCCCACAAAGCTCTCTGCGAGTGACTCCTGCCATGGACTGTTCCGGCAGGTCACAGGTTTCCCTAACTTCCACTGTCCATGGTGGGAACCCAGAACATGATATATTCACAGCTATTACATTTAGAAAACTCAGGCCTCTTTCTCTGCTTTCCTGAAGGAGAGGCCCAGTGTAATACTTTCTTCCTCTAGGCTTGCATGATTGATCCGTGTATGAGGACTGGTTAGGAAAAGGAGAAACTATACACGTGGTATGAGATGTGTTAAAAATGAAGCTAATGCCAGGAAAGTTAAGACAATGTCCTAACACCTTTAAGATATGCACTGTACAGAATGTAAAGTGGGTTGAAGATGATAACTGTATGTTTTAATTACAGGATGAGAAGGGAATTCTCTGCCTAGACCAAGGATGAGTCTAGGAAGAGAGCAGCTTTTTTGCTAGCCTGTGAAATCATCTCTTTCTGTCTTCTTTTTCTGGTAGGATGTGTTCTAAGAATAAGCATTAAATTGGAGGTGGTGGGTGAGGGAACATGGTTTCCACCCTTGTTACTATAAAGGAAGAAAGGATGCTGTGGAGACGCATGCATGGTTGTAACCTGTTACCTAACTGCACGAGTACAGAGGATGTGGTCAGAATTTAGGATGTAGTTGTCTTTGGAGAACAGCCATGAATAACATAATAAACAAATCCAAGGTGTTGAGCTCATGTGCTTTGCCTGAGAGTCCTTTACATGCCGTTCTGCGCCCCTAGAATCCTTGCACTCAGCTTGTGAGTCTTAGAGGAGGTGTCTGAGCAACTGTACGAAGGGAGTCAGAGGCGGGCAGCAGCTAACAGCCCTAGCTGCTCATCTCCTTGTGCGTCTTGGTTGATTATGCAACAGTATTTATGCACAACCAGCAGTCTGTGCAGGAGACCTGGCCGGGGGATAGGACAATCTGGTGAGGAGATTCAGTCAACATGAAAAAGGCTTAGAGACTCTACACAAAAGTTTAATTCTAGCCAAGTGTTAAATAACTCAGGCTCCAGAGTTTATATAATAAACTGGATGTAATAAAAGGGGTTTGAAGTTAGGCGGGAGGTTCCTTATTCCATTCATTTCTTGGGTGAGTTTTATCTTTCACAGTTTCCTTTCTGTCTATATAGGTGTCTGTGGGTACCCACAGGGGGTTGGCTTTAGGGTACCCCACTACTTATATACCAAAATCAGAGACACTCGAGTCCCTTATATAAAATGCCATGCCATTTGCCTATAACCTTTGAAAACTTTCCAGGTGTTTTCAGGCACCTTTAGTTACCTAGAATAACTAATAAAATTCAAATAATATGTAAATAGATTACCTAGAATAACTAATATAATGCAAATGATATGTAAATAGTGGTATGCTGCCTTGCTTAGGGACCAATGGCCAGATGACACCTGCACTGGCAAAGCCCAGAAACACTTTCATTGCAGGATAATGGAATCCATGGCTATGAAGGGCTGGCTGTGGTAACCCCTCCCTCACAGGGCTCTCATGATGCTGAGAGAGGCTATGTGGACCCCACACTGCAGGTGTCACATAGCAAATGCTTAGCTCCCTTTCTTCTGTGGGAGGCAAAGTGAGGTCACTGTGTGTCAGTTCTCAGCGTATTCAGTTACTTTAGAAGGGTGGTACCTCCATCTTGTGTCAGACCCTCGTCAGTGGGAGTCAGTGCTGTCTTTCAGTTGTTTCGTTTTAATTGTCTCTTAGATCCAGAGAGAAATTCCAAAGAGAAAGGGCAAGAAAATGAAAGGACAGCGGACACCAGGGAATGGTGAGAAAGAGCTGGGCAGACTACAGAGGTCTGAGGACACAGGGTTGAGATCAATACGATCTGAGATAGAACTACACTGGATTAGCGAGGAACATTCTCTCATGGGGGTACCCTTCCAGACCTTTGTAAATGTATGTGCACCGAGCCACAGCAAGGGAACTGGCCATGCAGTCTCCAGTTCAGCATTTCACAGGTGAGGAATCAGCCTCAGAGAAAAGAGCTGTCCCAATTCATGTGATCACCTTTGTCCTCTGCGCACCGAGTCTCTCTGCCTGTGTCTGGCATCATCAGAAACACAAAGCAAGGCCTCTCTGTCATGGGCTGTACTGGGGGTAGGGAGTGGAAGGGTAGGGCAGGAGAAGACATTAAATAAAGCAAGTAAATG
Source organism: Ondatra zibethicus (assembly GCA_004026605.1). Classification (NCBI taxonomy): domain Eukaryota; kingdom Metazoa; phylum Chordata; class Mammalia; order Rodentia; family Cricetidae; genus Ondatra; species Ondatra zibethicus. The sequence continues at coordinate 314,263 of PVIU01000098.1, read as the reverse complement.
AAGATTAATGCAATTAAGGAAAAAAAATTGAGAACCAGAGACTGCAGGTGGGAGACAGAACCATTAGTTTTGGAAAGCTACGGAAGGGCTCTGCAAGGATGTGACATTTGAGCTAAGGCCTAAATGAGACAAAGAATGTCATGTGACAAAATGGGAGAGGGTGCAGCAAGTGCAGTGCCCAAAGGGGAGCTAGCTTAGCTCCTTGGAGGAAAGAAGGGGCTAAGTGCTGAAAAGAGAGGAAAGCATCGTGATTAAAGAGGTCAGGCTGGCAGAAGGCCAGGATTACACAGCTTCAAAGACTCTGGAGTTCAGCTTGGTAAGGTAAGCATGGGAGGAAGCCATGGAGAGATTTGACCAGAGGAGTGGTGTGAAATCTCCATGAAAGAATGTTGTGTGAAGGGAAGTACCTGCCCACAGCAGCTTAAGGAAGGACAGGTTTGTCTTGGCTCAAGGCTTGAGGATGCCGCCTGTTGGTGGGTCACAGAATGTGAGGCAGCTGGTTCCGTTGCGGAGAGGGGTGACTGCTGATGCTCCCCCAGGCTTTCTCCTCCTCATTCAGGGACCAAACTATCCCATGGACTGGGGAGCTGGCTCCATTGATGAAATGTTTGCTGTGTGAGCAGAAAGAGTGAGTTTAGATCCCCAGTATCTTGTAAGTTGGGTGTGCCGTCACACAGCTGTGGTGGAGACAGGAGGCTGCCTGGAGTCTACTGGCCAGTCAGCCTAGCTGAATAGCTAAGACCACGATTCAGTGAGAAGCCCTTTCTCAGGAAATAACGTGGAGGGCGCCTGAGAAAGACAACAGCTGTTGACCTTGGTCCTCCTGTGTGTAGGCACTTCACCCGTGCCAGGCACCGACTTATATATCAACTCACATCATCCTCACAAAGCCTCATGAAAGGTCACCACTTTCATTCCCACTTCACGGATGAAAAGACTGAGGCACAAAGATAAATTATAGTTGATAAAGGTTGGGTCCGTGTTCAACACAATTAGTAAGAATGTGCTCTAGACTCTCAGTATTTTATTTTTCTCATATGAATAAATAATCTTATTAACTTTATAAGAGTGCTTGCATATACGTCAGTATGCCTAAAAGCACTGTTTTAACTGTGATTAGATTTATCAGTATTTTTCTTACAGAAAATTTTAAATATGTGTGTGTATGTGTATGCATATATAAGTTTAATTTCTATGAAGGACCACATCTCTCACTTCTGTCAATATTGACTGAGTTCCTTCACAGTGGAGGCATGAAAAGCTTGAAGAGGAGCTGGAAAGGTGGTCAAGAGAGCTCACTGCTCGTCCGAAGAACCTGGGTACAGTTTGCAGAACCCACATGAGGCAGTTCACAGCTACCTGTAATTATAGCATCATGAATCCTGATGTCTTCTTCTAGCCTCTTCACATACATAATACATGTGTGCAACCACACACACACATTGTACATAGGACTAAAAAATAAAATAAATCATTTATAAATTGTAAGGAAGTTTAAGAGCTAGGCATAACCAGACATGGTAGCACATGCCTTTAATTCCTGCGCTTGGAAGGCAGAAGCAGGTGGATCTCTGTGAGTCTGAGACCAGCCAGGAATGTTACACAGAGAAACCCTGTCTCAAGAGCTGGGAATAATGTGTTGTCCGAGGTTTTCTATCCCACCAGGTCCCCCAGCCATTAAGTCCCAAGAAATGCAGAGTTCTACATTAGTTATAAACTGATTGGCCAAGTAGCTCAGGCTTCTTATTAACTCTTATAACTTATATTAGCCCATTATTCTTATCTATGTTAGCCACGTGGCTTGGTACCTTATTCTGCAAGGCAGTCACATCTTGCTTCTTCTGTGGCTGGGACAGGACTGCAGACCAAGCTTTCCTCTTCCCAGAATTCTCCTGTTCTTGTCACCCTGCCTCTACTTCCTGCCTGGCTACTGGCCAATCAGTGTTTTATTAAAATACAATTGACAGGGTACAAACCATTGTCCACAGCACTTCCCCCCTTTTTTTTAAAAAAAAGAAAAAACAAAAACAAGAAGTCTGAATCTAATATCATTTGTTAATGTAGACCTCTGTGTGATCTTTTTGGGACTTAATGACTGCGGGAACTAGACAGGACAGAAAACCTCAGACAACAATAATGTCACATCCCTGTAATCCCAGCAATCAGAAGGCTAAGGCAAGATAATAATGAGTTAGAAGACATCCCGGGAGACATAGTGAGGCCCATCACAAAGCAAAACTAAACAAAGAAAAAGGAAAAGAGAAAACATCAAACCCTGTAGAACGTGTGCACTGTCACCCGAGCTGAACAATAGCAAAAATATATGCTGATTGGCTTTAGTCAAGGACTGTCATACTAGACCCCAAGGGATGCCAAGTAAATGAAACACAGTCCCTGCTTGTGGTGGTTTGAAAAAAATGGCCCCAAAGGGAGTGGCACTATTAAAAGGTGTGGCCTTGTTGGAGTAGGTGTGGCCTTGTTGGAGGAAGTGTGTCCCTATGGAGGTGGGCTTTGAGGTCTCATATATGCTCAAGATACTGCCCAGTGTCTCAGTTCACTTCCTGCTGTCTGCAAGATGTAGGACTCTCAGCTCCTTCTCCAGCACCATGTCTGGCTGCGTGCTCCCTGCATGCCACACAATGATAGTAATGTACTAAACCTATGGAAATGTAAGCCACCCCAATTAAATGATTGTCCTTTGTAAGAGTTCCAGTGGTCATGGTGTCTCTTCACAGCAATAGAAACCCTAACTAAGACAGTATTCTTAAGGAGCCAACAGTATGGTAAAATATCCCAGACAACTACATGCCAAGCAATTCAATATAATGTGGCAAGCAGGGTGCTGTCTGAAGTGGTTTGAATAAACAACATTAATTTTAAACAAAATCACGTAAACCTCAGAAGACAGAAGGGCCCATGCAGCTTCAGGAGGAATTTCCATAAACCCTGAGTGGACAGTCAGCCTCCAGGGGAGAGCCAGACTTTCATACAGCACCTTCTGTAGAGCAATTCTGGGTGAGGGGTCACTAGATGAGCATCAGATCAGGAGAGCAAGTGCACAGCGGTCCTTTTACTTAGGCCCTCCACATTTTATAACTTTGTGCCATATTAAAACAAATGAACAAACAAATCCAGGGAGGTTATAATGATCAGTTTTTTTAAAAAAAACAAAACTTTTATCTGGGAATGGGCAGTCTAGATCACAGCCATTCAGGAGGTTAAATGGGCTATTCTGTCTCACTTGGCTAAATGCCGGCGCTGTTGTGCCGCTGCCAGCTGCCCTTAGAGTTCTAAAGATTTGCTATAGTTACTGCTTGCTATTTAGTTTACCGTTTCTTTATCTGAGCTTCTTCCCAGACTTCCCCAACAGTCTAATTTTGCCATTATCAGAAGAACACATCTTTTTTCAATACACATGCTTGCTTTTTCTAATCTCTACCCTGTCTTGTATCTTGGCTTTGGGCCTAACCACAAATCAGGCTCTAGTGTCAGAGGCAAAGTCTCTCAAATAACCTTTTCAAAAGATCAACAGGGAGAGGAGAGACCAGACCCTGGACTGTAAAGCCATGAGTGCCGCTACTGAATCCCGGCACTGTCAATCTCAACTTGACTTCCTCCTGGCTGAGGGTGGAAGGCTCTTCCTTGGGGTGAGCCCATAAGAAGCCTATGCCTGGAGCTTTGTCTTTCTGGAGCAGGTAGACAAAGGGTGGCTCTTGACTGAGCGGTGTGTCTGCTGAGGGACTCGGGGTTTGAAAAGGTTCTTGCTTGGGTACACTAACCCATTCTCCTTTCACATTGACTTTGCGTTTTGTCTCTGTCTCAGGATGTAGTTCCTGCTCCGTCCTGCACATGTATGTTGTCCATGTGTGTCTCCTGTGTGTTGTGGTTAGCAGACAGTATGAACCAAAAACGAACTAGAATTCCTGTTTGGAGGGAAAGCTTAGGACTGTTTTGAACCCCTGTGAATGGGCAGACAGTTGGGAAATTCATTCTGGGGATCACTGATAACTGACCCTATAAGGCAGGGATAGGGTGGGGCCCTTGAGAAGTCCATGGCAAGAGGTACTAGAGGTCAAGGGCAGAGGCTGGTAGGATAGGAATGTTGGTTTGTGAGGAGGACAGAAGAAGCTGTAATCAGATCATCAGGGTGGGCAGCTCAGCTAAAGAAGAAAGGAAGTTGGAGGGAAAAGTGTCTGTAAGGAGGTTAAAAATTAAAGATAAGGACAGCAAAAAGAAGAGTCAGGGGAGTGATTTTGAATACGCATTGAAATCATATTGGCATATAAAGCTATATAATGTATAGCTATAATCCCTATATTCTGCTCAGAGGACTTGTTTGATTTTACATTTTTATAACTTCCCTCTCTTCAAGAACATTTATGGGAAATGTCACTGTGTGTATAGCACTGTTGAATCTTTTTGAACCACGGACTTAAACCAGAAATATGGTATCTCCAAGAATATCTCATCTGTATCTATTTTTTAGTTCTATTATTTATTCTTTATCTTAAAGATTTCATTTATGTTTGTTTGTGTGTGTGTGCACATGCACAGTACATGTCTGAGCGTGCCCAGAGATGCCAGAAGAGGGTGTTAGATTCCCTGGAGCCAGTGGGTGCTTGGAACTGAATTCAGGTTCTCTGGAAGAGCCGCAAGTGCCCCTAACCACTGGGCAATCTTTCCAGACCTTGTATCCATTTTTAAAAGCCATAAACAACAAACCACCTCCAAACTTAAAGGCTTAAAACTGTTTTGATTTACTAGCTTATGGTACTAGGGGCATTCATTTGGGCTGGCTTACCCAGGTACTCCACCTAGGCTCCTTCTTTTGCCCCTAGCATCTCAGCTGGTTCTAAGTGGTCTATGGTGGCTTTGCTCATGTGTATGGCAGTTGGTGATGGCTCTCAGCTGGGTCTCCCTCTCAAAGATTTCAGCCCAGACGTCTTTACACTGAGGTTCCCATGCTGCAAGAAGGAGAAGACAGAAATTCGGCATCTCTTGAGACCTGACCTTAGAAGACTCCTGCTTCACATACCATGTTCTGTTGGTCTAAACAAGCACTAGGCCTGCCCAGGTTCCAGAGGCTGTGGAAGAGCCCCTGCCTCTTGGTTGTGAGAGTCACAATGAGAACTGTATATTTATTGAGGCAGGAGAAGAACTATGGAGGCAAACAGCCTTACAAATGGAAAAAAAAATTTAAAAAGAAAGAAAATTAAATATTTTACCCTTGTCATCCATCTAGAACGTGACTCTGACATGACCCTGTGGTCTTTCCACACTATTTAATGAGTTTAGCCAGGTGTGGTGGCACACACTTTTAACCCCAGTACTTAGAGACAGAGGCAGGCCGATCTCTGAGTTCAAGTCAGCCTAGTCTACAGAGTGAGTTCCAGGACAGGCCAGAGCTATGTAGAGAGATTTTGACCTTAAAAAAAAAAAAAGAAAAGAAAAAGAAACATAAAAAAAAAAAAAACCTTTGATTAGCAGTGAGGAGAGATGAGGCCAAAAAACTTTCTCAGGAAAAAAAAAAATACAAAGAAAGGCTAGTAGGGAGGGTCGCCAAGGGTCTAAACATGGACGACCAGGAAGAGATGAGGGATGTGATAGGCTTAGCTTAAGGATGCAAATGACAGAAAAACTATCATTCACTCAGGAAGAAGAACCTTAGAGCATGTGGCACGGTGAGGAGATGCCAGCATGGAGTCTTCAGCAGTACAGGGCAGAGTAAAGGAAGGGCACTTGGGCACTTGGAGCTAAGGGCTGGACCAGCAAGAAGCGACCTGATCTAATGTAGTCTAGCTGATCAGCCCGGGGGTAAAACAGATTGGAAGTGTAGACAGTAGTCCCTCGTGATATGTTGAGTCAGCCAGGACTAATTAAGCAGACAAGCTCTGTCCTAGTAATTTGCCTTCATGTATGTCATTTCTAAGCCTGGGGTTCTTCACATTGTCTTAAATGGACAGTCTGCCCTGGTTGACTGCCGGAGTACATAACAAAGCAAAACAGGGGGATGAGTCTCCTGTGGACTGCTTAGGAGTGCCATTGAGTTCTGTTTCCAAACAAAGTTTCCATGAAAACAAGGTCAGCTGAGATGTAAATTTCTCCCTGCCTCACACGTCACTGTGCCCTTACTTTTATGTTCAGGGTCTTTTCTTACTTGTCCATGGTGAGTTTACTCCCTATCTTACATTTGGGGTAAATGCGTGACTCAAGGCTGTGTTGATTGAGCGAATGTTGTGTTCTTTTCAATCAGCTGCCGTAGGTGTGCAAGTCACGCTGCAGAGTCCACAAACTCTCTCGCCTACTCCAGATTGAGAAGGCGAGTTCCGGGTCCTTACAAAGTTTAGATTTTCATGCCGTGCTTAGTTTCTCCACCTTCATTGCTCTTGCTTCAAATGCCAGAACTAATTCTGGCTTTCTTTTTGTAACCCATGAAGAGAGTGCCTTCTTTGACCACCTGAACCTTGAACTTCCTGGTTCCTGACTGTACCTATTCATTCTACTGTCCTCTCTGACAGCCCCCAGCCACCCCTGGCCTACTTGCACTTTATTTAAGGGTTTCTCAAATTGTTCTGAATCATGTTCTTATTGTACATGGATGTATCTCTGCTTCCTGGATTTCATTCCTTACTGCTTTCAGGAAACAAATATAATTTTATCACAAATTTAACTATAGATTATATCTACTCCAGCTCTGGTGAGAATCATGTTTTTAAGACCCAATATTCAAAGTTTAATCAACATAGAGATAAAAAACCTGGATTAAATACTTAGAACAGATAAGAAAAAATCAGGACTTTTTATGTCTGATTCCAAAGGAGAAATCTTGATTCACATTTTTTAAAAACCTCTCATTGCCAAAACACAAAGTATAATCACAAAATATTCAAACTTCATTTCTTAGAAATGTAGCATATTTTACTGAACAGAAAAAAATTCTCAAAGGAAAAATAATTACCAACAATTATAAATGCAGTACCTTTAAAATAAGAATAGTTGAAATAATTACACCTAGCTTTCTAAGGATGTCTTGTAGTAGGCTTGTACCTGGTAGCAAATTAATAACCTCTGAAAGTCATTTTGGTTTTATGTATAAAGAATCAGAAAAATGTATTGACTCTTTAGCCCCATTATTATATTTCTGTCTCAGATACGAGGAAGGTAGAAAAATGCATGGTATGTTAATTACAGGTATTTACAAGAGGAAATCACCCCCAGTGACTTGTCCTGGGGGTGAAAAATATATTGCCTTAAATATTTAGTGATTGCTCAGAAAGTAAGGAATGTTACAAGTGGGCTTTGTGTGTGTGTGTGTGTCCAAGCATCAAGACACACTTATGAAAGTCAGAGGACAACTTGTGAGGGTGGTTCTCACTCCTCCCATGTGGGTCCCAGGAACTGAACTCAGATCATCAGATTTGGTGACAAGTGCCTTTACCTGCTGAGCCATTTCATTAGCCCTAAAGGTGCTTTTGATAAATGTTGTTTTAATGTTATATATGCTAGATCTCTACAAATTGTATCTCCTATGTGTTTTATCAATAAAAAAATCTAAGGGGTCTTCTTTGGCATGTAGCCTTAGCCCCTAAATCATTCCATCTCTCTAAAAACTCTATTTTTCTTCGGCTCCACCATCATCATCCTATTTGAAATAAATGGCTTTTTTTACTGGACTCTACAGGTACTCTGATTGGTCTTCAGTCCCATGCTGGAATCTGTTCTCCGCCTGTAGCTAAATGTAAATCCAGTGTGGCTCACAAACATACACCATTGTTTCAAATGCCCAACACCTTACCTGACCCCCAAATGCTACAGAAAACTGTGACTGCCTCTCTTAATTTTCCTCTCCATTGTCACACTCAACCTAGGCAGTACTCTCCAGTTGATACTCTCCTGCCTAGGACACTGTGTCTACAGTGGATACTCTCCTGCCTAGGACACTGTATCTACAGTGGATACTCTCCTGCCTAGGACACTGTGTCTACAGTGGATACTCTCCTGCCTAGGACACTGTGTCTACAGTGGATACTCTCCTGCCTAGGACACTGTGTCTACAGTGGATACTCTCCTGCCTAGGACACTGTGTCTACAGTGGATACTCTCCTGCCTAGGACACTGTCTACAGTGGATACTCTCCTGCCTAGGATACTCTCCTGCCTAGGACACTGTCTACAGTGGATACTCTCCTGCCTAGGACACTGTGTCTACAGTGGATATTCTCCTGCCTAGGATGCTGTCTACAATTGATATGCTCCTGTCTATGATGCTCTCTGCAAGAACCTTTCTTCTTTCTTGTCCTTCTGCCCCATTATCTCAGGGAATCTTCATTGCTGCCCTAGACCAGGTCTCCTTGTCAAATCTCTTGTGACTTTTTTACTTTTTTCTTACTGACGACTCACACACATGGTACCCCATCCTAGTAGAATTTGAATTCTGTGAGAAGAGGGACTTAATTTTTTTTTTTAGTGAGAAACTGATTGGCCCATTAGCTCAGGCTTCGTATTAGCTCTTATAACTTATATTAACCCATTATTCTTATCTATGTTAGCCACATGGCTCAGTACCTTTTTCAGTGGGGCAGGTCACATCCTGCTTCTTCAGGACTGCCAGAGAGCTTCCTTCTTCCCAGAATACTCCTGTTCTCATTGCCACACCTCTACTTCCTGTCTGGTTTTCCTGCCTAGACTTCCTGCCTGGCTATCAATCAATCAGCATTTATTTAAAATATAATTGACAGAATATAGATGATTGTCCTGTACCACTTCCCCCTCTTTTTTTTTTTTTAAACAAGGGAAAATATCCATAGTCCATTTTTTGGGAATGTGGGCGTAGTATCCCAGGCTACTTCTGGCTGGTTGGGGGCGCTGATAATCTTATGGGGACCTAAAGAAAATTTAGAGTTATGATCAAGTCCTGACTGGAGTATCCTGTGAGGCTTGATCATCTCAGGCAGCATCTTGAATCTGTTCTGGATGTAGAACTCAGACATCTGGGCCATCTGTATAATTACAATGTATTAGAATAACTATTTCTTTCTGTTTAATTGTGAATCCCACAATGACACAGATTAGCTAAGTGGCAGTGCTTCTTGGGGCTTTTTCCTGTTAGACTTCAGTCTCCTTAGGAGGGCCCATTCCTGCTCCGCCTACTGAGGTATCCCAGTATCTGCATAGTAAGAGGCCTTCTTCAGAGATATACTGATACATTTACCATAACCAAGTAAAAACACAGGGAAAAGCCACAACAACAACAACAAAACCACAGTTAGAAATTATAAAAATAAAACTTTTTCAAATTGATAATGTAATGAAAACTCACAATTAAACAGTAAGAAATAGTTATTCTAATACATTGTAATTATAGAATACATATAAAAAAGGCTAGCTATAGACACAGTACCTACAATTATTCTACTGTAAGAAATGAGATGTTTCTATTTTTCCCTAGTATATCCAAATGGTTGTCATTTTTGCATAACTGTAATCATAGATTCAATTCTGTGTTTTGTTTCTTTTTTGCCTCACGCCATATCCATTTTGCTAGGATTCTACATTGCCTACATAATTATAGTTAGCAACTACATGGTATTCATTTAAATTTGTGTACTTGAGAGTGGTTCTTACTTTAAGATATGTTTCCTGAAATACAATTCAAAGTATATGAGTATTCACAGGGAAATACAGGTTACTGGCTTCATTGACCACAATATGGAAAAGACACAGTAATGGTCAGGTGTACAAACACAAAGTCGGGTTTGAAGTGGGGCTGACTGTGATTATTTTTACAAGAGAATTAAGTCTGCATAAAGTCTATAGGGGCAGGAAAATCCCTCTATATTGGTTCATATAGAGCAACCTAAGTCAGGTAACTTCTGAAATAAGGTGGATATGTTAGGAGAGGAGGAGGGGTCAGGCTTTTGGGAAACCAACAATTAGAGAGGGCTCTAAGAAAATGGAATCCATAGACTGATGCGAGACATTCTAAAGGGAAATGACGATATTGGTTGGAAGCAGATACTGGGGGTTTCTCTGTTTGTTGGCATAGAAGATGGCAATAGAGGAAGGAGTGGCTGACCAAGTGATGGGCGGTACAATAGCAGAAAGCGAGGCACCGGCTGTAGGCTGAATAATGACATTGCTGCCTAATGCTTTTCAAAATGCAAGTCTGGGCAGGATGACCCCTGGCTTCTCAAATACATTTTCATAAAATGGCAGTATCGTAGCCTCAAGCAGAAGTGAGTTACAGCCTTCTTGGTTCATTGACTTTAACTCCAAAGTGGCCACTTGACTGTCTTCTTGCTTGCTATCTTCTCAGCAATAAGAAAACAAAACACTAAAGCCAGGCACAGTGACTCAAACCTGTAATCTTAGCACTTGAGAAACTGAAGCAAAGGGATTGCCATGAGTTCAAAGCCAGTCTAGACATCATCCTCAACACACACACACACACACACACACACACACAGACACACACACACACACGTACACAAACACACACACAGACAAGGTCCTAACACTTGTGCTTTCCGAAAGACCTTAGACAAAGGATTATAGCCACAGGAACTTGAGATAATTCCCAAACACTAGAAGTTCCCAAATTTGGAAACCAACAATCCTAAAGTTTTCATCCAGTGCTAAACTATCTACTTTTAAGGTTGGCATTGTGTTCTTCATCCAGGGTCATCTCCCTCTGGATTAAACACCTATCATTTTCAAATACTTCTAGAGTCCTCCTGAGAAATGATTTACCTTGGAGAGAAGTTAGTTAAAGACATAAAGCAACTTTTCTTTGGAAAGACAGCTAAATAAGAAAAAGCATGAGAAAAAATAGATGTGTTAGGATTCCAGGCCCAGTGCCCCTTTGGGATAACCAGGGGCCCACATTTGCTCCCTGGAGGATATTTTGTCCATCTCAATGGCCACTGTCCTCTTCAGCCTGAGCACTAACACTGTTCACACTCCTGGTCTTTGTGTCTTTGTGTTGAACAAATTTTATCATCGATTACACCAACAATCTGCATGTTAACTTCAGTTGCTGACCACTAACTGGATGAGTAAGAATCCTGTCTGTTACGTTCCCCACAGCCTACACGGGACCTCAATAAACATTTAGTTGGTTAATGTTGCTCAATAAGCATTTAATGTATTAATGAATAAGTGCATGAGTAATCAGAACCGGAATGTTCTGGTTTCTTCATGTCATTAGGACATCTACCATTTCATTGCTTTTTTAGATCAGGTCTTAACACATTGCTTAACCAAGTTTCTTGTCATTGACTCTGTGATTATTTTAACAAACAGTAAAAACTTTTAAGTTGTCATCATATATAGAAGAATGCACCATCCACAGAACAATACGTGTAAATATGTACACCATGATCAAAGAGGGATTCTAACTAGGGCAACTTTTCCTTAGGTTATTAGCCTGTCCTGCCTCTGTAGTGCAAAGTTTAGCTCATTACACAGGTCTATTCTAATGAGGAATGGATTTGAACAGTGCACTGATATTTTTGTTTTATTTCAGCAAACTTCAAAAGACAAAGAGGGATATCAGATGGCTTCAAGGAGCAACTGGTGAATGGTTCGAAGAAATTCAAAGAAAGAAGTTTTGCAATGAAACAGATGTTAGCCAGATGTTAAAACCACCACTCACATATAGGCTACGAAAGGGGATGGCAAAAAATGGTGAGAAAAAAAATTTGCTTTAAATTATCTTTTCCTTGCCTTGTGGTACAGTATTGTAGACAACAAATCCATGCACTGGCAATTTAGCCAATTTATGGCGCAGGACTGTTATAAGGGACTTAACTTTTGTACTATGGAATATGCTAGACAGTTTACGTGGATGACAAAATGCCTGAGACATCTCACTGTGAATATGATCAAAGCTTTCACTCTTGATAAACTTCGATATGTTTTTCATTTATAAATGGGCATAATATCTACCTCATAGGATAAGATAGGATTATATGTGCTAAGAATTAGCCTAAGGGACAAGGAGACAGTTCCATAGGTAAAACACTGCACAGCGTGAAGACCTGAATTCAAGTCCCCAGAACCTACATAAGTCTGGGCATAGTAAATAAGGTGTCACCTTGCTCTCCTGTGAAAGATAGGGGTTAGAGGCAGGAGAATTCTCAGAGGCCTCTGGACAGGCTACCCCGCCACAGGGTATAGAAGCAAAATACCAAGCAAAGGTAGAAGGGTGAAGACTGACAAATTAAGGTTCGCCCAACCTCCACATTCATGTTTCTGCATGAGCATACTATGCATAGACACTCACACCTACACTCACACACATCAACACACTAAAAACTTAAAAGTGAAAAGAATTAGCCTGAACGATTATGATGGTTTGTGCCTTTAATTCCAGCACTCGAGAGGCTGAGACAGGAAGATTGTCATGAGTTTCAGGCCAGTCTGAGCTAAAGAATGAGACCTTGTTCCAAAAAAAAAAAAAAAAGAAAAGAAAGAAAAGGAAAGAAAGGCGGAGAATTAACCAGGACCATAGTAACCTCTTACCTAAACAGACAATGAAGAAGAAGAGGCAGAAGAGAAGACAGGGCTTTCACAGCGGAAAGAGGAAAACTGGGAGAGGAGCTGTCCTCCCTCTGCAGTCTCAGTGCCTCCACACGGGTGGCCCTAAGCGCCTGCTGTGGACACTCAGTTGTGACTGCCAGCCTGTCACTTCACCCAATTTTCTTAAGCTTTTAATGAGGGCAGTGAAACCTGTTCCCACAGGACACCCATGAGCGTGGCAAGCTCTCAGAGAGTCAACTATAAACTAAGCGTGCTACTGAACCAGTCCCGTTGACCGCTTTCCCCTGTGTTGTCAACATGAGCAGCACCCTGAAACAGGTGGCGGCATTTCTGAGTGCACAGATGGATAAAATCTACAACTCTCATAATAAAACAAGCAGTCTAAAAAACAGTCCAGATTTTCATTTGCCTGTGGGATAAGTGTGGTAGTGGTGCTGGGGATCAAACAGGGCTATGTGCCTGTTTGCTGGGCAAGTGGCCTGCCCCTTACCTACATCTCCAGCCCAAAACTTAGATTTTTAGATTGAGCCCATGTTTATGCCAGGATGGCTTTGCCTTACCTTGAACTCCAATATTTGTAAAAATCAGTGTGCACAAAAGGATTATGGTATTATAGTATTTGTATATGTTGATGGACCTTAAATTTAAAATTGAAGGCTCATATATAAAGTTATATATTATTATACATATATTACATGCATATGCATAAACCAAATATATGTACATACACACACATATATACGCACAAATATATGTGTGTATATATGTATATATGTACATATATATCACATGCCACAGCAGGATAGATTTTGGAAAAGAATGAGGAACACTCTAAATGGATTCATTTCCCTTCTATTTACTCTCTTTGGCATCAAAGAGTTACATGAAAACTCTCTCCATCATTTTAAAGAACTGGTATTTTCTAAAAGATACTTGGATCAGCAAGCTGTGAAATGAATGAGTCCCCTGGCTTGCTAGCTTGGGTGTTGGACATCTATGTAGAAGGTGTAATGAGAAAGACCCACAGAGAGGCATCAAGCAAGGAATTCTGTCCACAACTGTGGCCTGTGACACATACTGAAAACACTCTGCTTGAGTGTGAAGTTTTTCTCCGCCCAGCGGAACCTTAGGAGCACGGGACCCTGAGAAGCAGCTCTGCACCTGGTTCTTGGGGTCATATGGGGATGCTAGCTGCTTCTAGATTGCAGAACGAGGGGGAAACAAAAGCCACACCTTCCTTCTTCTGTCACAGAGATTTATCTGAAAGCCAGGCATAGCAGCAGATGCCTGTAACCACAGGAGGCAGGAGGATTGCAAGCTTGAGATCAGCCTGGCCTCCCTGGCCAGATGGAGCTATATAATCATAACTTGTCTCAAATTAAAAATAACCAAAAAGTATATTACTCTGAAACTTAAAAAAAGTTATCATGTAGCACAATCTGATCTAAAATTTAATATGTACCTTGAGCTTTTACCCACCTGCCTCCACCCCCCAAGAGCAGGAATTCTAGGCAGGTGCCGTTCTATCAGTAATGGGGCTAGAAGCCAGGGTTCTGTGTATGCTAGGCAGGCACTCCACAACCAAGCTACCTCTCCATCCCGTCTGCAGGTATTTTAACGGTGTAAAAATCTTCGCTTTTTTTTTTCTTCCCAGATCCGTTGGAATTACAAACATCAAAATCTAAAAACCTAACCAATCAAAAGCCATCTGTTTCTTCCCGAATGAGCTTCCGGTCATCCTTTGCTTCGCTGTTCTCCTTCAGAAGATCTGGGAAGGAGACACTCAAGCTTCAGTCTCAAAGACCAAAAGGGTGAGTTTAATTCAGCTCAAGTGACAGCTTCCCTGATTAGTTGGTACTGTGGCCTGTTTAGTGGCCAGAATGTTCAGCGTTTGTTCTTAGAATTGAAGTCCGGGTAGACAGAAAGGAGTAAACAGTGTCTTGCTCACACTGGGACACGTCTTAGGGACTGTGAAACTCGGCTCACCTGAAAGCTACCTTTTAAGCAACTGCTGACCTCCTGGTGGTGAAGCTGGAGAACCATGGGTTAAATGTTGGGAAAGAGTTATTGACGGTTACTCTGCTGAGCCTGGAGCAGTGTCTGTGCCTGGGCTGGAAAGATAAATTGAAATCACTGTTTTTCGGGGACCATGTGTTTCTGCCAGAAGTGGAGCTAAGTATCAGATGGGGGTATGGGGGAGAGGGAGAAGTGGAGAAAAATCAACTTCAAAACAGAAAGGAAGACCAATTTGATTTTCAGAAATGCTAACGCCGCTGTTCTTGAGTGGTTGGCCAGAATTTCAGTCTGAGGCGAGGGAGAGCCCACATTTGGAGCTGCGCAGGCAGGGACGCACACAGACAGTTCCCGGTTGGACGCTGCATAAATCAGTCCCCCGCCGCTCGGAGTGTCAATCATTGCGTTGTTTCCAGACAAGCAAGCACAGCTCTGCAGGGTAGCTGAGCTGCCTGCTGAGTATTTTCCGCACGTCTTCCTGGTTACAACGCTTCCCACCCTCTTAAGGTGTTGGCTTGGCACGTGACGTGTTCCCTGCCTGGCGAACCATTAAGATTGAGTTGCAGCGCTAAATCAAAGGTGTTGGAGGTCACTGTCCCTGAAAAACGAGCCTCAGCAAGCAGCTGCTGGGGCGTGTGTTGAGGCTCTGGAACTTCGCGGAGCACCCGGATTTTTTTTTACTTTCGGCTTTTCTCTGATAAATAAGAGCAGAATGTAGATCAGTGGAACTGAACCTACCAGAGCCACTTGCCAAGAATACTCTTCGTCGGTGAGTTGCTTTAATAAATGAAACAAAGCATTGGGGACAACTGTTGTTTGGGAGATTTAAAACTGAAAAATATTTCATGGTTTGTAGAAACTATTTCGTTCAAGGAGAAAGGTTGATTGCAGCGTGTTGGGGAATGAAGGTTTTTACTGTGATTTGTATCACAGGCAATTGGGCTTTTTTAAAGGAGAGTTATCGAGCAGAAAGAGATGGCTTAGGAAACTGGGGAAAGTGAAAGAAACATGTGTACTCCATAGGCAGGTTTGTTGGTTTTGTTTTGCTTTTTGTTTGTTTGTTTGTTGTTGTTGGGTTTTGTTTTGTTTTTGGTTGCTGTTGTTTGAGTTTTGTTTTGGGGGGTTTTGTTTGTTTGTTTGTTTTTGTTTTGGTTTGGTTTGGTTTGGTTTTGGTTTTCTTCCAAGCTCCTGTTACAGATTGCTGCAAAAGTGGATCAAGGAAGAGGAAAGATCTAAAGATCCAGGATCTTCATTTATGGTGTGTGTTTTGGCCAGAGGGCAAAAAAGAAAACAGAAAACTTGCAGGCTCTGTTCAGCAGATGTCCTTGTCTGATACCAAACTGACTCCTAACCAGACTGCCTGAGCTGCTGACTGCAGCCTGGGGACAGGTGACAAATGTCCATTGCTTCAGTACTTCCCAGACATTGGCCTCTTTAAATACATCTTTCTTCCTTTTAAAAAAAAATTTGATTTTTTTTTTAAATTATTACTGTGTATCTGAGAAAGAAAGACAAGACAGAGAGGAGGTGTGCCTGGATTGTAGCACGTGTGTGGCAGAGGTCAGAGGACTACTTCCAGGAGCTGGTTCTGTCCTACTGTGTGGGTTGGGGATCAACTTCTGCCATCAGCCTTGGTAGCAAGTTGTACTTTGACCCACAGAAACATCTCACCAACCCCAAATACGTCTTACTTTCAAACTTTAAATGGGAATATCTAATGTTTATTTTAACGTGACCATTACTTGCTTTTGTTTTTGCTTTTGAGATAAGGATATATATTGTAGCCTTGGCTGTCCTAGAACTCACATAGCCCAGGCTGGCCTCAAGCTCACACTGATATTCCTGTCTCTACCTTGACACATATTTGTTCTGCCAGGATAGAATGCAATGAAGGATAAGCACTAGTGTTTATTCTCACAAGGTCTTGGAGGATTGTGCAAAAAGCATGCCTTTTATTTTAAAATTGGAACTTGACTCCAGTGTTTAGATCGAAATCTCAAGTGTGAGGGAAGAAATGTTTTTACCATGGTGGGGAAGTATCATAAGGCAGCTAATATGAATTCATGGCTTCTCTAATCCCAGGTAACATTTACCTTTAGCAGTTCTGATCTTCAGAACACAGAAACAACCTTCAAAATACTTTCTGACCCAGGAACTCCTTCTTGTCTGAGCTCTGAGGAAGAGTCTGGTGGGGTCTGGGGAGCCTGGTTACACAGGACAGACAACCTTCAGGTTTCTACTTTCTGAAGCCATCGAGGGCTTGACTGCTTGGTGCCCTGGAGAGCCCTGATTAGCAAAGCAATTTAGAGAATATTTCTTTCACATTAATGAATTATTTGAATTCCTTTTAAGGTGTATAATTTATACTACAATGTTAATTTTTGAAGCAACTTACTTTTCAGTTTATTTTCATCTTTTTCTTTTATCAAATCATATTTGTGGTTGTCACTATAGCAAATACACAGTTGAATATCATGCACAAAAGTCAACATCAAAGTTATTAATATAGCTATAAGATATGAGTGAATGATGTAGAGGCATTTACATCTCTGGCAGATAATTCAGAGCTAGAGGACCTTAATTTGGCTTTCCAGAGTGGTATTCAGAGGGAAAGTAACCAAGACAAAAAAACAAAAACAAAACATCAAACTTTATGTAAAACTCTTGATAATCCAGCAAATAATCCATCCTCCTTCACCTCCTCCTCTTCTTCCACATTTGTTTTTTGAAACACGGTTTCTCTGTGAACTCCTGGAGCTCATTACCAGACTGGCCTTGAACTCACAGAGATCCCCGTGCCTCTCAAATACTGATATTAAAGGCACACACCACCACACCAAGATTATTTGCTTCTTTTAAGCTTTGGCTGTTTGTTTTGTTTTGTTCTGTTTTTGAGATGACATCTTGTTGCGGAGCCCACGCTGGTCTCAGATTCACAAGGTAGCCCAGTTTTGACCTTGAATCAAAATCCTTCAGTATCAGCCTCCTGGATTTTACGATTATAAATGCGTGCCACCAAGCTCAGTTCTGTGCTTTGGTTTTCATTGAGAAATGTCCCTGGAAAGTAGACAACCTTTCTTAGAAAATAAATTGGGATGTAGGTTTCATAATTTGTCAAGATATCCTTGTTCACTTTAAGGACCAACCATTTAAAGCAGGATAGTTCCCCCTCCCTATCCAGTTAATTTTCAACCTGATTGACAACTACAATATGATGAGGAGCAGCCTTGAAAGAGAGAAAAATCAAGATTCGTGTAACTTTTATTATATTATATTTTAGTTGTCCCCATTTGTTATTCGTTGGTGATATCTTTCTCTCCCTGTGCCTAATATATGAATTAAGCTTTAACATAGGTGTTTATGTACAGGAAAATAAAGGTCAGTACAGGATTTTGTACTATCTGTGGTTTCTAGTAGCCACTAGGGAATCTTAGAATGTACATCTCATACAAGGATAAGAGAATCTCCAGTATGAGGGTTTTGGTGGTGGTGGCAGTAGCGTGTGTGTGTTTGTAGTCCAGGCTGGCCTGGACTCCATGGCAATCTTCTTAGCTGAGCATCCTGAATGTTGAGATTCCAGACATGAGCAACCAGATCTAGCAGTACGTAGAATCTTGAAATTTTGGTTTATTACTTTCAATGGAAAAAAAATAGGAACACAGTGATTCCATAAATTATAAGATGTTCAAGTGATTTCTGCTTCACACATTCCTCTCCCTCCAAAACTCATACTGTCCAGCTTTCCCATTATGATTTAAATGCTATTTGCAAATGATTGAACTGCCTCAAACCCCAGGAAGAAAGAAAAGCATTTGTGTTTATTGTTTATTTGTTGCTATCCCGTATGTTCAAGAGCATGCTGCTCTCCCCAACACTTTCCGGTAGGGGTGTCTCCTGGGTCATGTTATGAGGTAGCTGTTGTCTGTGGCCTGTGGTGCTCTCTGCTTTCCCACAGGTTCCCTCCCTAGAGTTTAGTAAGTGTCTATGGTATACAGCCTGGGCACTCCAGCCTTCAAAGGAGCATCCTCGGCTACTCCTTTCTTGGTCCAGATTCCCAGTTACAGAAATGACTCCCTCCTTGCCATGATGAGGCAATGTGTTTCGGCATGCTCCACCAGGAAGTCACCACCCCTCTGTCCACCCACCATCTGAAGCCACAGCCATATGTTCTCTTGGTTATTTCAATTTTAGGAATGTAGATTTTTGGTTTTTTTAACATTGCTTTTTCCCTTGGGTAGTCCCAAAATAAAAGCACAGGGGAGCTAGTTTGCAAAGTCCATGGATATTATGTACATTCAAGCCTCCTTTCCTTGGAGGATTATCATAGTGTGTGACACAGTGGTGACTGTCCCCAACATGGCTACGTTGGACTGATAACTGAGACTTTGGGGTGAGAATGCAGGTCTACTCTGCTGTTCCTTTAGGGGTGATGTTATTCCCTTCAGATGCAAGGAGCCTTGGTGGCTCCACCTAGCCACTTCTCAGACATGCCCAAATTTGCCTGATCCATAGGGCGTAACACAGCTTGGGCCTTTCAGCTGCAAACTCCCTTACGTAAGCAGAAAGGTCAAAGACTATTTTGGAAAGTTAAAAGATACATCATATTTTCCCTGAATTCAGATTCTCTCTGTGCCTCCCACTCCCTCTCTCCTTCTTTCCCCTCCTCATTTTCTAGCTGGAGAGTCTGAGCTGAAATATAGAAGACTTCTCAGAGCGAGTGAGATCTTTCTCAGCCTGTGTTCTCTCTGTGGTCTCTGGCATGGTGTAGACAGATGAGCATCAGGGAGAAGCAAGACATGGGAACAGTCTGGGTTTTCCTATCCTGGGAAGCCAGTGACTTCTGGTTGATCTGGTTACCTTTATTAAGTCTGAGTCACATGAGAGTTTTCCATCGAGAGATGATCAGGTCGTGGGATATGTCTTAGTAGGCACAAGGTTGGGAACCGGTAGCTTTATTTTTATTTCTCTGGGATAATCTGGAGCCCTGCGATATAATTCATTCAGACCAAGGTAATGGCTGTAACAATTCCTGATGTGGGTGATAATAGCCAAGAAGATTGCTTTACTTTCATGTAGTATCAAGTTTTTATCAAAGTCCTGCCCAGGATCAGACAGCACATTTACTGTGTTGGAAGTATGGACAGAAAGCCAAGTTCCTTCCCAGAGGACTATATCTAATGAAGGTACCTCATTGTCCCATCCAACAGCTGGCCTGCCTCAGAACTGCTTTGCTCTGTTCTTCCTTTTTGTTGTTGTTTTGGTTTGTTTGTTTGTTTGTCAAGACAAAGGGTTTCTCTGGGTAGCCCTGGCTGTCCTGGAACTCACTCTGTAGACCCAAGTCGGCCTCCAACTCAGAGACCCGCCTGCCTCTGCCTCTCGAGTGATGGGATTAAAGGAGAGTACCACCAAATCTGTTCTTTATTTTGGCAATTCTGGCAAATAACAGACAAGGAAGTCGTGTCCCTTTGAACTCACACAGGGATTCTGTGTGGCCCAGGTGTAACCCAGGTCACAGCAGATACACGTGGCAAGTATCTGGTGACTGAAGATCTTCCTGCCAGGAAGTTCTTAACTAAACTAGAGAATCCAGAAGGCTTCCTGGAGGAAGAGGACAACAGTAGGTGACTAAGAGACAAGAGGCTATACCAAGCAACAATGTGGTAACCAGAGAAAGCCAAATCCATCTCCGTCACAGAGACTAACGAAGTCAGTTCAAGTCAGCAGTATCTGGTTTTCATGTTAGAAAGATCACTTCAGGTCTGCAGTTCCTCAGCCAAGGGCATGTGGGTAGCCTGACAGACACTCAGCAATGCTTTAAGACGTGTCCAGTTTTCACGGCTGAAGTGAGGGTGGAGGTCAGGGGTGCTGAGGAACACTGAGGTGATTAAGACAGGCCACCTCAAGGAAAGCAACATCAGCAGTGCCAAGGAGGAAGAGCCTTTGCTCCAATTTATAGCACAAAGAATGGATTTGAGTCCAGGCAGTGGTGGCACACACCTTTAATCCAGCACTCGGGAAGCAGAGGCAGGAGGATCCCTGTGAGTTTGAGGCCAGGCAAGTCTACAAGAGCTAGTTCCAGGACAACTAGGACTGTTACACAGAAAAACCCTGTCTTGAAAAAACAAAAACAAAACCAAAAAAAAGAAAAAACCCAATGGATTTGAGGGAGAAACATTGGAGTCGGCAGAGCAGGAATGTTGACTGGAACATAACGGTGATCCCCTTCCTTCCATCCTCAGCTATGTGGTGAGAGTGAGTACAAGGCCAACCTGGGCTACAGAAGACCTTGTCTCAAAAAAACCAGACAAATGAAAATGAGAGTGAGAGTAAAAGCTAGGGTGGGAGGAGATTTATGATATTTAATCTTAGTTACCAACTTGACTTCATTTAGAATCATCATGGAGACATGTCCCAGCTGTATCTTATCATGAGCCAAATAAAGCCTTCACCCCTACCCCAACACTTGTCAGGTGTTGATCATAAGAAGCCACTCGCTACATTACTGGGATAACAAATGTAGAAATGAACAGAGCTGTGCGGGATTCGAGTGGAGTCACGACACTGTCGTAATCGGATGTGGTGGGTGAGGAGGGAGGAGAAGCAGAGGTGAGATGCCTTCTACTCTGCCTTGAGGAACTAGGTGGCTGGTGGTGGATGAAAGAGGAAGAGCCAATGGGAGCAGCAGAATGACCACATTCATTCATTGACTTAACCAGACAGCACGTGAATTCTGCAGGACCAACATAGACAGGACTCCCCTCCACATGCTTGCTTCTTGTGAGGGCGTGACAAAATTAGAGGCCAAGAAAAAGGCTACAGTGGAGAAGCCCCATATGGTGTGAAAGCCTGTGTGTGGGACAGGGCTTTAGTGTAAGTCTTGTTCAGTCTTCTGGAGGAAATGACGTCTATATCATCCTTCAAGTGTAAGATAATTGTCCAGGAAGAGGACAGTACATGCAGAAGCTCAGGTGTCTGATAAATGCCCTCCGGCCGAGGGGACATAGGGAAGTCTGGTATGTAGAGACTAGGTTGAGTAGGGGTTTGTAGATACAGAGAATAGCCTCACCTTTCACTACGAAGCAATTAAAAGTTTGCAGGAAGAGGAAGGGTTCAATTTGTGCTGATCACTGTGGCTCACGGAGAGAGATGGCTTGGGACAAGCTTGGAGACATCAGGACAGTGAGGGGTTACTGCGCTAGAAAGGCAAGAGCTGATGGATGATGCTGTGACCAGGGTAATGGCAGCTTGATGCAGAGACAAGGATGGATACTGGGTTGGAGTCAGTAGGGTTTGTTGACTGAATAGAAAGGAGTGAGGATGGAAATACATGAAGCCTATGTCTAACTCACGGGGTCTGAACTGCCTGTGACCCAATAGGTGGATCTTCTCAGTGATCCTAGTGTTAGAAAATATTCCTGAGCTCTGCCCTGCCCTGCTGCGTGAAGATTTCTAAATGGTGTCTGCAAATGCATGGAAAGAGGAGAATAATTGAGGCGGAACTAAGTTGACAGGTCCAGGGATGCCTAGGAGGAGAGCTGAGAGATAAGGTTGGGTGGGTAAGGGCTTGCTTAAGAGGTTCACCAGATAAAACAAAAGCCCTGGGCTAGTGAGATGCTTCAATAAGTGAAGACACTTGCCACCAAACCTGACGACCCGCATGATTCCCCAGAATACACACGGTGGAAAGACAGAACCAACTCCTAGAAACTGTCCTTTGACCTCTATGTTCACTTGTGTATGTGTGCTTAAACACACACAAAATAAATAATTAAATAAACGTAATTTGCAAAAACTTTTTTTTTGAGAGAAAAGCCTTGTATCATGTTAAGATTTTGAACAATTTCCTTCGGGATTTCTAGGTGGGGACTGAAAAAATGGAGTCTGAATTTTACAAAGATCTCCCTGTTGTTGGTGTGAAGGGTGGAGGGGATTCCAGAAGAGAAGCAAGATTAGTATCAGGCAGGTTGGCTGGAATGGAAGGGGTGAGGGCATTTGTGAGAGATTTCTGCTGTGTGACATCATTATGGACTTGGAGGTATATGCAGAAGGTGAGCTATTTTCACCAAGTCCAGAGGGCTTTTTCCAACAAAAAAAAGACACCAGAGATGCTTGCAGAAGGCCTCCCAGGCAGCTGGATGTTCCCCTCTTACGGAGTGAATGGTGGCACACACAGCAAGGCACACAACAGACGAATGCACATCCTTTGACTCTGTGCTTCTGCACGTGGTGGCAATCTGTTCTGTCTGTAACGCAGACGTCCTCTGGCCCTTTGGTGCCATTTCCTGCCCATTTGCCACTCTCAAGCATCCTACCCCTGTTGCGCTGATTCCAAACCAGATGGGGACCTAGTGAGATAGTGCGAGGCTGGCTGTGGGGATGCAGTGAGGGCTGCAGCCACTAGGATTATAAAAAGAACCAGAACTGGCACCATCTGGGTTGTACTCTTGGCTTGAGGCTAACTGCATTGCTTGCCAGTTCCTACCCAAACTGGTAACATTCCTATCTCCAAAGCTTTTTGTTTTGGGACAGTGCGTTTATCTATTTATTTTAATTTTATTTATTTTTAAATTCTATTTATTTTTAAATTTTATTTATTTTTTATGTGTATGGGTGTTCTGTCTCCATATATGTCTGTGTATCAGGTATATGCCTGGTGCCTATGGAGCCAGAAGAGGGTGTTGGATCCCCTGACAGATGGTTATGAGCCGCCATGTCAGTGCTGAGAATCAAACCTGGGTCCCCTGGAAGAGCACCAGTGTTTTTAACTGCTGAGCCAGCTCTCCAGTCCTTTATTGTTTGTTTGTTTGCTTGCTTGCTTGCTTGCTTGCTTGCTTGCTTGTGAGACAGGGTCTCATTATGCAGGCCTGGCCGGCTTGGAACTTGCTGTGTAGATCAGGCTGGCCTCCAGTTGTGCATAATCCTCTGCCTCCGGAGTGCTGGGAATGCAGGCATGCGCGAGGGCATCAGGCTCCCAGCTTTTACCCATCCTGCCCTGGTCTCCATGGCAGTTCCCCGCCACCTTCTCCCTCCTGCCTCATCCGGGCGTCCACTGGAAGTGCGCCTGTGCACTCCACACTGTGCACGCATTTGCTCACGCTCTTTATTCTCCTTCTCAAGGTGAAAGTGGTATCACAGCTCTTCGTGCTTCCTTTGGGCGAAAGTGCTCTGAAAACATAGACTGCCTTTCTCGGCCACATTCGTTTCCTTCAAAGGTTTCAAAACAACACTGTTTTGTGTGCACAATACTTGTAGGAGGAACGTAGCTTCAACAGGCATAGACGGGAAGAACAGAAGCAGAGGAGGCAGCACACACCTGTAATCTGGGGAGCAGATGCAGGGTTGTGGCAGGTTCGAGGCCTGCCTGCTTTACATAGTGGGTTCAGACCAGCAAGAGAAGCATAGCAAAACTTTGACTCACGAGGCAAGTGAATAAACACAGTGCACCCGCACATCCGAAACCTCAAACTTGAAATTTTAAATATTGTTTACATTTATTTACTTGTTGTTTATTGAGTATGTATGTGGGCCTGTGTGTGGAGGTCAGGAAAACAACTTGTCCTGCCACTGTGTGGGTTTGGGGATTGAGTTCAGACCACCAGACTTGATGGTAAGTGCCTTTATTGGTTAAGGCCTCTCGCTGCCCACCCCCCAAAATTTGAATCTGTTGATGATCCTACAGATAGAAAATTCCACGTCCAACCACATGACCTCATGTGTTAGGCCACAGTCGGATTACATCATCTTCAGGCACCATGTGTAAGATGTTTCTCACACAAATGAATTTTCTGTTTATACTTGCATCCCCAACCCATCTCCTTAATTAGTGCAAATATTCAAATTTTAGAAGTAAACAGAGCTGAGCTTATTGGTACAGGCCTGTAATTCTAGTTACTTAAAAACCTGAGTCAGAGCTGGGCAGTGGTGGCGCACGCCTTTAATCACAGCACTTAGGAGGCAGAGGCAAGTGGATCTCTGTGAGTTCAAGGCCAACTTGGTCTACAAAGCGAGTTCCAGGACAGGCAGGACTGTTATACAGAGAAACCTTGTCTCAAAACAAAACAAAAAAACCTGAGTCAGATAGAGTCCAGGTTCAAGATTAGCCTTGGCAACTTGGTGAGCCCTTGTTTCAAAAACAGACAGGAAGGAAGGGACAGAGGGAGGGAGGGAGGGAGGAAGGAAGGTAGGAGAGAAAAGAAGGGAGGAAGAGAAAGACGGAGGAGGGAAAGGAAGGAAAGAAAAATTGAAACACTTCTGGTCCCAAGCACACTGGGTAAGAAATCCTGACCTGTGTTTAACATGCAGATATTATTAGTATAACTTATATTTCAGGATAATATGAAAAAATCCACAACATTAACTCAATTTCTGGTCAAAATCTGAACTCAACTATAAAATAGCTATGGATATCTTTAAAAAATAAAACCATTGGTCTCCGGCTTTTATGGTCAACTTTCACTAACCATGAAGCGATGAAACGGATGGTGGATAGCTGTTGCCCAGCTACTTTTGACTGCTCCGATCCACAGTCCCAGCTTGTGTAACTCTTGACTCCCTTGCTGCTGCCTTGGTGGAGGAGGTAGCCTAATTTCACAGAGAGCTGAGAGTCATGGCAGTCTACTGACCCTGAATCAGGATCAGGAAGAGCACACGCTGGCACAGGATTATAGACTGACAAGCTCAGCGCCTATCTTTCTCATTTTCATATTTATTCATTTTGTGGGGGAGATAGGATGTGCAGACCACAGCATGTGTATGGCGGTCAGAGCATAATTTGTAGGAGCTGTTTCTCTCTTTCCATCATAGGGGTCCCAGGGATCTGCCTCTGGTCAGCAGGCTTGATGGCAAGTGCCTTTGCCTGCTGAGTCATGTTCCAGGCCAACTATAAACCTAAAGAGCCTGCGCCCAGTTCCCACACTGACTCTTTCTCGAGCTCTGTCTCCCAAATTCACTGCACTTTATTTTACCATCAGTGAAATGGAAGCATCCATGATCTCTGCCCTGAAGGTGTGGGACATCTGAGTGAAATCAGTGTGGGACACTGTAGATGGTTTGTCACGTGTTTTCACACTGTGCTCAAATGCAAATCCACTTGGGCGGCAGAAGTAGGAACATCAACTCTAAACCACCGCGGGAAAGCTTTCTGAAATTTTGCTCAGTGAGGTGTCCTTCAGTAGAAATGCTTCTTATCCTCTCTGGATAGTGACATGTAATGGTAAATGTACTGTTATTGGTTTTTCTTCCTGGTGAAAGTCAACCTCTTCAAAGAAATGATTTTAAATTCTTCCCACAGGTGTGATGACCATGTGGGGCCTCCTGTGTCTGTGAGGGACACAACTGCCATAGTATCCGGGGAATCAAAGGTAAATGCTAGAGTCAAATTAAAAAAGCTGTGTCTGAACCTTCAACAGCTGGAACAGCTGTGCCTCCAGCTGACCTGCCCTGATGTGCTCTTTGCATGTAGACCCCAGTGAACTACTCCCTGCAGAGATGTTACTAACTCAGCCATGGACTGGGGTGGCACCCACTCTGCCTCTACTTCTGGTTTCTAAGAAGACAAGGCCATGGTCCTAGATGCTTCTGCGTTCTCAGTTCTGCTGGAGGAATGCTTGAGCATCCTCCCATGTTTATGAGTCTAGGGAGGTGAAGAAGATGCAGAGTTTGTAGAAAGAGCAAGGTGGGTGCCTGTGATATATAAAGTGGCAGAGTTAACATGGCATTCTTGAGATTTGAAACTCGAATCTGAGGATCGGCAGATATTTTCCTTTGAGACTCTTGGTTGCTGCTTTCAATGAACTATTTCAATGAGCTCTTAGCATATAAGGGACTTGCCAGTGAGTGACTGAAAGCTCCCACCAGTGACAAAAAGGAAAAGGAAGGAAGTTCTGCCTGAAGCTAGAACTGTGTGGTACCCTGGAAGCTGACCACTGATGCCACAGGAATTCTTGCCAAGATCTGAGGTGATGAACTTCCCACCACTTGATTGGCAGCCGGGCAGGAATGGTCCAGGGGAACGATAGTAATTTGTGTGAGATTTACTATTGAATGACCCTCCTCTCAGAAGAGACAGCAGTCGCTATTTAAACATTCACACAACTTAAAAGAAGCAAAGCATTTCAGAAACACTGATGTTTGGCACTAGATGAAAACTCAAAGATCACCTAGCCCAAGATTCCTCTCAGACTCAGCACCGCGGACATTTTTCAGCTGAACTGTGCTCTGTGAAGGCACAGTCTAATGTACTACGTGATGTATAACAGAGTCTCCCTACTCTGTATACACAGCACGTTCAAGACTAGCCTGGGCCTGGGCTCTACAAGACTGTATCTCAACACACACACACACATGTGCATGCACCACTGTGTGGCGATGCATGCCTGTAATTCCAACACTTGGGAGGTGGAGGCAGGAGGGTTAGAAGTTCACAGCAGTCTCTGCTACTTACCAAGTGGAAGGCTAACTCAAGCTATTAAAAAAAAAATGTGTCCTGGGCCAGCTAATTGTTCTTAGTTTTTCTGAACGCATTCTCGCTTAGCTTGCTACCACCGGCGTTGTTATCTGGAGGGACACATCTCCAATGTGGCATTTACCAAGTAGATAGCATCTCAGTTCTCTGCATGTATACCTCTGGAATAGCATGTGTGTCCAGGACCTGGAAGCAGAAACGAATACATGATTTTTAAGCCTCAGAGCCCGGAACGCGTTGCTGAATGTAATCTCTGCTGGGAAGCAGACACAGAACAATCTGGGAGCACCTTGAAATTTTAATTTGTTGACTTTACCAAGGCGTTTGATAGTATCAGGCAGCGTGGGCTCCAGCTCCCACAGCCGCTCTGCAGGTTTGGCTGCCCTAGGAAGTTCTCAAATGTTTGAAGGTTACCCTCTGACAGGAGCTCTGTTTGTTTAGTTATGTCAACATCGCAGACAGTGTCAGCAGAGGGCATTGGCGTTGTGTAAAAGGGCTTGTTTCTCTCAGCGGCTTTTATGTTCCCTGTTTCCTGCAGTGTACTGTGGGGAACCTGCCTTGCTCATAAGTTCAACACTCTCTCAGGAGTTTTCCAGAAAGTTCTCCATAACCCAAGAATGGTCACAGCCAGTGTGAAGGACTCACCTAAGGCCTGGGCCCCATCCTCAGCGGTTCCCCACTATTAAATCAGTCAGTCTTCTTAGCAGAGGAAGTATTGCTTTGTTACTGTCTTTAGTTTCATTTTACCAACAAAGTCACTAAGGCACAACGAGGTTAAGTAATTTGCCCAAAGCCATGTAGACCAGTGGTTCTGAACCTTCCCAATGCTGTGACCCTTTATTACAGGTCCTCATGTTATAGTGACCCCCCCAACCATACAATTATTTTTATTGCTACTTTATAACTGTAATCTTGCTGTTGTTATGAATTGTAATGTAATTATTTGATATGCAGGATGTCTGACATGCAATCCCCTGTGAAAGGGTCGAGACCCACAGGTTGAGAACCACCGATGTAGCCCTGCCTAGGAGAAACCAGGCTTTGATTGTGTCGCATTTTATGTGTAGCCACCATGCTGTCCTCCCCCCAGCATGCTTTTCTGAGTTCTAATAGAGAAAAACCCAAGACAGGGTTTCTCTGTGTATCCCTGGCTCTCCTGGAACTCTCACTCTGTAGACCAGGCTGGCCTTGAACTCAAAGATCAGCCTGCCTCTGCCTTCTGAGTGGAGAATTTTTTTCAATAGCTCAGTTATGTTATAATTTTTCTAGTAGCCTCCCTTCTGTGGTTTTCTATCTCGGCGTGTCGTCCGTCCCTAACTACGTGCACAGTGTCACTCCACTGTGGGAGGCCAGGGAGTGTTTAAGGCGAGGTTCTTCCTTTCAGATGGATTGTCCTGTAGATATGCACATTAACAAAAGTTACAGATCAGGGTTTGGGATCAGGTCAGATGGGTGTGACTCACTACAGAAGTCATTCCTGTGATGTCAGTAAGACACTTTCCTGAATTTCGGTTGTTTTATCCCCAAAATGGGAATATCCTTAACTAGATCACACATTTGTTATAAGGATCCAAGGAGAAAAGATATGAGAAATACTGTCATATTAAAAAGTAACTGAGGGCTGGCAAGATGGCTTAGAGGGTAAAGAAACACACTTGCCACCAAGCCTGGCAACCTCCATCTCTGGGACCCCTCATGGGAGCATGAAAGACGTGATTCCTACAAGCTGTCCTCTGACCTCCCCAAGCATGCCATGGGATACACACCCTCAAGTAAATAAATAGTTTTAAAGATTTATTTATTTGTATTTTATCTGAGTGTTTTACCTGCATGTGTAACTGTACACCACATGTATGCAGTGCCCACAGAGGTCAGAAGAAGACTTTCGATCCCTTGGAACTGGAGTTCCAGATAGTTATTAGCAACTGTATGGGTACTGGGAATTGAACCCAGGTCCTCTGGAAGAATAACCAGTGCTTTTAACTGCTGAGTCATCTCTCTAGCTCTACAATTATTTTTTTTTAAATGAATGAGTAGTTGTGTTAAAAATAAGAATGTTAGCCAGGCAGTGGTGGCGCATGCCTTTAATTCCAGCACTCGGGAGGCAGAGGCAGGCAGATCTCTATGAGTTCGAGGCCAGCCTGGTCTACAAGAGCTAGTTTCCAGGATATGCTCCAAAGCTACAGAAAAACCCTGTCTCGGGAAAAAAAAAAAGTAGGTAGCAGATGAGTAGAAAAAAGATGTATTAGAGGGGCAAGGGAGGTGGCTCTGTGGGGAAGAACACTTGCTGTATAAGCATGAGGACCTGAGTTCAAATCTCCAGGTCCTACATAAGAGCCAGGCCACATACCTGTGACTCCAGCATTGGGAGGTGGAAATAAGTGAGTCATGGGAGCTCACTAGCCACCAGGTCTAGCCAAAACAATGAGCTTCACATTCAGTGAGTGACCCTATCCAGAGAATAACATGGAATGTGACAGAGGAAGACATGACATCCTCCTGACTTCGGTAGGTGCACACATGGGTATATGTACCTTCACACTTCACATACACATGCACATACATTCACACACCACACTACCACCTCCACATACAAATTTTTAAAAACATTTTTGGGAAGTTCAGAAGGAGAAACTATTGCTAGGGTGGAGGCCACCTTGAATTTGGCAGTAATTGCCCCTTGCACACTGCATGTTGTGTTGGTGTTCATGATACAAATAAGAATACATTGCCACTTCCAGGACCTGACTCACCTGTCTGAATCCTTGCTTAGGAGAGTGAAATTTTTGGTAGGGAGGAGCGAAAGAGAGCTAGTGTTAGCAAAAATGAAGAGAAACCAGCTTTGGATATGATGCTGTGCTATGAAATGCCAGAAGGTGTTGAGAAGGATGGCGGGAATGAGCGCTGCTTGAGAGCGTTGAAAACAGGCTCCTGTGAGAGAGTAAAACCTGGATTTTGGAGGATGAGTAGTAGCCGTTTCTAAGAGAAAAGGTTGCGAAAGAACGAAAATCAAGGATACAGGGACAAAGGTCGAGAAGTCCGTAATATTTGGGACGCTGCGTCAGAGCTTGGAGCACAGGGAATCTGGACAGAGGGAAAAAGGCTTACGTCAAAAGCTGGGAAAGCACCTTGGTATGATTTTGCTATAAAGAGGAGTTTGAGCTTCATGCTCCTAGCCAAGAAGGGGAAATAAACTTCTCACTTCATGGTGACCCTGCAGTAAGGAGGACAAGACTGAAGCCCCAACCGAGGATCAATGTCTGTCTAGTCTGTGTCACAAAGGACTGCAGCTGCTCCCAAGGTACCATGGGACCTGTGTTTTGTTGATGAAAATTCCCGCTACCTGGATACAGCATTGCGATAGACCAAGAACTGTGGATTCTACCAGGAGCAGTGAGATTCAGTAGAGTTCTAAACTCCAACAGCCTGGGGACGATTCCTCACCCCACTGCAATGGGACCTAAGCAAACAACATGGTCTCTTGAAACTTAAGTTTCCTGAAGTCGGGGGCAATAGTAATACCAGCTTCTTGGGATTATTAAAATACTGAGAAGTATCCCACTCAAAGTCCTTAAAACAATCACGTTGATAATCAAGCATTCACTTGCTTCTG
The DNA here is from genome assembly GCA_004026605.1 of Ondatra zibethicus. Lineage (NCBI taxonomy): Eukaryota > Metazoa > Chordata > Mammalia > Rodentia > Cricetidae > Ondatra > Ondatra zibethicus. The sequence continues at coordinate 283,635 of PVIU01000098.1, read as the reverse complement.
GTTAAGGCAACAACTACAGACAAATCTCGCATACTGCTCAAATAAAAAGGGTCTGGAGAGCAAAGATGACCCTTAGTCCTCTTTATGCCTGGTACCAACCATTGACCAGCTTCCGAGCTAAAGCTGCATAGTAGTAAAATCTTGGGGTTTTTCTTAGTCATTCAATTCACATCTGTCTACCAGAAGTAGCACAGGTGTGTTGAGTGTGTAGGGTTGGTCCTGATGAGAAGAACCTGGTCCCTAGATAGAGGAGCCGTCCAGCCTCCAGAGGCTCATCTCTCACTTGAGCCCCCAGTTCACATATTTTCCATTTCACTAAAAGTGTTTGTTATGCAGAATCATGATCCAGGAGGCCACAGGCCTGTACGCTGGTCTGCATAGAGGAAATCTGAAGTTTGGTTTGGGTGTTAAATGGTTAAGAGATAATGATACCTTGTGACTTTTATCCAGGAAGCCCATTCTACACCAAGTATCAAAACTACAGGTTTGGGAATAATGGATTTATAGCATCTATAACAAGTTATTATTAAAATAGAGAACTGAGTCAGTGTTGTGGTACACACTTCTAATCATTGGAGAGACTGAGACCGGAAAATTGCTCTGAAGTTGAGGCCAGCCTGGTGGGCTACCTAGTCAGTTCCAAGTCAGCCTGGGCTACAAAGTGAGACCCTGTCTCAAAACAACAAAACAAAAATAGAAGGTTAAAGAGCCACGAAGAGTACAAAAGAGAAGCCTCTTCATACGCTAGGGATAAAAGAACTAACTTTAACCATTTATTTCAAGTAATTAACTTTCAGTTCTCTTCTCTCTAATAGGTATCTATAGGTTCTATTTGTTTACTTTAGGTTTTTATATTAGCGTATAGGCTATATCCAGTAATGAATAAATTATCATGGGAGTATTGTTTCTTTATTAGTCAGCCCCCTTTGTGGGTATTCACTTATGCCTGTAAAGCTACAAATACAAATTCATAAGATCTGGGCAGGCTTCTGGGAGGAACAAGGGAGGCGTGAGGATGCAAAAGGACCCTGACTTTCAGCCTATGGTGAAGGAATTTAAAAATCAAGGCCTTGGCAAGGTTAGGCCTTTGGCCTCGGCTTTATAGATGAGATGAGACGTACTGTGAGGTGGAGAGGGGTTCTAGAGAGCAGAGGGGCTCAAAAGGCCAGAACTGGACAGCAGAGTGAGCTGGAAATACAGGGACAAGAACCGCAGCTTTCAGTCCTGCTCAGGGACCCCAACAGGCAGGCGGAGCTGAGGCAGGCGTCTGGAAATGCAGGTAGGGCCCTCGCACAGGACAGTGAAGGAGTGGCGTGGATAATTGTCCCAATGTTAAAAAGACAAACTAAGGTTGTAAGTAGGACAGTGATTGAACTTGATAGCAGCATGAACACTTGATAGTTGTTTGTTTGTTTTAAGGAATATGACTTTAGCTTTGCCTCTGTCTCCTAAATCCTTTCAAAGGAGCAGAAATTTAAAAAGATAGGCAAGATCCTACCTTTCAATGCCTTCATTTCAGAACTACTGAATCTGCTCAGGGTGGGAGGGGTTGGGGGGGTCTCCATTCTTCTTGTCTTCCTCTTAAAATATAATCTGATTTGTTTTAAAAATTAGCATGACTGTGATGAATTCCAGCCTGGCATTTCCATACTTTATTTTATCATGACCCTCATCCCCTGCTTGCTCACTGCCTCTGTCCTCTGCCCTCTGGTCCCTTTCCTCCCTTCTATTTTCATGTCACATGTATTCAATCACTCTCTTTGTTTCTTCTCTGTTCTGTCATTTGGAATAACCTCTGGATAGAAACACTGTCTTTTCCAAAGCCCTTTGAGTTCACAAAACTCAAGGTCCACCTAGATGGTGGCCAAGATGCTTTTGGTAGAAAATGCAGAGTTAGGAAATCCAAAGTCCCAGCCGTTGGCGCCATGGAGACAGTATTTCCAACTTGAGAAAGGTTAATTTCCTGATTGCCAGGAATCACCCTCCTCCCATAAGGCCTGTTTAATTCTGTAAGAGTCTGCCTTAACACTGTTATTAAAAGAGTAAACATACATTGAATTATGTATAGGAGGTTATACATATAAATGTATGTGCAGGGAGTGTATATATGAATGTGTATAGGATAGTGTATTGCAAAGGAATATATAGGGGAGTGGACATATGAGTGTGTATAGGGAATATGCGTATAGGGGATAATGCATATGAGGATATGTGTGGGGGGACCGTGCCTAGGAGGATATGTATAGAGAAGTGTGCATATGACAATATGTATAAGGGACCATATGTGTGTGTGTAGGGGACCGCACATATGAGTGCATGTGTAGGATAATGTATGTGTGAATATCTATCTAGGAAAGCAAGCATATGAGGGTATGTGTAAGGGAGTTCCTAATCCATTGTAAATGGCAAAAATAAGAAAACACTAAATTGAGACATAAATAGAAAATTAATCAGTAGTTCCTAGATGAGAACCATTGATATTTTTAGGGGAACATCTGAATATTTTTAGCTAGAGAAGATGTGAAATCTCATATTTTTATTTTAAAATTGACAGGCAAAAATATACAATTCACCGGTTGGAAATCAGCCAGTTGCCAGTGTGTTTGTCCCTAAGCCAGCCATCATGAGGGAGGAGAGTGGCATACCTCCACCCTGGGATTCTTCCCTGCTGGAGACTGAGTTTTTTCAAGGTAAGTTCACACATCAGATCTCCCTGGGAACACCAGGAACCACAGAGTCAAATGCTAACAGTAGTTCTTACTAAAATGTTCTAAACAAATCAAGGCCTGGACTTAGTTCATCTGAAGTGGGTTCCATTCTATCCTATGAACCGAAACCTTGAAAAACTTTGTGGTTAAATATAATCCAAGCAGATATTCTGAGATCAAAGACTGGCAGACGTACAGGCTGATAACAATGTTTAATGTTTTACCTCAGGTCAAAAAGAAATGCCCCTATACAGCTTACTCTTAAGAGTTTCTTATTGTCCCTGATTAGGGCATATGTGCACTGTGATGAACTCCAGCAGTCGTTAAACAATTCACCTGCACTGACCTGTATTCCAGGAGTACAAAATGCAAATGAATCTCATTATTGATGTCATGGTCCACCTTCCACAGGTTATCCTGTAACACCATAAGATCGCCACTAGAAAAGCGAAGTTCATAGTCATTCAGTGAAGTGAAGAAGGATATTCAGTTTACAGCTAGAACTCTCCCTGCTCCCTACCCTGGCAGGAGACTAGTGGCTATCGTGAGGGCCTTATGCTAGCTAGGCTCTCTATTGAAGGACATCCTGGGGCAAGATGGGCAGGGACCAGGGAGAAATCTCTTATAAATGAAGCTCTTGTTTGAAGAGGATGGCTCCTAGCATGGGTGTCTGAAAATGAAGGTGGGAGGCAGAGTACTGATTTCTGCAGCCTCTGGAGGAGTAAGAAAAAGAGTTAATGTGAAGTTCTGAACAACTTGGAATGGGCGGATTTTGTTATGAATGAAGAGTGGCGACTGTTCCCGGCAGGAGCCCAGGTAGTGGGATCTCTTATGCTTTCTCTTCTAAATGTGTTTTGTTCGGTAGTCAACATAAGGCTTTAATGTGTGGGGAGGAGGGTGTAAACAACAAAGCAAAGGATTTTATCATTTGTTTTAGACTGTCGATTTTTCTTGTTGACCGTGTCCTTTGCTTTACAGAAGCTTTTCAGTTTCAGGAGGTCCTATTTATTAATTGTTTCTCTCAGTGTCTGTGCTGCTGGGGTTCTATTTAGGAAGTGGTCTCCTGTGCCAGTGCGTTCAAGTATACTTCCTACTTTCTCTTCTATAAGGTTCAGTGTGGCTGGCTTTATGTTGAGGTCTTCAATCCATTTGAACTTGAGTTTTGTGCATGGTGATATATATGGGTCTATTTTCATTCTTCTACATGTTGATATTCAGTTATGCCAGAACCATTTGTTAAATATGCTTTCTTTTTTCCATTTGATATTTTTTGTTTCTTTGTCAAAAATCAGATATTCAAAGGAATGTGGATTAATATCCGGGTCTTCTATTCGGTTCCATTGGTCCTCCTGTCTGTTCTTATGCCAACACCAGGCTGTTTTTACTGATTTTATTAACTCTACAGAGTTTTGTTTTCTTTTTTTCCCCTGCCTTATAATCTGACATAGCTTGATAATTTTGTGTAGGTTATTTTAGTGATAGGAATCATTTAGAATCCCTTCCTCAAACTGGGCAGTGGTGGCACACGTCTTTAATCCCAGCACTCGGGAGACAGAAGCAGGAGGATCTCTGAGTTTGATGTCAGCCTGGTCTACAAGAGCTAGTTCCAGGACTGGCTCCAAAGCTACAGAGAAACCCTGTCTCAAAAAACCAAAAAGAAAAAAACAATCCCTTCCTCATATAATCTTAGTGGTCATGATGAATCCTGTCTGTCAGTACTTACAGAGAAACCCAGACCAGGAGGGAAAAGATCCCTCTGGCCCCGCCCAGATGTGATTGGAACATTACCTATACATTGCTATTGTGCGCATGCAGGTGCTGATATGTCTCGCTCTCCATGATTTTTTAGTTAAAAAGCAAAACAAAACAAAACAAGAAAAACTTTAAATAATAAATAAGATAACTAATGTGGGTCATTTATATCATTTCAGAAGGAAATAATTCTGTAGACACAGAATCACAGCACTTTGGAAAATAGCTATTTCTGTGTCAGATAAGATTTTTATTAATAAATGTTTCATCAATAAATATATAATCGATTATATTCATCATAAACTATGTATGATAATAATGTCTATTATAAGACAAGTCTTAGAAAAATCTAAAAACTTTAAAGAGAGTGCAGTTATTTTAAAATCCTAACAGTTTAATGAAGGAAAATGTTTACTATGCCTGAAGTGGCCTAGATGGTGACTTGTCTAAAGCCATGCACACAGTCTGGGCTTGGCCTCCATCCTTCATATTATAAGGAGGTGGCTGGGCCCTGGCTTGGATATCCCCATCCCGATTCTGGGGCCTTGTCCTAAAATAAAAGTCAGCACTGTTTGACAACAGTAGCTTCGCCTCCTCATGAAGCTATGACTCATTGGCAGGGCTCAGGCCTTTTCTGCATTAAGACTTAGGAGAAGTCTGGGTCCAAATCACTGCACTAAGTGACCTGGGCCTTTACTTGATTTCTCTTTTCCTCAGCATCCTCACTTATAAAACAAAAATACTAAAAATAGTTTAAGAAGCCCTGTAAGGCTCTATAAGTATTTATTCATTGATGTTATGTGCCTGACACATGGGAAGTGCTATGTTACAATAGTTTCCAGGGAAAACAATCTACAGTTAACATATCATGTAATAATATTATGTAAAACTTTAAATCACACACATTATCCAAATTTATCCAACTTTTTGTGTATTACGTGGTAATTAACTTTTGCCTGTAATTCTGTTTTCTTAACAAGACAACTGAGAAATCATATACTGTTTATAGGCTTCTTTTATTATAGTCTTATGATATGACCAAGGGTTGGCTATTACAGCAATCCAATGATATAAAAGAAAGAGAGAAGCATGATTAATAACCCAGCTTGCCTAGTAATTCAGTGGCAAGCCCATATTACAATCTGTGATATTCTCTTCTGTTACTAACCCATGCTGCACAAAGAGTAAACATACCAGATACATAGAGAGAAACTGGTTAGAATTCATTAGGACAGCTATAACTGTGTGTATGTGTGTGCACACATAGGCATGTGTAGGAAGGTTTGTGTGTATGCAAGTGTGTGTATATGTGTGTTCATGTGCATGTGGAGGCCAGAGGTCAAGTTTGTGTGTGGTTCCTCAGGAGCTATCCACCTTGTTTTGTGTGTCGTGTTCATGTATGTGTAGGTGGACACATACTGTCAACACTGTCCTCCTAAGTGGCTTTCTACTTTTTTATTTACATATGAATGTATTAGGGGTGTATGTGCATATTTGCATGTATGTGAGTGTAGCATCAGAGTTTGTGCATATGTGTGCACATGTATGGAGAGGCCCAGATTGGCACTGGATATCTTCCTTGGTCGTTCTCCACTTTATTTATTAAGGTAGTGTATTTCACTGAACCTGGAACTCACTGATCCCATCTGGTCTAGCCAACCAGGTCGGCCCTGACTCTGCTTCCAAGTGATGGATTGCAAGCAAGCTGTGCCCAGCTTTTAACATGCCATCTAGGGATACAAACTCAGACCTCCATGCTTAGTGGGTAAGCTCTTTACCCACTGAGCCACCTGGCCAGCTCTCTACCTTTAGACAATCATCTTATGGATATAGTGCGTCCGTGTGTGCGTGAGCACAGAAGCAAGTGTTCCATTATTCACATGAAGAGATCAAAGGGCAACTCTCAGGTGTCGTTTCTCTTCACCTTTTTAAAGTCGCGTCTCTCTTGCTGTTTCTGTCATTGCATAGCATAGTCCATGGTAGCTGGTCCACAAGGTTTTTGGCCCATTCTCCTCTCTACTTCCCATCTTGCGGTAGGGGTCCTGGCCACTCCTATAGGTGTGTGCCACCACATCCAGCTTTTTAAATGTAGGTTCTGGGGTCTGTGGTCATTAGAATTTTGTAACTGCTGTGCCATCTACTCCAGCTTCCACTGTGTTTTTTGTGACAGGGTCTCTCACTGAACCTGGAGCTCAGCAATTTGGCTAGATTAGCTGTCTAGTGAGTTCCAGGAACCCCCATCTTTGCCTCCGTGGCGATGGGATTACAGATGCAGGTCATCACGCCTGGCCTTTTACACAGGCACTCGGGATCTAAACTCAAACCTTCATTCTTGTGTGGCAACCACTCTACTGACTGAGCCACTAATCCGATCTCTGTCTAGTTCGAGATGAGGTCTCCCTGGAACCTGGAGTTTGCCGATTAGGCTAGGCTGACTGGCCAGCAAGCTTCAAGGACCCACCTGTCTCTGCCCTCATCCCCCCTACTACTGGGATTATAAATCCATGCCATTATTCTGGCTTCTTTACATGAGTTCTGGGGATCGAGTCCAGGTCCTCAGGCTTGTACAGCAAACATTTTACTGACTGGGTTATCTCCTCAGCCCCAAAATATAGCTTTATATCCTTAATGGTATATGAAAAAAAAAAGAAAATTACATTGCACTCTTGTAAAAATCAGATTGTTTTTAAAACATAATCAAGATTAATGTTATATTACCCGGATGGTGGTGGCACACACCTTTAATCCCAGCACTCAAAACACAGAAGCAGGCAGATCTGAGTTCAAGGTCAGTCTGGTTTATAGAGTGAGTTCCAGGACATCCAGAGCTATATAAAGACACCCTGTCATGAAAAAGACAAAAATAAAAAAAGCGATTAATATGGTATTTATGATAACAAAATGATTCTTAGAAGGGGGTACTCCAGTGACTCTAATTATCATAAAACTACAAAATCATGTACAAAAATTAATTCACGTTCTCCTTTAGTTTTAGATGATTTGGATAGCAAGCTGGCCCAGGAACAATCTGCAGGCTCAGTGAATACCAGAGTGCCATTCAACTACAAATCAAGAACCCAGTTCAAACATTCCCACTTGAGTAGGAACGAGCATGGTAACACCGTGGGAAACTACCACAGCGAAACTTCCAATATATCCATCTATGACATCCTGAGACCAGGAACTCCTAGAGAAGGTTTCAAAACCTTTTCTCCTAGGACAAAGACAATTTATGACATGTACAGGACCAGGGAGCCCAGAGTCTTAAAAGAGGACTTCATGCAAAAGAATACATTTGGTAGTACATCACTGTGCTTCGACAGCCAGCAGCGGTCAGCTTCACCCGCCACAGGGCGCTTTTCCGCCAGGAGTTTACACTTTCCAACCGCTACTCAAAACAAGAATAGTTTTACACCAGGAAGGCACCAACAAAGCCCCAAAAGAACTCCTTTGTCATCCATCATATGGAATAGGTCAGATTCTTCTAGACACAGACTGAATCGGGAGGAGTCCGGGGCACCATCACCAATGGACATCGACCCTGCTGACCAGTACATGGCTCCGAGGTGTTCTCAGGACAGTAGGAGGTATGAGTTGTACCATTCACAGAGTGCTTACCGAAGCATCCCTCTAAATGCCCCCATGGATAACTCAATGAGTCCTGACACATTGGAGAACTCAGAGAATATGCCACTCTACCATCAGAATAACCCATTCACAAGGTCTTTCTTTAGCAGTACCTTCAGACAGAGTGGAGAACAGAGATTTGGACAGAATTCCTTTTGGAGCCAACAGGAGGAACATTCTTTCTGGTCTGACATACATCAGAGCAGAAAGCCATTCCCTCCAGACAGGGACTTTGAAATGATTTCTGTTGAAGTAAACAGGGCACCATCTGTTTACAGCCACGGTGTCCCATCTCCACCCAGGAAGCCACATTCTCCTGGCTATGGAACATATGTCTTCAGAGGTCAAGAGGATCCACATTGCTGGAGATCTGATCTTCAAACGTCTTCACTGGAGAGCACGAACACATCACATGTCAATGAGAACCAATTACCACCCCGGTTTTTCACACCGGATGGTTTTTCCATGACTGATCCAAGCTGCCACATCCAATCTTCTGGGCTGGACTGTCAGCAAGGCCACTGTCCTGTAGGCGTAGCTGTGGATGAGGAGTCTCGTTTGTTTGGCAAGGCTCGGACTCTAGTGTCCTCATTCAGAACTTCCTTCCCCCTGATTCCTGATGACAGAAGGGATTCTCAGAGTCCCAGCTTCCAGAATTCCACAGTTACTTTGGAGAAAATGGTCCCTAATAAGCCAGACTTTCTTCCAGTAAGAAACTGTACAGAAGTCGCTGTGTCTGGTAGCCATTCAACTGAATCGCTGGCTCTTACCGAAACCCAGCCCAACATCCCAGCCACAGAAATGAACAGTGAGAAAGACATGAATGAATGTATTTCAGACGATGAACGGCTAAACAAGATGGGCCAGAAAAACAAGGCAAGTGGGTTACCCCAACCTCATTCACAGACAACGATCTCTAATGATTTACCTGATTCTCAAAATGCTCACTCCCAAGACTCAACCGAAAGTGACAGGTTTGTCTTTAATGATTCTACCACAGTAGGTTCCAGAAAGTCGCCCAGGCTCTTTTCTAGGAAAGGTGCTTCCCAAATGCACACGCCACAAAGAGATAAAGCCAAGGACTTGGACAAAGATCAAGGTTTTCTTGGAAACAGGAAACTTGACTCAGCAGCCTCCCCAACTTCCATCCAAGAACATGGAAAGTTGCCATCTATTCCTAGCCCAAATCAAAGTTGTCACCAGACAACAGGAAGTAATGAAGACAGCCCAAGCATCATTAAAAATAACCACTGGTGCTTTGAACCCGCTGCTACCCAAAAGGCAGAGTCCCCAGAGAAGCCCACTGTTCTAGATCTTGAGCAACAACGTCCTTTCACTTATTTTACCAATGGCAGCAAGCTGGCCGCCAGGCACAGTATCTCACATGATGCTTTGGATGTGTCCTCAGGTGTACCCCAAGATTCCTTACCGTTGAGCGATTCGTCCCTTGATGCTTGTTTCATTCCTTCTACTACAGTGTCCTCCAGGAGGCTTTCAGACCAAGATCCATCTCAAGAAGAAAGAGAAGAAAAAGACAAGGATATGAAGAACCAAAATCCATTGGCTGTCAATTCCACAGACAGCCAAGAGGGTCATGACAGTCCTGCTCTTCCGCACGATGCTGTCCACTGCCATCCGTACTCTCCCTTCAGAAACGGGAGAGGGAAAGGGCGAGTAAGACACCACGTGTCCTATATTGAGGAGCTGGCCAAGACAGAGAATAGAGCAGCACCCAAAAGCGAAGGCCGTAGCCTCGCTGGGGACCAACGTAGTGTCAAGGCCCCTGAGCTCAGCACAGTCTATTGCACCTTGCCAAGAAAAGCAGCCAGCTTTCTCATACACAGCAGACAGCAGGAAAGTAAGATAATGGCTGCTTCAATTAGGAATGGGCCACTTCCATTCCAAATGAAAAAGGAAGTGGGTGTTCCAACTGGGAAGAGCACATCTGATAAACCCAGTTCTCCTAAGTCAGTGAATGATGCTTCAAGTTCCATCGTGGGGATGCCCGAAGCCACCAAGAAGATGACAGACAGGAAAGCCATTAGATCTGCTTCTGTTAGGAAAGGGCCGCTTCCTTTCCTCATCAAGAGGGCAGTATCCTGTCCTTCGGGGGATCCATGTACCTTGACTGACAGTGGTGAAAGAGCAAAGTCACAGGTCCCGGACGTGGACGCTTCCCCTGTAATACCCAGGCCTCGAGGGAGAATCTTCAGTTCTCTAGAAGGTGACCCATGGTCTCGAGAGAGTGCTTTCTCTGAAACACACAACCAAAAGGAACTTGCTCAAGACAACACCAGAAAGGATGATGAGGCACCTGCCCCTGGGATGAGCTCGCTCACCGTTTCAAACCAAACCCCTAAGCCGCTGTCTGCAGACGCGTCAGGAAAAGAGAGTGGGAAAGCATTACATAAGTTTAAGACAACCAGCATGTTCTCTGTTTCTGGTGACGAAGAGAACGTGAAATGTCTTGAGGTGGTTTCAATATATTATACTCTGCCAAGGAAACCCAGCAAAAAGTTCTGTAGCCTCCTTCAGCAGTATGCACAAAGTACAGATTCACTTCGAGATGCTTTTCAGGGAGAGACTAAAGCATTGCCTAGTGCTTTAGGAAGCGATGAGCCAAATTGTCCTGCACAAGTGCAGTCAGGAATACCTCCACTGCAAGACCTAAAGAAGCAGGTTGACTCTGCCCCTCGCTGTCTTTCTCACAGCAATGAAAAGAAGGCTGTCTCCCAATTACCATACAGGGAGGCTTCCGAATCTTCCTTAGAGGAAATGGCTTCTGTGGGGCCAGATGTTTCTCTTCATAAAGGAGAACCTAAGACCAAAGAGATTTCCCCAGGTAGCTTAGCTAAAACAGCCATGGATGATTCACTAAGCAGGAAAAAGAGAGAGGGGGCATTGCCAAGACAGATCGTACAGAGTCCATTACTGCCTCCGGAAAAAGGTGCTGGAGAAGGAAACGCTAAAAATCTACAGCCTTCTAAAGGAGGAGACAGTGCGCCCCTTAGTCCCCCAGGCCACTCAGAAGCTAAAGTTGAGAATACCCAAACTAGAAGAAATTCTGGAGCCTGTACAGGTGGCATAGCCACCAGATCAACAGGAAGTGGATGGTATCCTCAAAGAGATCACATGACTGTAGTCGTAAACGACAGTTCTAGTGGGTCACAGCCTAGGGAAGCCAGGGGAACAACTGGAGACTGCCAAAACCTGACTGATAAAATGCTCTCTGACTCAGAAAGCCAGGCCTTTGCTCTAACCCCAGCATTGCATAAGCCGCAGCTTACCAAAGAGGCTCAGTCAGGGGGAACTGATCTGCAGTCGGAACCCAGATGGGCAGGAAGTCAGGAAACAAACACAGCAGAGGTGAGGAAGGTTAAAGATGAAACACAAAAGTTGGCATGGGATCAAACTTTACTTCCTGGAGGAAATAAAACCAATGTGGGCGACCTAGAAACAAAAGAAAACAGATACTCAGTTAAACACAGATTGGCAGCCATGTCTCAAGCAAGCAGGAAAATCCCAGCTAAGGATATGAGTCCCAGAAGACACATAGCCACTATTTTCTCCCAAAGTGAGAGCCAGTCTGGCTTTAGGGAGTTATCTCTATGCAGACCAGAGGACAGCCCACTGTCCCCTGAACCTACTGTAAAATCCACAGCGTCCACAGATGAAAGCAGCCTGATGAATGTGGATGCATCCGAGACCCCTCACCAAGCTGCTGCAGTATCCAACCCAGAACCTCCTTGTCAGCCCTACAGCCAGAGGCCTGCTAACATTTCACAAGCACATCAGAATGAGTCAAACAGCGTCTTAGAAACACCATCCAAGAATGAAGATTCTAAAGCCCAGCTTTCAGGGGGGTCGGGAGCCCCAGCTCAGCTCATGCTTACCAGCCCCATAGAAAGAAGCGCTAACCCTCAGCAGAGGTTGAGTCCCCCTTTCCCCCTGGAATCTGCCCAGAAGTCTACAGTAAAGCTGTCCCATTGTCAGCTGCGCCACCGGAGTGCCCCATCTCCAGAGTCAGACCCTGAGCCTCACCTCTATAGGTCAAAGAGTTTAAAAAACTTCAATGTGCATGGTGACTGGCTGTGCATAAGCCACCTTCCCAAGGCCAGGGGGCGCCACTTTTCTGAGAACACTTCCATTGACACTGCTCTTGGTCAACTGTCCCTTGAGGATGACTCCTCCCACAGCAGGGCTTACAGCCGAAGATTCAAATCTTTTTCTGAACTTCCTGCCTCTGATGAAGGCGAAAGTTGGGCTTTGTATCACAATAGGACTAGATCAGGTCCCAAGTCTACCTCCTCCATTTCCAGGCCTATTGACTATGGGATTTTTGGAAAAGAGCAGCAGTTGGCTTTCTTGGAGAATGTCAAGCGGTCGCTCACACAAGGAAGACTATGGAAGCCAAGTTTTCTTAAGAACCCTGGCTTCCTCAAGGATGATGTACTCAATGCTTCCAACCTGTCACAGTCCGAGCCGTTGAATTCTGGTGGTGGGTCACCAAAAGATGGCTTGTTTCCAAGTGAACCACTTAATATCTATGAGGAGGACCCAGTGGACTCGGACCGGGACACAGACACAACCACCGATGATGAGTACTACCTGGATGAGAACGATAAAGAATCAGAACTGTGAGACTGCAAGAAACTGTGTAATATTATACTCGACTTTTGGCTTTTTACCAAAAATATCATTGAAGTGAGTCTAGATTTGTAGACAGGTAAAAGAAGATCTGGTTTGGCCAGTGTCTGCAGCAGAACAACCCATTCCTTTCTTTTCCATATGTATGTATTTTTTTCTTCTGAATTCTAAGAATGATGATTGCTGGTTTTGAGGGATTTTGTTTGCTTTTCCTGACATTTTCTCCTGGTACGTTTGAACTTAGCCTTCTTACCTCTTCCCCAACCCTATCTCTGATCCACTTTCCAGTGTTGGTTTTATTTTCCTCATCACTGTTTTTACATTTCTTACACTTAATAGTTTGGGCACATGTTAAAACTTGTTACTTGTTAACTACCCAGCACAATTGCAAAACCGTACTGCCCCCCTCCGTCCACAGGATACGTTTGAATTCAAGATATCAAACATAAGGTAGGGAAAATGATAGTCAGGTAGAATATTGTCCTTGCACGCGCACTGTGTTCATACAGTGCCCACACAGGCACTGGAGGACATCAAAGCCAGAAATGGGAGTAACAAAGGGCTAGGGGGTCATATGGGTGCTGGGAATCAAACCTGGGTCCTCTGCAAGAGCTGCAAGTGCTCTTAGCTACTGAGCTCTCTCTCTAGCCAAGATAAAGGGATTGTCCTGAGAACATCCTTGCACTTCAGCAGTGGAGTCTTGACACACATGTCTAGAGAACATGTGTTTCACTTGGGGGAAACCCAAGCCATGGAGGCAGTGGCTTGGCCACAGAGACAAAGCTAACAGATGGTGAGGAGCAGATAGCACTTTACTGGACCACCTTTAATGCTGCTCTCTCCACAGCTGATTTTTCCCATCTCTCCAGACATGTGCATTTCTCACTTCCTTATTTTTAGGCCAGACTGGGGCTTATTAAGCTTTTCTCACTAAAATTCTTTACCGCTTTGGGAACTTTTACATGCCCTCAGGTATATACATATATAAAATAGGTGTGCAAGTCTAACATTGACTTACACACAAATTTATCATTTGTTTAAGATAAAAACAAACATATACTAATGAGATAGATATCTCTGCTTATCTAACACAATACAGACCAAGGACATTCTAATGTTACCCACAGGCTGGGGAATAAAGTAGTAACAAGTCTTTGGTGTCTGTAATTGCATTTGTATATGAGCAGAAATCATGCATGTGCAATAGAAGCATTGTAGTTTATGACAAAATAATACAGATTCCCTGCCCCCTTCCCTTCCTCTACCTCTCTCCCCACACTCTTTTCTCTTCCTCTGCCCAGTACCAGGTGTGCATTCTGTGTGCTTAAACCAAGGCGGCCCTGAAGTCACACCCTGGCTGAGCATTGCAGGAGGAATATTTAATTTTTAATTAATTTTTGTCCAGTGCACATTCAGAAACCTTTTACTGTTGCCATTTTTCTCAACTGCACATTTAGTTATACAACCCCATATAGAGTGAGGACCCATGGTTTAAGAAGCTTTGGGCTAGGTCATTTCTCATGGGGCATTTGGTGGGGATCTTAGACGAATCCTTAAAATGCTAGGTCAGATGTGATATCTGGGAACCACTTGGCTTCCCTGCTGAACCATCTATTAAACTCTCAGGAACGTCTAACTCAGCACTCCTAATTTATTTTAAATATCTTGTGATACCTATTACTAATTTGGCTTCCTCCCTCTTTAGTTGCCACCTAGACACCCGAAGCTTTCTCTCCTTGTAATTCAAGACAAAGGTCTACAGGTGCGGCTGAGGACGAGCTCCTGGGTCGCAATACAGGGATGGATTTTGTCTTGTCTTATCGCTGTTTTATGACATACTTTTATTTCCCACTGTTCACCCAGATGAACTGAATAAGGGCAGGTGTTGGCAAAGCGTACAGAGATCTGGCACTGACGTGAATGCAAGGAAGATCTGTGTTATTATTGCCCTTATAATCATCTGGCCTGAAAGCCAAATGACAGAACTCAAAGCTCGTGAAGGTGAGCTCACTAATACGGAAGCTTTTCCTTAAACCTGTCCACTCAGACTTCGAGCTCTAACCAATTTAAAGCTCCAAGAGACGCCTAATAGAACGTTAAATCACTTGTTCTTAGCTCATTCAAACTTGAATGGTACAGAGTAACATTCAATTTCTTATTTAATGATGTGTGCTTGTGCATATGCCTTTCCTCTTTTGCTATTTATCTGATTATTTAAGTAAAACTCATATATTGTGACTTTTTGTATGTAATTTTAAGATATTCCAAGATATTTTAACATTAAGACACTTGGGTTTTTTTTTTTTATGATCACCATGAGATGCTGTTTCAATAAATATTTTGAGTCTACATGTTTGCTAAAAAGGTGACGCAAAGTTAACTTGCTCTTCACCAAGGTGAGGCTCTGCGCGAGAGACAGCAGGGGAAGAATGGACAGTGCTTTGGGGCTCAGACTCTCCAGGATAGAGTCTGTTATCCATACTGAAGCCACTGCTTCTCTGACTATGTGTGAGGTTCCCTGATGTCAGGCCGAGGAATTAGGGAAACAGTAACTTTGCAAAAACAGAACAGCAAGCACATCTACTGTTTCATAGCTCTGTGCAGCACTTCGTTAAGGAAGTGTGGCAGATGTCTTTGTATTATAATATGTAAACCGCTCGTTTTTAATGCTCATTTTGGGCGTAGCCGTGGTAACTTTAACAATAGTCATTTTATATTTTTTTTCTAAAGTACATAATGATTATTAAACTTTCTTGTAAATGGAGTAAAACACTAATGAATCAATACTAATAAGTGCCTAGGAAATTATCAGCTTGCTTAAACGTTAGGCTAACAAAGCTATCGATATTGTGTTAAATTCACTTAAAATGGGGTTTAATATAAGATTGCTTCTTAGATACTACCCTTCTGAATGGCTTATTCTAACATCATAAACACATTGACCTTAATAAAATGCTAATTGCTACTCACATGAGTTTGGTTAAGAAGCTTGAAAAGAGAGACTATTTTGTACGGGAAATAAAGATGAGGCACAATGGTGCTGAGAGAAAAGATGTGGAAAAGATGACAGTCAAATGGAAAACCACACCTTTGTGACAACAAGTTCCTTTACTGAATGCTGGTATGTCCAAACAGGCTTACTGTTTAGAGTTTGCTGTCTATAGTGGAGCTGTAGAATATCCTGTCTAGCTGTACAGTATAAATATGTAAATATTTTACTTTGTGAGTCCACATTACTACTTGTGACTGATACTCTGTTCTGAAACAATAAACCACAATAAGCACTTTTGTCAAAACCGTCAAATAATCCTTTCATTTTTTTTCTTCAACTTTGTTTCCAAAGTATGGAATATGTCAGGAGGTGAAATTTTAAAATAATGCTTGTGTTGAAATAAAGAACCTGAACAGACAGACTATGCTTGTTTGTTTGTTGCATTTGCACTTCTGAAGATGGAACCTACATGCTAGGCAAGCACTGAGCCACAGACTCAACCCCAAATTTACTATTAGTCTTGGTTTTATTTCCTATCCTCAGATTGCTTTTTTTTTTTGTATGTGTATGGGTGTTTTGCCTGCCTGTTTGTATACTACATATGTGCCTGGTATCCGCAGAGGCCAGAAGAAGGCATCAGATCCCCTAGAACTAGAGTTACAGATATTTGTGAGCTGCCCTGTGGGCACTGGGAATCAAACCGATGTCCTCTGCAAGAATAAATGCTCTTAACCACTCAGCCATCTCTCTGGTCCTGACATTCATTTTTAATTACTGCTAAGTAAAGGAATTGAAAGATTTCTTGCTAATCCTTCTATTCTATCTCCGGTATTAATTATAACAATCTTTTCTAGGAAAACCCAATGCCTTTTCTTCATCAACACATATACACACATGTATACATATGCAGAGATGTATAAATACATATGTATAATTGTGATTATACTTTTAAGTAGAACTATATATCCATGAGTATGAATATTTGGGGGAAAAGTACATATATTTATGTAACTATAATAAATTACTAGATATTTTCAAAATATTTGCTGTCCAGAAGAATATTTAATGTTGCCTTTTTTTAAGAAAAATTTTTTTTCTTGATTTAATGACATTTTTAATCACTGTTGATTGGTTAACTGGTTGCAGTGATGGGAATCAATTGCTTGATGGTTCCCCTCAAACAATTGTCACCTCAAGTGACACATATATAATTTCTCAGGCCATATATCACTATCACCCAAATAACCCCGGCTCACTTCTCTGCGAAAAGAAAAAATTTAAGTCCAGTTTTGGCAGAATGTGAACAAAATGTGTTCTACACAGGCTTTTGAGTTTGTTTGCTTGCTTGGGGTGTGGGGGGGTATTTCTTTAAATGCTAACTGGAGCAGACTGGGCATTCCATCAAAGCGTTCAAACAACTTCAGGAAGAAAACAGTGGAATTCACACTAAGCCAAGCTACACTGCTGCCCTGTAGTTCTCTGATGACGTATCACCAGCTCCTGATGATGCCTCTAAACCACAGAGGGCTGTCTACCATTTCCAGGGATGAACACCAGGCTAGCCCAAGATCTGGGCACTGTGGAGCACACGGGCATCTGGGTGCTTTCTCCACACTGGCCTCTCTGCCCTAACCTGCGGTTGGTAATGGAGTCAGTGACCTGGGCCCAAGCTCAGTATGCTCAGGAGCCCAATTAAAGCCTGGGGAAGGCAGAGGGCAGATCAGGACCTGGTTCTGACATTCTCTGGGCTGAGATCTACCTGATGGGGTCAAAAGTCCTGTGTACATTGTATAGGATGAATTCTTCCAGATTTCTCAGTCTGGGGACAATATTCCCTAAGAGTTTAGTGCTATGCACCCTACTCTGCTCCAGTTAGCATTTAAATAAATCTCACACACACACACACACACACACACACACACACACACACACACACACACACACACACCAAACCCAAAAGTCTGTGTACATTTTGTTCACACTCTGCCAAAATTGGACTTAAAATTTCTTTTGCAGAGAAATGAGCCAAGGGTTATCTAGGTGTTAGTGATAAAAAGGAGGAAAAAAAATTAGCTAACATGAGGGAACTGGAGTGGAGGGAAGAGAATGTTCTTTCTGGCCCCTAAGACTGAGGAGTGGGGCCAACCCAGGCTACCCGTCCTACCTCCCCAAAAAGGCAGGGAGAGAAGGGGCCTGACTCTGGAGAAGCTTGCTTACACAGGGCAGGGGAAGGCCTAGACCCTGCCTGCTGCTGCCCACGTGCCCTGATCCTTGCTCCTCCCAAATCAGTGGATACTCAGAAAAAACACTGTTTGAAAGAGGAACAACACTCCAGGGACTCCAGTGAGGGAGACTGCCAAGCGCAAAATAAATGAAACAGGTGAGCCTCTGTGTGAATCAAGCCAGCGAACTTCTTCACAGTTCCACTTTCGGCACTGAGAACCAACCCTGGGTCTCCGTACAGGGCAAGCATTTACTGTACCACTAAAGACGCAACCCAAACCTGAGACGTTTAAAACCGTTTTTTTGCGACTGAATGTAGTAGTGCTCACCTTTAATCCCCAGACTTGGGAGACAGAGGCAGGGGGATGACAGTGAGTAAAAGGCCAGATGGTCTGTACAGAGTTCCAGACCAGCAAGGGCTATGAATTAAAAGCAGGGTTTCTCCACAGGGCAAGGTAGCTCACACACGTTTAATTCCCTCCGTACTAGAGAAGGCTGGGAGGAAGGATTGCCATTTATTCAAAACTAGCCTGGGCTAAGAGGGAGACGTCCTTCTCAAAAGGAAAAACCAAAATAAAAGACAATCATATAATAAAACATAAAATAAGCGGAAGCGGTAACAACAATAACTGCCTTCCTCCAAACTTCTGACAAACTAGTGGAGGGAGGCCTGGCAAGCCGGAGGCCTGGGTATGGTGCACACCAACACCCTGTCGGTGCCGGGCGCGCACAGGGCCGGCGCGGGGCGGCTCTAGGCAGAGGCCCGCCCCCGGGTGTCCGCTGGAACCCTGCGCTCCGGCTCCTCCCCGGCCAACCGAGCTGAGAGCCGGCGACCATGCTCCGCGTCCCGCGGGCCCCGCTGCTGCGGCTGCTGCTCGCCCTACTGGTGGCCGCGGGGTCCGGAACGCGAGTGAGCGCACCGCGGAGCCTGGCGTGGGGCCCGGGGCTGCAGGCCGCCGTCGTCCTGCCCGTGCGCTACTTCTTCCTGCAGGCGGTGGACTCGGACGGCCGGAACCTCACTAGTTCGCCGCCAGGTCAGTGCCCATCGCCATCCCCGCGCGTCCTGGCCCCATACACGGTCGCATCCCCGCTGTGAGTGTCGCCTGTCGCCTTTCCATGGGCTCCCTTCCTCCTCCCTGACACCCACGGGGGCGTGAGACGCCACCTATGTCCGTTGGCTGACTAACTCCAAGGGCTGGGCCACAAGTCCCGCGCGTGGACTGATGTTGGCGTAAATGGCACCGGTGGTGTCCTATGGGGTGCAGTGGTGCGATCACGTGATGCAGATGGTCCTTCCTCCCTGACAGCACCCACTAGGCCTGCAGTGCAGGGCCTTCTTGCACGCAGGGTTTTCCTTTTCTTCTTGTTTTTGACTTATTAAATGCAGACCACAGAAATCGGTGAAACTAAGTAGAATCGGGACGGGGGAGGGGGAAGACCTTGTCCTGATGCTCTGCAGGGTCTTCCTCCCACATCTGACAGCTTCTCTGGACTTGTCCAGCAGATTTCAAGTTGTTGCCAGTCGGGATTTGCTCATTTGTGTCTAAACTTAAGGCTGCTCCTAACAGGCGCCCTATTTTGCCAGCAAAGAGACCTAATAATCGACCTACCTCCTCCACAGTGCAAAGGTACTTGGAGATCGCTGTGTATTTGATAATCCTGGAGTTAAGAGAGGATGGTAATGCCTGCCTATCAGAAAACTTAAGACTCTGCTGAGAAAATGGATAAGCAACTGAGCTATCAGGGCACGTCACAGTTACTACAATGGGATATGTACAGCGTGGTGTAAACATTGAAGAACTGCCAGTGGACCCAGGGAAGTCTGGGAAACCTTCGAGAGTACGGGTTTGGAGGCTGAGTTTTTTCTGGGCATGCTTGCAGATGTGCAAAAGCTGAGAGTATGAGGACCAAGTGTTCAGAACAGGAGGCCGTAGGGCATGTTTCAGATTCAAAACGTGACATAGTATCACTCCAAGTTTGTAATCAATAAGTGAACCCAAGTGTGCACGTCTGTGGTTACAGCAAGGGAGTAAGGATTTTTTTTCCCCCAATTCCTTTTTGCATTCTTTTTCCCAAATAAAATTTTCTGCGAAGATTCTATTTTATTTTTATTTATATGGATGAGTGTGTTGTATGTGTGTATGCCACTTGTGTGCAGGTGTGCATAGAGACTAGAAAGGGGCACTGGAGCCACCGTAGCTGGAGTTCAGCTTGTGAACTACCTAATTGCTGGGAACTGAACATGTGTCCTCTGGAAGAGTAGAAGGCGCTCTTAATCACTGAGCCATTTCTCAGCCCCAGTAGATCATAATGTTTTTATAGTGAGGAGAAAAAAAAACACCTCTTAATATGTTTGCAGTGCATGAGTGGATCCTGGAATGTGTCCATGGTAAGAAGTCAGACATATTTGGAGGATTATGTAGTCCTAGGGCGTAACACTTTGGTCTTCTAGGACACTCTAGTTGCTTATGTAAGATCAGTGCTTTCCCTGTAACTGCAGAGAGCTTTGGTAAACTTCCTGGACGGTCATGGCGGGCGTGGTCACCATTGCTAGAGATTCTCTTCCGTTTAAAAAGCTGGAAAGCTGTGACTGCCTCTCCTGGCTGTGCAGTTCATTAATATGTGACCCTTGATTACTTCTTGGAGCTGGGTCTCTCACTGCACAGCGGGAGCGATAAATACCTATCTGACATACCAGTTTTACAGGAAACAGGTAGGAATGCTTGAGAGCTAGGTGTGATGGTGAGAGCCTATAACCCAAGCACTTGGGAGGCAAACTCAGGAGAATTGTGGGTTCTAGGCTAGCCTTGACTATGTAATAGGAAGTTGATCCAAAAAAAATAAATAAACAGACATGAACACAAGGAATAGTCCATAGTAGGGGATAAGTAAATGTATTTTTTAAAAATGCTTTTGGCTTCTTTAAAATTTAAGTGTTCAGAATTTCTGATGTAAGGGTTTGATACTTGCTGCCTCCCTTTGTATCACAACGTTCCCTTAAGTCAGCTTTTCTTTCTTTCTTCCTTCCTTCCTTCCTTCCTCCTTCCCTTCTTCCCTCCCTCTCTCCCTCTTTCCTTCTTTCTTTCTTTCCTTCCTTCTTTCTTTCTTTTTTGTTGTTGTTGTTTCGAGACAGAGTTTCTCTGTAGCTTTGGAGCCTGTCCTGAAACTTGCTCTGTAGACCAGGCTGGCCCTGAACTCACAGAAATCGACCTGTCTCTGCCTCCCAAGTGCTGGGATTAAAGGCATGCACCACCACCGCCCAGCCAATCAGCTTTTCTTTAAAAAAAAAAAATTGAATTCCTGAAGAAGAGAATTCAAGCTGATCTTGGATCTGTTCCGTTATAATAGCCATCAGGGCAAATGAGAATTCATACTCCCTCCGCTTTAAGCAATTCAGAATTTCACTCATTTTCTCCCTTGTAAAGATTGCACATACTTATTTCTGTGTCAAACCGAATCAGTGTTATTTTCCACTAACATTCACATTAATTTTATGTTATCAATGACCCAGCCATGCAAGATTAGTATAAAAATATCAGGGTCTCACTATGTAGACCAGACCAGCCTTCAAATAACAGAGATCCATCCACCTGCCTCTTCCTCCCGAGTGTTGGATTAAAGGTGTATGCCGCCCCAGCTTTTCAGTTTGCTATATCACACAGTATCTTTCTTTCTTTTTTTTTTTAACAAAAGTTTTTATTTTATGTGTATGGATGTTTTGCCTGAATGTTTGTATGTCAATCCTGTGCGTGCCTGCTACCTTTGGAGGCCAGATGAGGGCGTCAGATCCCCTGGAGTTACAGCCAGCTGTGACCACCATGTGGGTGCTGGGACTCGAACCTGGGTCCTCTGGAAGAGAAGCTAGTATTTTTAACTGCTGAGCCATGTCTCCTGCCCCTCGGGTTGCCTTTCTGAGAGCGAACTAGAAGAAACACAAAGCATTTGAAAATTCAATTTAAAAAGAGAAACTTTCACACACTCTTGAGTCCAGAGAACTTTGTAGAAAACGAAGTAGGAAGCATGTAAGAGCCAGGAGATGAAGTGATGGTCTGTGAAATGTCAGCCCCTAGACCAGTGTTTCTCAACCTTCCTAACGCTGCGACCCTTCAGTACAGCTAGTTCCTCATGTTGTGGTGACCCCCAACCATAAAATTATTTTCATCACTACTTCATAACTGTAATTTTGCTACTGTTATGAATCGTAATGTAAATATCTGATATGCAGATGGTCTTAGGTGACCCCTGGGAAAGGTGACCCCAAAAGGGTTGCGACCCACAGGTTCAAAACTGCTACTCTACACTCAGCCTTTACAATCATTAACTCAAAACTGTGGTTACTGCACTAGGCCCACAGAAGCCTGACCCTATTAACAGTCAGTCACAGAATGGGGGGGAGGTCTTCTGTGACCCTGTCCCTCACTGCCAAACTGCTATTAGGTTCTGGGAGAGGGAGAGTCCTCTCCAGTTATCTCACCTGCTCCATGCCCACTGCCGAGCCCACCAGGCTCCGATTGGTAGCTCCAAATCCGTAGTCACACAGACAGCCCTGGCTAGACTCTGGGTCACAGAACAACATGAATAACCATGAATGTCAGAAAGAGGTGTGTAGGAAAGGGGAGGAGCAGGCGGGGGGGGGATCAGAGCAGGCGGAGAGTGAGAGTGGCCAGTATGCATTATTGTACCCTGTGAAATTGTCAAAAGAACACATTTAATAAGAAAGGGACATTTTCTCAGAAATGAGGGGTGCTAGATACTTAAGTGGCATGAAATATAGGTGTGTGTCTTTTACAAGGAGAAAGTTGACAGGCCACAGAGCCATCGACTTTATAGTGTGGACTGTTAACTGCCTAAGCTTGAATGGTTTTCAGAGAGAAAAGACCACATAGGCAGAATGTTACTTTCATCAATGAACTAAGTTTTCATCTACTGTTGTTATTGAATAGTTAATGACTCCCTGGTTAAGTCAGATCCTTGGCTTAAGGATGGGTCAGGCATAGTGCCTCAAGGATCTTCCAGGCTGAGCTGAACGTGGTTTACCATGAACACTGTAGAGCAAAAGAATTCCTGTACAAAGATCCCTGTCTAATCATGCGACATAATCAGGAAATGGTCATGTGATTTGTATTTCTTCTGCTTCCAGGTCAAACACAATTCAAAGTAGTCGTAAAATCCCTTTCACCGAAAGAGTCAGCCCGAATTTATGTCCCTAAACCTTTGGACAGAAACGATGGAACGTTTTTGGTGAGATACAGGATGCACGAGACCGTCCACGCAGGCCTCAAGGTGGAGGTTCTTTATGGTGGCGAACACGTAGCTCAGTCTCCCTATATTTTGAAAGGTGAGTGATCTTAGTCGCCTGAAGCTAGACTTCTGTGGTAGGCAATGCTTTTCAGAATGGCTTGTAATGTCCCTGCAGTCCAGTTCAACAGAGTAAACACTAGATATGTACTCCTTGAAGCTCAAAGTTTCTATCATTTTGGCATTTAAAACAATTATCATTGGCTGGGTTTGGAGAGCACTGGTTGCTCTTGCAGAAGATCTGGGTTCAGTTCCCAGAACCCACAGGGAAGCTCAAAATCACCTGTGACTCCAGTTCCAGGGGACCCAATGTCCTCTTCTGAGCTCTGTGGATACCAGACGTGCGTGTATGCACACACATACATGTAGACAAAGCACACACCTAAAAATAAATCTTTTAAAAAATGCTTTTCTGTTTCGTTATGTGTAGTTACTATTGCTGATTTGTTCATCTTTTTTCCTGCACTGCCAAGTTTTCATTAATCCCCTACAGTGTGTGTGTGTGTGTGTGTGTGTGTATTGATGCCCTTTTTAATTTTCCTAAGCTTTATCCCTGGGATATGGCAGAGTTAACTGAACATAATTTAATCTTTTTGAGTTAAGTTTTTACAGTTTGTTAGATGAAATTGAGCCACATTTAATCTTGGGCTAATTATTCTCAAGGACTGAGACATGCTCTTCCCAAGTCCCAAGAACGAAGAGGCTTTGTACCCTGGCTGGTACATGCACTTTCCTCAGCCCTGTGGAGTAGTATACACTGCCCTCCAGTGTTCTGGGTGGTTCTTTCCTGTATTGGGTGACTTCATCATAGATGCCCTGATCATAGGCTGGGATGTCTTCTCACTGCATGTTTCCAGGCTTTTCCATGTTCCGTTCTTATCCTTCACCTACTCTGTCTTCCCAGGCCTGGTTGCCCTGTCCCTGTCCCCTCCCCCCAGCTTTCCTCAACTCAGTGAGACTGCCCAGCTCTAGTCACGCCCTTTAGCCACGCCCCTTTCCTGGGCCGCCTTAAGCAGAGCTCCTGTGACCCGGGAGGCTTGCCTTGCTGGTGTCCATCTCCCAGGCTCACTGTCCTTCACTGCCTCATGTTCATAGTCTGGAAACTGCGAGTGCCTAAGTTATGACAGGTTTGGCTCACCAGTTCCAAGTGAAAGAATAAGTCAGTGCCTCCTACTGGTCTTGGTCTGAAGTAGAAATCTTCAAAACAAAACAAAAAATCAGGCTTAATGATGTAATCCCAGCACTAGGGAGGTAGAAGCCGGAGGATCAGGAGTAAAGGTTAACTGGGCTACATGAGACTATTTCCGAAGATCGTAAATAAATACTCAAGAAAATTTAATTTTTTCATTAAAATAAATATGGATGTGTCCTGAAATTATATGTTAGATTTGTACACATTATTTTCTAAATGCGTCTTCAGAAAAGTCCTCTGCGTTCAGCTGCCCACCTAGCATTATACTGAGAGGTCCTTTCAGTTACTCTGTCTTCTCTGAGACGCGCAGACCAAGACGGCGCTAGAGGCTTTGAGGGAGCGGCCTCCAGTTTCTCAAAACCTCACTGCTTCCACATTCAGATGTCCAAAAACCAGGAAGTTCTCCGTATGTGTGCTAAAATGAAGTAGTTGTGTTCTAATTACTGACACCTCACTAGAAGCAAATGTGTCGTCCAAGTGACTGGAGTCTGCTCATTTGGGAGGAAGCACGTGTTGTCCAGTCTGTCTAAAGTGCCTCGAGACGGGGCAGACCGTGGGGCTCTGACGTAAACACTGCGCTGCTCCCTTGTCTGAGATAGTTTTGCCTCTGTTGGCAGTTTTCAGATTTGCTGTTGTCCAGTGTTCACTGCTCTTTGTTAACTTGGGGTGACATTGTGCGTGTGTGTCACCTCCTCAGGACCCGTGTATCACGAGTACTGTGACTGCCCAGAAGAGGATCCTCAGGCCTGGCAGGAAACTCTGTCTTGTCCAGCCACAGAACCACAGATCGAGCAAGATTTTACTGCCTTCCCCAGCATCAATCTCCAGCAGATGCTGAAGGAAGTCCCCAAAAGATTTGGGGACGAGCGGGGTGCTGTTGTTCATTACACAATTGTCAATAACCACATCCACCGGAGATCTTTGGGGAAATATACAGACTTCAAAATGTTCTCTGATGAAATTTTGCTGTCACTGGCAAGAAAGGTATGAAAATGAATGAACAGATTTCAAAAATAGTATCGTTTAATGTCTTTTTGTTGCAGCAGTTTCATATTTAGAACTATAAAGACCCATGAGAGTGGCTTTCAGGACTCAGAACTGTGTCACGGAATGTGTGTATGTCTTTGTAGATGACTCTTTCCTGTAAGATATAAACTAAAGTAGGCTTGGTGGCTCTTGCCTGTAATCCCGGTATTCAGGCTCATGAGACTTCAGTCTAAGCTAGAAAGAGAGAGACTCTGAATGCCAGGACAGAAACAGGTCCTATTCCATAGGCTAAAGGTTCTGCTAAGTCTAGTCGTGACATTCATGGTGGTGTAGAGATTTGGACAGCTGTGTAGGTTCAAGTTGAGGGAGGTGAAGTCAGAATGCCCAAGAAGGAAACTGAGGCAGCATTCCAAGCAAGAAGACTTCCACGGAGAATCAATCGTGGACATGTAAACGGGGCAGAGGATTCTAGAGGCAACGGTGGAAGAGGGCGTGGCAGAAGGCAAGGTTGGGTCTGACTGCAGACTACTGATTGCATAGGCAGCTGGTGAGAGTTCACACTTCTCTATATGCCCACTTCTGTGATAGTACTTTTTAATGCCACCACTGGAGAAAGGAGCTGACTCCCAGTCAAGTGAGCTTGCTGTGTGCTACCCTCAGCCAGAGGCTTTCTTCTCCGTCACCCCTCTGCTTCCAGTGGCTGTCTCTATCAGAGGTACTAAGGGGATCCAGTGGGGAGATGGCTCAGACGGTAAAGGCCTTGCTGTGCAAACATTAGAATCTAAGTCTAATGCTCAGAACCCGTGTGTAAAAGACCAGTCATGATAGCATGTGCTTGTAATCCCAGTGCTGAGGGAGCAGAGAGAGGTAGATCCCTCCAGCTCAGAGGCCAGCCAGCTTAACCACCTAGGAAAGGTCCGGGCCAGTGAGAGACCATGTCTCAAATAATAAATAAAGTAATAAAACAAACAAACAAAAACCAAGGTAGATGGCTCTTGAGGAAAAACACCAAAGATTGATCCCTGTCGCCTACATATATACATGCAGAGCCAAGAGACTGGGGTATTTGGTGCCTCCCAACACTGACGTTTGTGCTTTTGTTTTTGTAGGTCACCCTTCCAGATTTAGAATTTTATATTAACCTTGGAGATTGGCCTTTGGAGCATCGAAAAGTCAATGACACTCCTGGCCCTATACCTATCATTTCCTGGTGCGGCTCCTTGGATTCAAGAGACATTATTCTTCCAACATACGATGTCACCCATTCCATACTTGAAGCAATGAGGGGTGTCACAAATGATCTCCTCTCTGTTCAGGGAAATACAGGTAAGCTAAAGTTAATTCTCATGGGGAAAACCTTAAAGATAAAAATGCTGGAGGGAACCAGAAAAAATAGATGTATATGCTTAATCATTCTTGCTTTCTACCCAAGAAGAATACATGTCTAGCATGTGCAAGGGCCCAAGCTCCATTCACAGCACAGCAAAGTAGGGAAAAGCGCCCTATGGCCGAAAGGAGAACATTTGGGATTCCAATTTGAAAATTAAAAACACATCGTTTTTAACACACCCAGGCCTGTATTCACAGAGTCTCCTATGAGTTCAGTCATTTGTAGACATCTTTTCAAGTCACATTGGTTATACTTGCATGAAATTTTAAATCAAAACATTGAAGATATTTAAATAATATGCTTACTTGGTAAACTTGTCACTAATCCTGACTCCAGTGAATCTTCTTACTGGATGAAATGAGAGCGACCCAAAAGCCCGAAGACGGCTGTGAGCATGGTGTCGTTTGGGCATCATGAGCCCATCCTCCGGTGCTCTGTAAGGAGTTCACTTCATCTTTCTGTACTTCCTGAGTCTTCAGTCTCTTTATGATTTCTTCCACTTACGACACAATGGAAACCTCTTTTTGGAAACTCATTGGGCTGCAAAAAACTTGGCTTTGTCCTTTCCAGCCTCTATTTCTCTTTATTGTTATTTGGAGGCAAGATCAGAGATTTGTGCAAAGTGCCTAAAGATATCATGAACAGAAAAGATAAATCAAAATAAGATGAAAACCATATGAAGTAAATGTTGGCCTACTTTCAATTTGATAGTGGTGACTTTCTGAGTATGCTGAGAAGGTTAAGCCCCTTCGATTCTTCTGTCTTATGATGTCCCCAGGGCACTGATGGGCATTTAGCCAACATCTTATTTTAGAATAGTAAGAGAGTTTTGTCAGAGATTGAAATTAATTTTTCTAAAACATCTCCCTTCCTAAAAAGAGAAGATACAAATGTAGAGAGAGCTGGGAATGGTGGCTCATGCCTGTAATCTTAGCACTTGGAAGCTAAGACAGGAAGAGTATCGTTAGTTAGAGATCCATCTGGGCTACGTAGCAGGTAGCAAATCAGCCAGGGATATACAGCAAGAGCCTGTCTCAGACTCCCCATATACCTGTGTGAATGCAGTGAATTGTATAATTACACTTAACAGCATCCAAGAAAAACATTTTCTCTATTCAAATTTATGAGTAGTTGAACCGGAGAGATGGTCAAGTGGTTAAGAGCACTCACTGCTCTTCTAGAGGACCCAGGTTCAATTCCCTGCACCCACTTGGTGCACAGCAATCTGTAACTTCAGTCCCATGAGATCTGGCACCTTCCTCTGGCTTCTGTGGTTATTTCATGGACACAGAGGCACAGGCATACATGAAATACATATACACATAAAACAAAACTAAAGGGAGAAATATGAACTAAGACCTCTGTTGGGTTGCTTAGTTATGCAGTTTTCTGCTGACCTAAATAAGTGCAAAAGGCTAACTCGTGTGACTGTGAAATATGGGAGATGAAAGGAGCTGTGGCCTTGAGAGTGGGACAGGTCACAGAGCCGTTTGCTGTGAGTCTGGTCTGATACCGCGAGGGCGGTTTCCCAGTGTTGGACAGAGTGAAGAGCAGTGCTCGTGAGAACTGTGGTTGGTAGGTAAATGGGAGGGGCTGGAACAAACAGCCTCTGAAAGCACCTCCAGCCAAACACTAGGTGTTTTGGAAACGGCATCTGTGTTACAAAATGGGTTTGTGACGAGTACCAACATTTTAAATGGAAGTGGTGGATTAAAGGTCATTGTACTGTCTTATGATTTCAGATTCTTAATCATAATTTTTTATGGCCTCAAACTTCTAGGGCCTTCCTGGATCAATAAAACAGAGAAAGCTTTCTTCCGAGGTAGAGATAGCCGGGAGGAGAGGCTGCAGTTGGTACAGCTGTCCAAAGAAAATCCACAGCTGCTAGATGCAGGAATTACAGGATATTTCTTTTTCCAAGAGAAAGAAAAAGAGCTTGGAAAAGCCAAGTTGATGGGTTTCTTTGATTTCTTTAAGGTATGAGTCTTCCTATGGCTATGAAGTGATAAACTGTGTCCAAAGCCCACGAAACAGGTGGTTCAAGCAGGTCGCCTCAGTTTGTAGCTAACTCCACTTTCACCCTTTCCTGTCAGACCGAGGGAGTCACTGGACTCTGACAGTTTTGTCTGTTAATTTTGTTTACCAAATTACCTAGAACTATATTTAATGCTTAATGTAAGAGCTAGCATGAAATTTGTATGTATTTATTATGGCTTTTCCCTTTGATTTAATGATCTGCAAAGACGTTTCTTTAATGTGAAGTGATCTCAAGTATCTTTGGTAAATAAAAGGAGTGTTCATTTTTATATATGCAAAATAGGAGGAGGAGGAGCTGGAGGTCGGGTCCTGCCTGTGGCCCCTTATCTCTTAGTGGCTCTGGTGACCTGTGATGCCTGCCCTGTTCCTTTACTTTCTTTTTATATTGATTTTGGTATGCATGTGTGTTTGTATATGAATGTATGTGTGTGTATGTGTGCGTGTGTGTGTGTGGTGTATACATATGCATATATATGTGTGTGCCCCTCACTCTGTCATGAAACTCACACCTAACTGGCTAGGAAACACATGGTACTGAATATTTAATAAATTATTTTTAAAGAGATTACTAAAAGGTTAGAGTGTACCCCTGTGCAGAGGACTTCTGTTACATGTGAGAGGCATAGATCTGATCTCCAGCACTGAAAAGGAAAGGGAGGGGATGGGAGGGAGAAAGGGAGGAGTCAGCATACTCGGAAGTGGACCAGCTTCATCTTGGGGTTTTGTGGTGGAAAGAGTAGTGAATTTGCATTCAGAATGAAGGTTTATAGCTTTCTCTGTATTCCAGTTTTCTCACTTGTAAAGACAAAACAAAAAACCTTGCCTCATAGTATAATTAAATTGGATTTTTCATGCCTTTGATATATGCTTTTGAAATGGAAATCAGAACTTACTAATCTAATATATGTCAATGGAGTAACTAGTTTTTATAACACTTAATTTATCTGTGTGTGTGTGTGTGTGTGTGTGTGTGAGAGAGAGAGAGAGAGAGAGAGAGAGAGAGAGAGAGAGAGAGAGAGACGACAACTTACCAGAGTTAGTTCTCTTTCTCTACCAGGTGGGTCCTGGGTATTGAACTTGGGTCATCTGGTTTGGCAGCAAACTTCTCTACCCACTTTCCTACATCTTTCCTACAGTTCACAGGCTGAAAAGATGTAAACTCTGTTTTACATAAACTCTAGTTTATGTTTTGTTGGTTTAGTATAAGGAATAAATGAAATTTTATGTGAAAATTGATATTAATATCACTTTACAGAATATTAAAATTTAGAACTTTGACAATAGTTTGACTCCTGCTTTGATTACAGGAGTCTAGACTCTCTGCTTCACAGATGTAATTGAAACAGACACTTGTTCCTATGTCCTAAACTGTCCTGCTAGGAAAGTGTTAGAGGCTGTTTGTCATTTTTATACAAGGATAAAATGAAAGCTGTTTGAAATGCAGATGTGGGAAAGTGGAAAACGATCCCTCTGTATTTGATTTAATACTGATGAGAAAGGGAAGTGGAGCAATGGCTTTCTGAGGTTCTTTGCTTTTCATCTTCTAGTACAAGTACCAGGTGAATGTGGATGGCACAGTAGCTGCTTACAGGTTTCCATACCTCATGCTGGGAGACAGCCTGGTTCTGAAGCAGGAGTCGCCGTATTATGAACATTTCTATGTGGCGCTAAGGCCTTGGAAACACTACGTTCCCGTTAGAAGAAATCTCAGTGATCTGCTAGAGAAAGTGAAGTGGGCCAAGGTATGGTTCATGCCACTTTCCTTTTTTGGGCAATATCAAAGTTATTGATATGGAGGACCTGTGTTCTATCACAACCATGTATCATAATGAAATAAAAATCAAAGGGAATATAATTTTCTTTAAAAAAAATGCATTCCCTTTAAATTGCTAAAGAATAGACATTGGGGCTGGAGAGATGGCTGAGTGTTAAGAGCCCTTGCTGTCCTCCCAGAGGACCTTGGCTTCCATCACCCTCGTTGGGCAGTTCACAATGTCCTGTAACTCCAGCTCCTGGGGATCAGATGGCTTCTTCTGGCGTCCATACTCACTGCACTCATGTGCACAAACCCACATGCAGATACACACATGTACAGATGTCAAAGAGAAAGAAAGGCCATCAGAATCATTTTGTATACCTCTGTCAACATTGTTGAAGGTTGGATTTGAAGTCTAGTGTTGTTGTGATATGGATTTTTCTAAATGATTCACTATGTGCATTTATATATGTAAAAGAAGAATACACAAAATGCAAATTACAGATTGAAAAGGCCAGAATTAAAAGACTTTATATTTTAAGAGAACATCCCAGGCAAATCTGGTAGTCTTCTTTTCCTCATATAGGAAAAAAACCCACAAGCTCTTACCCAACACAAACTACAAAGCATCCCAAGAGCAAGGTCTCCATAAAACAGGGATTTCTTTTTTTTTTTTAAGGAATAAATTTTTTAAAAAAATATTTATTTATTTTTTGTGTATACAGTGTATATATATGCTTGCAGGCCAGAAGAGGGCACCAGATCTCATTACAGATGGTTGTGAGCCACCATGTGGTTGCTGGGAATTGAACTCAGGACCTCTGGAAGAACAGTTAAGTACTCTTAACCACTGAGCCATCTCTCCAGCACCAGGAATAAATTTTAAGGAATAAATTTTAAAATAAAATTTAAGGAATAAATTTTATAATAAATTTAAGGAATAAATTTTATAATAAATTTAAAAATAAATTTTATAATAAATTTAAAAATAAATTTTAAGGAATAAATATTAAAACCTACTGTGGTTTATTATGAAACTATAAAGATTTATCCTTCTATAATAATATTTTTCCATTTTTTAAGTTTTGAGATATAATATTTTGGTTATGGGAATAATGCATCAGAATCATCATTCTGGCTTTTCCTAAGATCCACGATCGCCAGCAAATAGCTTTTCCTATCAACAGCACGCAGAAAGTTGGGCGTTTCTTGTGACTGTAATCAGGAGCATTGATTATTCCTGGCACTATAGCCCGTGAGTACTAATGGGTGAATAATTTATCACAATGGCATTTCAGTCTTTTGTGGCTATCGCTTTGTAACAGAACATTGTCTCTGCATATTTGAATGAAGCTTTATGAAAAACATATTTTTATTATTTTTAATTTTACACACGTTTCAGTCTTGAGGTCTGTACACTTGAGTGAAGGAGCCCTCAAAGGCCTCAGGCCTGGGACCCCCTGGAGCTGGAGTTGAGAACCGCCCATCGAGACGGGTACTGAGAACAAGAGCAGTAGGCACATTTAACTGCCCAGCCAGCTCCCCAGCGCTGAAGCTTTTAAAAGACATTTTAACATGAAAATTGATCCATTCTGTCCTTAGGCAGAGGGCACCGCTGAGGAGGCAGATGATGGACCCAGGCTTTCTCCCTGGATAGCTAAGGAAGCAACAGAATAGGCTCAGAAGAGGCCAGTGAGGCCGGTAGAGTCATGTCCACACACCTACGATCCTTCCCCTTTAACAGATATTAGCAAACGATCCCATGGCCTCCTTTGCCTTAGCCCATTGCAGTCCGCTTCCCTGTGCTGTTGACATCCGCCTCGCCTGTCTCTCTCACTCGTGCACTTAGCGTTCTCTGTGGGCTGCAGCAGCAATTTTCGTTCTTTCCTTTTAGGAAAATGATAACGAAGCAAAGAAGATTGCGAAAGAAGGACAGTTAACTGCTAGGGACCTGCTCCAGCCGCCCAGACTTTTCTGTTACTATTACAGAGTGCTGCAGGTCAGTTCAGAGTCCAACCTGGTGAGTCGGGGTCCTTAGGCCACGTGCGTGGCCTGGACACTTTGTACCATGCCTCCTGAGAGGATCAGCGGCAGCTTGTGGAAAGAATTTGGATTCAGTTGAGACTCCAGCCTGAAGAAAGAACCAGTGCTGACTCTCTCTGTAGCCGCCACCCTTTCAATCTCTTTTCTTGGAGCCCACGGAAGTAGATTAATTAGAGGCTCCTCCCCACTTGTCAGGGTGCGCCCCCTGGTGGTTGATTTTTAGAGACCGTCCTTTTTGTCGGTGGGAATAAAGGCAAGTCCCCCGCAGGCACACACACACACACACACACACACACACACACACACACGCACGCACGCACGCACGCACGCACGCGCACATACACGACCATCTTGTCATCCTTAGATAGGTTCCATCCTGTGTACTAATCTAGTTTTAACATTTTAATTTTAATTACATTTTACTTACTTTGTGAACTCGGGGAGGTGGTGGAGGAGTGGAGTGCCTATGGAGGTCAGAGGACAGAGGACTCCAGTAGGAGTTGGTTCTCTCCTTCCACCACATAGGTCCCAAGGATTGAACTAGGGTTTTAAGGCCAGGAGGCAGGCACCTTTACCCACTAAGCTATCCTACCAGCCCTAGCTTTAATTTTAATGGTAGGAGCTTCTACCTCTAACATGTTAAGTTCCCTTAGTTATATTGTTATTTTGTTAGCATTAGCCCAATACTAGGAATACATAACAGAGTGGACCCAGAATGAACACAGTGAAAGACTCGGTTCATAGGGATATTTCTGACCAGAGTGAAAGACCTTTGCACCAGCCTCTTGGCGTGGTTATAACTCCAGCCCCTCCAGCCCTCTGGGATGGATGGAGGCAGCCTTCTATGCACTCTGTCTGGAGATGCTGGTCATCTCGACTTGCTGTCATGAAAATTCAATTCATTAGAATGGAGGATATGTGCTGGCTCCATTGTTTCAAGTAGAGGCATTTGGCTTGGCATCTCTTTTCTAATTTACACAGAAGTGTAGATTAGAGTTCTCTGCCAGACTATGAGATGTTTCACCAGCATTTATAGTAAATAAAGTTAAAATGTAACTGTGAGATTAGAATAGGCCAGACCTTTGGTTTGGGTCTGAAACTTTGCAATTGAAGGTGGAGATGTATGGGAGGTGGGACTAGAATGAAGCATCAACTAAACCTTCCATGGCTTCCAAACATATTTCAGAAATATGCTGAGCGCCAGACCAGCAAGCCCATGATACGTGACGGGATGGAACTTGTTCCCCAGCCGGATGATGCCACATCCTTTTGCCGGTGCCACAGGAAGATGCCTGGGAGGGAAGAGCTTTAAGGAGGCCTCGGCTTCACACTCCTTTGTGTGCTGGCTGCATCTTTAAGACTTGTGAAAGATGCCAAGCTGTGAGGAAAGAGCAGAGCCAGGCTTGGTGGGTCAGGTTCACACTTCTAATCCCAGCACTCCGGAGGCGGAAGCAAGAGGATTTTTTACTGCAAAGCCTGCTTGCAATATATGGTGATTTCCTGGCCAGCCCAGACTTCCCAGTTGAATATTATCAAAAAGCCAAAACATCTGGACAGTGGTGGTGCACACCTTTAGTCCCAGCACTCAGAAAACAGAGGCAGGCAGATCTCAGTAAGTTCAAGGCCAGCCTGGTCTACAGAGTGAGTTCCAGAACAGCCTGAGCTACACAGAGAAACCCTGTCTCAAAAAACCAAAACAAGCAAACAAAAAATCAAAGCGAAAAAGAAATGCAGAGAGATGCTAAGCATGTAATCCCACACCCTGATGCTGAGGCAGAAAGATCATGAGTTCCAGTATTACCAAATACCTTTGGATATTCATTTTATTTGGGGTGAAACTGCTCATTTGAGCATCATAGTAGATAAAAAAGACTTAAAAATAACCCGGGAATCTGTGGATGTCACATTTACTGGTTTGTTTCTATCTTTTCTTCATTTACTTTTACATTCAGTTATGAAGGGAAAAGTGTTAAGGGAAGGTTTTATTTTCTCCTCCCTGTGTAGTTTCTCATTTTGCAAGCTGTTCTGATGCTCCGTGATGGCAGCCTCCCGTAGGAAGAGCTGATGAAGCTAAGTAAGGAACAAGTCTATGCTGTTAAGGGAAGCATAGAGATGGTGGAGGAACACACCGCATCGTTTAAATCTTTTCAGCTAAGTTTTTGCCAGGGCCTAGGATAGAATTAGGGGGAAATTGTACCTTACACTGGTGAGTCACAGTCTGTTTGGGTTGCACACCTGTTAAAGACAGCACAGCTATTAATGTAGACGGTGGCTTTCTGTGGGTATCTTTATCATCCATGTACTAGGAATATAAGAAATAACAGCTGTCAACATGAGATCTTTAATTCTTTTTGTCCTTCCAAAAGAGTCCTCGAAAGCTGCTACACCAGCCTCAGGAGGCCTCAGCATCCTGGGATTCACTAATATGCCCAGGACAGAGGCAGATACTGGTTCCTGGATCCACAGATGGACAGAAAGAGCCTCCTCTTTCAGTGGATTGAACCATTAAGATAAAGACTTTGGCACTTGCCTCTGCCTTTTAGGACAGGATCAAGATCTAAGTCTCATACCCTTAAATTCCTGTCTAATTCCTCAGAGCACCATCAATCCAAGACGCATTTCTACAAACAGAGCTCCCTGAACTGGGGAACTCCTGTGGTCATGTCTGTTCTCCCGAGGGCCAAAAGGAACACGGGAATTTGTATTTTTAAGTAGACCATAGAAATGATCAGCAAGCTCATCGCCTATTTAAAACCTACCTGTGTAGTATGAACTAAAGGGCAAGTTGTCCTGAGGCCATACCTGGTGCATCTGAGTCTGCCTTATGTTGTTTATAGAGAGTAGAGCTTTATGGGAATGGGTTATGGAAAGAAAGGTCTGCCTCCCTCTTTGCTACCTCTGTAACCCCAGGCCCAGGAAGCAAATGGCAGTGTGTCGTAGGCACAGCAAGTCTTTTAGGTTGAGGTTGTCTGTGATGAACAGTCCTAACAGTTAAAAGAAGTTGAGACAAATTGGGCAGTTTCTATTGACTCATCAGGGCCCTCACAATCCTCATTTTGGAGCATTGCACTGGAGACAGAGTCTCTGACGTGAACCTGCAGGGGAACATTTCACATATAAACTGTAGCAAGTCTATCACGAAATTTAGATAATCCTCCATCTCCCCAGCTTGACCACAGCCTTTGAAATGAGTTTTACGTGGCTTTTGGTTTACTATCTTGAATAGATCTTAGCGAAAGAAACTGGCTTATTAAGTTTCCCTTCCAGCTCATCTATTACCCACATACCCAGAGCCACTTTCAATCCTGAATTTCTTATTAAAATGTATCTGGCTTCAGAGGCCATTAATCAAGAAAGAGTTAAGGTGATTACCTGGGAGAGGTTGGAGGAAGGAAAGGAGACAATGATTTATTTTAATTTCAATAAAACTAATTTTAATTTAACTTTTGAAAAGAGAGGGATGTAAGGGTGTAAAGATATAGTTCTGTGGGGCTGAAGAAATGGCTCAGTAGTTAAGAGCACTGACTGTTCTTCCAGAAGACCCAGGTTCAATTCCCAGCACCCCAATGGTGGCTCATGACTGTAACTCCAGTTCCAGGGGATCTGATACCTTCAAACCAATGCATATAAAATAAATAAGTTAAATGAATTTTTTAAAAAGATGTAGTTGTGTGCGTTTGAATAGACAGTCACCAATGCTTGTGGCTTCCAACACTCCAAGTGGCCGTCACCAATCAATAGTGAATGCATTGCCTAGATAGATACTAATGCACTGAGGTTGTGAATACGCCATTGATGAGAACAAAGCAGTTGTAGCTGCGCTGTATGGAGAGTTTCCCGCGATGGGTTCAGGAAAGACCAAAGGTGCAGGACATAGATTGTGAAAACATTTTGCCAAAGACAAAAAGAAAATGGTTGAGTTTGAAGGACAAACTGCCAGTATTGAGGAAAGTTATGGAGAGAAGGGAATTTTTTTACTTTATACCTTTTTATAATATTTAAATTGTTTTTAAACTATGGATATAAATCAAGTTGTAAAATAAAAATGTCAACATGGTAAAAGAATAAATCCACAGAGGATATAAGAAAGAAAAGAAAATGATATTAATGTTTTCCATGATGCCATATTAAAAACCTATGTCTAGAACTTTGTCGTGTGGTTTTATTATATACTCTTTAAATAAAACAAATTTCCTTAATTAAAAATTGGAAACCATGTGCTTTGTTTTAAGAAAGGTTATCACCACCTTCTCCCTGATTTGTCTATGACAGTTAGTCTAACCTGAAATTTCTAAAGATTTTATTTATTGATCTTCTGTGTATGCAGTTTTGCTTGCCTGTATGTTGGTGCCCAGAGAGCCCAGAAGAGAGTTGGATTCCCTCAGGACTGGAGTTACAGATGCTTATGACTGCCACATAGGTGCTGGCAACTGGACCTGGGTCCTCTACAAGAGCAGCCAGTGCTCCTAACCCCTGAGCCATTTAGATGAGTCTAACTTATGTCCTCATGAATAACTGAACTAAAACTGCTGTCATGGTCATTCTGTCTGAATTCTGAATTTTCTGTTCTGCAGAAATAGAAAAAAAAATTAGGCTTCATGCCACTATATTTTAAATACTAATTTTTAAAGTTAATATACAAAGTAGCGGGTCTCACTGTGCTATTCTCCTGCATATATGTCATACTCAGTGCTAATCCTCCTGCCCCTTCCACTTCCTCCCTTGTGCCTTCCTGACCCATCCCCCACCAATGTTAGTAAAGAAAACAAGAAAATGAACCCACAGCTTCACCAACACGCTAATCTGATGGAGATATTTTCCCAGTTGAGGTTCTCCTTTCCCAGATGACCCTAGCTTGTTGACAAAGAGCTAAGCAGCATAGTTCTGCAAAGGCTCAAGTGTTTGAACACTTGGTCCCAGTTTGTGGTGTTGTCTATGGACGTTATGGAACCTTCAGGCCACTAGTTCTAAACCTTCCTAATTCTGTGACCCTTTAATACAGACATCACTAGACGACATCAATTATGTTGTGGTGACCTCCCAACCATAAACATTATTTTTGTTGCTACTTCATAACTTATTTTGCTACTTTTCAAATTGTGATGTAAACATCGACATGCAGGATGGTCTTAGGCGACAGCTGTGAAAAGGTCATTCCAACCCCCAAAGTTTGAAACCCACAGTTTGAGAACCACTGCTTTAGGACCGACAGCCTCAATAGAGGTAGACCCTTGCTGGGAGGGGCTTTGAGGGGTTGTACAGCCTGCCCTACTTCCTGCTCTGGCTGCACGTCCTGGGCATTGTTAAACATGCAATCAGGCAGCCTCACGCTCCTGCGGCCACCCCTTCCTTTCCTCAGTGGAACCCTAAGCCAGAAATAACTCCTTTTTCCTCAAGTTGCTTGTTCGGCCATCTTGCCACAGCAATAGCAAAGTAACTGACACATGGTTTCCAAGGATTCACCTTCATTGTAAACTGCTGGGAGAAAAGAAGAGAAAATGAGCTCCCTCGAGAAACATGAAAGAACTTTCCATGTCTCTAGGAGTAATGAGAGCCCCCTGCCACTACTGGCATTACTGCCTACAGACAGGTGACTCTGAGGTGGAAGCTAAAAAAAAGAGAAAGGGGCTGGAGAGATGGCTCAGAGGTTAAGAGCACTGACTGCTCTTCCCAAGGTCTTGAGTTCAATTCCCAGCAACCACATGGTGGCTCACAACCACCTGTAATGAGATCTGGTGCCCTCTTCTGGCCTGCAGGCATACATGGAGGCTGAACACTATGTACATAATAAATAAATAAAATCTTAAAAAATAAATAAATAAAAAGAAAAAAAAGAAAAAGAAAAAAAAACTTCCAAGGACAATTGTTTGTCCACTGCGCCAGGACTTTAGCATTTGGGGGCAATTCACCAAGGAGCCCACTGAATAGTTTGGAGTGGCATGGAGCCTTGCAAAAGGAGTAATGTTATAAATATTCTGTTTTTACTGGCACCGTGGAATTTCTGTTACTAAAGGGAGCCCATGGATTTGGATGCCTACCCTTGGCCCAGTTAGCCAGAGGAGCCCAGAGACTGGTGGTACTTAGTACCTGACTTTGAGCTTGCTGCAAAACTCCCTGCAGCCAATTAGCAGGCAAATGAGCTGTAACAACCGTCTGGCTAACTAGGCTGTAGGTAATTAAGTTATTTTTGAGGCCCCATGTCTGTTTCTTATAAATGCTGATGGGCAGAGGCGGATTGAAGTTCTCAGAACACCCTTCAGCCCAGGTCCATTACTGACTCCTGAATAGTTGGGTTTTCTGCTTGGATTGAGTAAAGCCTGCTGACTTTATTCTAGGAAATGTAAGTGATTTTGGTCCAGTCGTGAGGGTCTGAAGAGGAGGTACACTGGCCCTTAGGGACCTAAGTTCTCCACCAGGTCCACAGGACCCACTGTTTCCTAACCGAGTCTGGGCATTGTGAGAAAGTTCAGATTCTAGTTTCTTTGATTTATGTTCTGAGTATCTGAGTTTGGCTGTTTGCTTTAGTGGGAGCGCTATGGGGGTGGTGCGGGAGAATTGTCTGTATTCTGTCAATCATGATTTAAATAAACGCTGATTGGCCATTAGCCAGGATGTATAGGTGGAACAACCAGACAGGAAGTAGAGGCGGAGCAAGGAGAATAGGAGAATTCTGGGAAGCAGGAAGCTCTCTCGGCACTCCTGCCTGAACCACCGAAGAAGCAGGATGTGACCTACCCCGCTGAGAAAGGTATTGAGCCATGTGGCTAACAATAGATAGGGATAATGGGTTAATATAAGCTACAAGAGCTAATAAGAAGCCTGAGCTAATGGGCCAATCCGTTTATAACCTAATGCAGACTCTCTGTGTTATTTTTCTTTGGGACTTGCCAGCTGTGGGACCTGGTGGGAGGCCAGAAACCCCAACTACCAGGCCTTCATGCTACATGGGGGGTAGAGGGGTTCATGACTTTCTAGACAAATGTCCTACAATTGAGGTATTATAATCCCAGACTTTGATGAGACTTGTTTTTAAAAATCTGTATTGTAAATGACCTAGGGGAAGTCCCAGCCATAGCCCCCCAACCTCCTGCCTAAAAACGCCCCAGACTACAGGGTGGGGAGGGCTCATGGGGTTTCACTGACAGTTTCACATACACACACACACACACACAAAGCCCTTCTTGTGCTGGGTCTCCACCCAGGCTGCCAAACTCCTTTGAAAGACCAAGTTCTGAGCTGCCGGAGCCGTCCAGGCCGTCCCTCTCACGAAGCCGACAGCAGCAGAGGCGGCAGCAGCAGGTGCAGCGCCCCAAATCCGTTAGCTGGTGGTGGACAAGCTCACTTTCCACCACTCTTGCTTCTGGCGCAAGCATCACCACACCAAACCCAGCCTGGGCAGTTAGGATGCACTGCGTGGTGAATTTTACACCTTTCGTCCTTCCTCCTTTCTTCCTCCCTTTCTTTCTTCTTTTTTTCAAGATTGGGTTTCTCTGCGTAATGGTCCTAGCTGTCCTGGAACTCGCTCTGTAGACAGGCTCTCTTGGAGCTCACAGAGAGAAATACCCCCTGCCTCTGCCTCCCAAGTGCTGGGGTTAAAGACGTGCGCCACCACCACCAGCAGTTGTTGTTGAGCAAAGGCAGCTACGATGAGGGTTTGGTCATAAACTGCACAAGGAGGTGGGCTTGGGATCCTAGACAGCCCGAGGTCCCTCTAACAGTCCTGTCCCTCCCCACACAGGGTAGAGCTGGCCAGTGGGAGGGACATTGATCTGGGCTTGTGGGCGGAGCTGAGGGGGAAGGGAGGAGGCTCTCTCAGACAGGTTTCAGATTTAGGGTTCTGTTCTAGGATTTTTTAGTTTAACCACAGGAGGTGGGGGTTTGGGAACCAGAATTAGAATTTTCCCCCATACCGTTTCCTTTAGTCTATTTCACCTCGCCCACGGATCCCTGGGGGGAGGGAGAAACAAACCTAGGTTCCCTATTTAGAGGTGCCTTTTCTCCCACAAGGAGTCAGCATGCCCTCTTCAGGGTCCCAAGCTCCCTCACTGCCACCTGGGCCACCCCTACCCGTCCCCCATCTACCTCTGGTCGTGAGCCAGACTGGAAAAAGAGGAAGAGTGCACATGTCATAGATGCCAGCCACTGGTGGGGGTTGGGAAGAGAGGCAAGACAGCCTGCACCCTTGGGGTCTGGAGGCCCCGCCCACCACAGACCTAAAGATCCCGCCAGGCAGAACCTCAGCTGCCACGGTTGGCAATAGCTGGGCTTGCCTCCTGTCCATTGTTGTGCTGTTTGGAACAAGGCTTGTGTGCATGAGCTCGTCTTGACAGGACTGACAATAGTTGAGTCTTTCTGGAAGCTCTCACTTAAAGTCAAGGGGGCCACAGAGTAATCCAGCTCCATCCCGCTGTTTTTCAAGCACCATCAACGTAATACACACAAACCATGTATTCTGGAGTGGAGTTTTCAGAATTTCTCTCCATCCTTGGGGAGCTCTGTTTATCAAGCAAACCAAGCAGAGCGGCTAAGAAACATCAAGCTCTGCAAAGGAACCTTCCCAAGAATAGAGTTTGGGGTCAGAGATGTCCAGAGCCCTCCCTTCTGGTTCTCCAGCGGACTTTCTGAAAAGCCATCTTCTTTTAGAGAAGAGCAGCTTCTTTAAAACTGCCCGCCGAGGGAGTATGTTCAGTACCAGGAACTGTAAACGTAAGCATTTCTTGTTTTCTTAGGTCTTTTTTAAAGAGCAGTTGGCAAGGATGCACCTGCCAATATCTCACAGTTCTTCAGATAACAAAATTAAACTGTCCCACAAAACAGAAATTTGTGTCATTGGCCTCTTAAGATGGGATTAGAGAAATTCTAATCAGACCTGACATGGGCCTTGACCTTTATTTAAAATTGGTAGCTTAATTTCATTTAATATAAAAATTTGAACTCAGTTTGTACTAGATTAAAAGGCACAAGTATTAAATTTTGCTCATGTCTGTGTGTTAATACACGGCAACAGCTCTATATTAACATTGTGTATTAACAGCTACTTATGATTTTGAAGGACTCTGAAGCTAGCTTTGCCACTGAATTCTCAACAGGGTTTTTTTTTTCTCTGTACAAATGTGTTTAGTATCTAAAAAAGTATTTTCCTAGAAGTTCATCTTCCTCACAAAGTATGTTCCATGCAAGAGCATTGAAGGAACATAGAAGAGCTGGGAAGGTCGAAA
Organism: Ondatra zibethicus; assembly: GCA_004026605.1. NCBI lineage: Eukaryota > Metazoa > Chordata > Mammalia > Rodentia > Cricetidae > Ondatra > Ondatra zibethicus. Next base: position 241,765 of record PVIU01000098.1, on the reverse strand, counting down.
TGTGCCTCACTTTACGTCATTACACTCTGACACTAAGGTAATGTCCACGTGTGGGATATTCGGCATTCAAGCAAGTAAAGCACGTATTAAATATGCAGGAAGATTTAAGTTTCTGGGAAGTCCTCTATTTTTACTTAAAACCTGAATCACGCTAAGGAGCTTAAATTCGGAAACATTAGACTGTGGCCTCATGTCACATACAGGCGAACCCTCTGAGTTACTTTCTAAGTCGTCTGCCTTGTCACGGAGAATGGAAGAGAGAGAACTGTCAGAACAAACCAGAACAGGTTGGGGGCGGGGCCTAAGAAGGTTGCTACGGAAGGGGCTATTAAGTCATTTCCCACTGCGTCGTTACCAAGGAAACAAGCAGAGAGCGAGGCCACGGAGATTGGCAAGTCTAGGGACGCGTCCCCTCCCCAGCTCCTTTCTGCTCTGGCGTCTGGTCTGAACTTGGCTTATTGCAGGACCCTAAACACCCTTAGCACACTCCCGTTCATCCCGGTATAGATGCTCTGTCCGCAGTAGCTCTGGGCCGATGGAAAAGCTTCCCTTCTCCAGCCCTTCCCTAATGGCGGGCCTGCAGCCTTGAGGACATTACTAATTCACTTCTCACCTCTGGATTCCTCCCCACACCCTGTTCAATGCAGTAGGTGGCTTAGGCTTTCGCCCTAAAATGTTTAGAGATAGAGGAACGTTCTAAAGGGTACATGAATAGGCTTCTGTTGACGTCTGTCTTGACTCTCAGTATAAGCGTCTATAGGTAAAGAGAAAAAACAAAATCATGGAACATTCCTTGAGAAAATTGTATTTTCTCAAGAGGATGGGAATACAGGTTCTGCGTTGAAACTACACATGGCAATGGGAATTGATTTGAGATCGGCTTGCACGCCTACCTCTGAATCATGTGACAATGGTATTAACTTGGAATCCGCTTGTTGTCTTTACCTCTGAATCACATGACAAGGGTATTGAGTTGAGATTAGCTTGCAGGCCTACCTCTGAATCACATGACGAGGATGTTGACTTGGGATTGGCTTGCCGTCCTTACCTCGGAATCATCCCTGCACTCCTGGGTCTAGCGAAGTCACGACTTGAGGAATGGTTTACAAATACTCCTTGAGTCTTAAAAGCGATATTTTCACGTGATTAGTTTGAAGCCTTCATCCCGTTACTCAAAGAATTTTTCATTTCCTCTACCCACTCTTGCGCCTTTAATTTCTCCTCCAGCAATATTTTCACATTTTAGCGCCTCATATTTATGAAAGGAAAGCCCTATCAAATCCAGCCCCCTCTTCCAGCTACTGTGTCCCTGCATAACGCTCCAGAGTCTTTCCCTACTTGCCCAATTCCTCTACCCACCTCTGCCTTTCCCTCTGCTACCCCACTGCCTGTAAACTCAGCATTCGGGAGACCGAGGCTGTGAGTTTTGGGACATCTTGGGCTACATGGTGAAATTCTGGCTTTATCTCTCTCTCTCTCTCTCCAAAAAAATGGCTACTGACTTTACTCAAGCTCATTTACCTGATCCACCGTTTAGTACATTAGCAATATTTAGGACAATTGAGCATGTGATTGTTTTGTTTTCCTGTCTTGACGTGCCCTTGTTCCTCGGGATCATGTCTGCATCATTGTGCTGCTCATGATGGAATGATACACACACTACACCTTTAATCTGCATTATTAACACATCACCATGTTATCCTTACATCTTAAGTCAACCAGAAAAACCATTAAGTACTGATTTAAAACGTTAGACAGTTTTCATGATGTAAATACTTCTATGATTAATCTCACAGCCTCAGGATTTGGGAGTAACAAGGCAATGTTTTATCACTAGTTTCTTCTTTATCATTATTGTTACTGTTATTGTTATTATTTTGGAAGTAGCCTGGATTGAACTGTGGGAGCCAGGCAAGCACTCTGCTGCTGAGCTGCAACCCCACCATGCTGGTTCAATAGACTACAGTTCTTCAAGTGTGGCAATTGCTGGAGACTTTTTCTTTTAGCTTTACATTTGTGGACGTGTGTAGGTACCTGTGCCGTGGCACCTGTGTAGAAGTCAGAGGGCAACTCTCCTTCCACTTTTATGGGGATCAAACTTGGGTTATTAGGTAGATGGCAAGTGCCTTTACCCTCTGAGCCCTCTCCCCGGCCCTTTGGAGACAGCATTGGTTGTCACAGTGTGCGGTTGTATGTGGTAGGCAGAGGAGGGGATTCTGCTCACACTGTGCCTTGCACTCCCTGCCACCACTCACAGGAAAATAATGCAGCCTGAAGAACCAGGAGTGCCACTCTTAAGAAATACTGGAATAGAGTACATCCCCTCAAATATATTGTAATAAGGAGCTGTAATAACATAACTAGGTTCTGAGTACTGATTTATAAGTCTAATTTCTTATGACTGCCTTTTTGCATGGCTAAGCGACAATGATAGCTTAGGGCTTTTTATGTTTCTTTTGTACCCTTTCAGAGCAGTACTTTAAAAGCGTAATTCAGATCATGTTTAATAGTCATTAAAATTGTTAAGAAAGGGGGAAAACTAAATATGTGTGTGTGTGTGCAAGTCCACTGATTATATGTTTGCATTCCACAGCAATGTAAAATGGCTATAAACGTATCTACTCTCGTATGTGGGGGTGTGTGTGTGTGAATGTGGATATGTGGACACAAGTACAGGTGCACACAGAGGCCAGAGGCATCAGATTCTCTGGATCTGGAATTACAGGCAGTTGTGGGCCACCTGACATGGGTGGTGGGAACCGAACTTGGGTCCTCTCAAAGAGCAGCAGATGCTCTTCGCCACTGAGCAGTCTCTCCAGTCCCTACTTATGTATTTGTTGAGACAGCCTTGGTGAACCTGGAGCTCACCATGTTATCTCGACCAGCTTGCCAGTGAGTCACTTGGGGTCCTCCAGTCTCTGCCCCACTGTGCTCTTAAGGGCTGGGGCTGCAGATGGCCGAAGCTTCCTGCTTTTTATATGGATGCTAAGCATCTAAACTTGGATCTTCACGCTTGCAGAGCAAGAAGCTACCCACCGAACCCTCTCCCCAATCACTCAACTTTTTGAAGGATTTAATCTCACATGATAGGAATTGAGTCCGGCATGAGTACACAGAACACGCTCAGATTAGGACGGCTTGCCATCCATGTACCTCCTTAATAGTTCAAACTTCATCTTTGTAACGATACAATGCATGATCTATATAAAGTAGGCAGTGTGGTTAAGAAAGTCTATAACCAATCCCGAGTTCTAGGTTAGGGGCTTGGGTAACCTTGTGGCTACAGCTGTTTCTCTATGAATGCTGGTTAAGTTCAAGTCTTACAACAAAGTATGTAAAGATCACAGGCTTTAAAGACACAGACTGAGCTCAACTCTGACTAGTTATTTACTATTTGACCTTAAATCTTGAGATTTATCCCAGCACAGGCATATTAAAACCTCTGCAGGGAATGGAGAGATGGCTTAATTGGTTAAGCAGAGTGTCCACTGCTCTACCAGAGGTCCAGAGTTCAGGTCCCAGCACCAACATTGGTGGCTCTCAAAAGACTGTGGCTCCAGTGCCAAGAGATGTGATGGCCCCTTCCAGCATCCGCGGGCACTTGCGCACACAAATGTCCATCTTCTTAAAAATCTCTTATGCAAGGCACTTGTTAGAAAACCAAGTGTAATATATTAAGAATATAATTTAAATACCAAATCTTACTTCACTGTTTCCTTTAGACAACTTTATTTAAATTCCATTGGGTCCCAGCTTCATAGTGGAGCATATACAATTATTTCAAGGTTCCTATTTTGCTTATTTTTCTTTTAGGACTCCAAGATGCCTAGGAAATCGCCCCAAAACCTTCCAAAGCAGGAACTGGCTGCAAGAGTCATTCAGAGGGCCTGGAAAAGTTTCCTTGTGAGTTTGTTTAGCTAATCCCTCCAGAGATAACTTATAATTTCACAAAATTCATGTACGTAAAGTGTGTATGGTTCAATAGTTCTTTTGTGTATTTATACATGTTTGTGCCACCCTTTAACTTAGAAGTTTACTATTCAGTTTCAAAAGCTATAATTAGCGGTGGTGGTGCGCCCCAACCCACAGGTTAGCCAACGGAGACCCTAAGCAGAGGAATGAGAATTAAAAGGGACATGAGACACAAAAGATGGAGACAAGACAGGATTCTGATCAAGTCTTGTTTATTAGGGAAATACACAGGGTAGATATAGGGCAATGGGAAAAAAGGAGTGGGTTCTTACGTCAATGGGTAACTAGGCAGCTATCATGAAAAATGTTTCAAAGGAGATTACAGTGAAAGTCACTAATTGCAAGAAAACAGATGTTTTTAGCAATTAAAAAAGGGGCTGCTAGTAATATCAGAAGGTTAATAAATCAGAATAATCAGTTCTTAGGCTGGGAACTTAGAAGATAGCAAAAAGTTTCCCACAGTGGTGCACATCTTTAATCCCAGCACCTGGGAGGCAGAGTAAGGCAGATTACTGTGAGTTCGAGGCCAATCTGGTCTACAAAGCAAGTTCCAGGATAGCTAGGACTGTTGTTACACAAAGAAACCTTGTCTTGAAAAACCGAAATAAAAAATAAGTTAAAATTATTTCATTAGGTTCACAAACATTTATGTTCTTTTTAGTTTAAACAATTTTTGTTTGTGTGTTCATGTATGTAGGTATGTTTGTGGTATGTGTGGACATATTTGTGCGTGCATGCACGCATGTGGAGGGCACAAACCAACTTCAGACTTTATTCCTCAGGATGCTGTCTCCTTAGTTTTTGAGACAGGGACCCTCAGTAGCCTGTCACTTGCCAGACAGGCGAGAGTGGTTATCCACCCAACCTCAAAAGACCCACCCAGCTCTGGCTCCCTGGTACCAGGACTGTGAGTGTCCCACTGTACTCAGCGTTTTTACATGGGTGCTGGAGATCAGCCCCAGGTCCTCATGTTTACACAGCAAGCACTTTCTTACTGAGCCATCCCTCTGGCCCCCATTAAGTTTCTGAATGGGGTCATACTCTTTGATAATAGCTAACACCCATAAATGTATCACTGATAGGCTCATTTGACTTTGACCCATGTCATGTTTGGGAGGAAATGGTGAGGGCATATTTACTCATCCAGTGTTTATTGAATACTCTTGAGGATCTTATAGCTTAATGACATATTTTATCTGAGCTAATGTATTGCTCGCTTATGGTGTTGTTAATTTGGATAGAATTGGTCTCAGAAGTAATTTTCCATGTTTGCTTACCTGGTTGGGTGACAACCAAGAGGTAAGATGACTTCACTCCTTTTTATAATCCCAGCAGTTCTGTCACTGAAGGCTTTAGCAGCCCTGAGCCTGGCAAATGTGGCTCCAGGAGGTTGGGCTCTTTCTCTTTCCCTCTGCCTTGCTAAGCCATTAGATTACATTCCTAAAGCTAGCCACCAAGGTCTGGTCCCTTATTTGGTCACTTTGTCATGCGTGACTTATTCCTGAGACTGCTCACCAAGGTCCAACTATCAAAACATCAAGGCCCAGCAATCAAAATTTATTATTTGACTAACCTAATTAAAATACCCAAATCAGAACTTACCAACCCGTCCTAGCTCATTCTAACACAGACTGCCCTAAGTCATTTGCTGCTGTTTCTGCCCAGTTCAGATTCAGCCACCAGTCTCTTTGCCTTGCTTAATAAAGGTCTCTTTGTGTTTGTTCATGCTTAGAAATTGCATTTCTGTGTGGTCCGTGCCTAATTCCAGGGTCCAGAGGGGGACCCCACACAGTACATGGTCCCTTCAGTCACTATGCCTGGCTGCTTGTGTTAAGTTAGACTTCCGCTTCTAGTCCACAAGACCATGATTAGATCAATCAGATCTTGCAAATCCCCTATCATCTGCCTCTGGAAAAGCCATATAACCTGTGCTGGTACTTATCCACTGATTTCTGTCACCCAGACAGCAGCTTCTGCTTGCCTTAAGTTTGCATTTACTTTAAACATCACATCCATGCCTTTTCCCCCATCCCCTGTGTCTTGATTGATGGCTTAAGTTTCTTATAAGTTCCAGGCAGAATATTGTTTGGTCTTGTTTTCTAACTGTGTTGATCAACTCTATATTGCTCAATTGGAGAATTTAGTCTGTTTACATCTAAGATTATTAATGGAAGTAAAGACTCCTGTTTTTTTTCTTGTAATTGTCTTGAATATTCTTTGTAATTTTATTTCATTGATGGTGTACTGTTATTCTTCATTTTCCTTTTGTTTGCTGGCTCTGGTTGGGTCGATGCTTCCATGTGCTCTCATGATGCTATCTTTTGTTCACCTTTGAGTCGAGCACTCTCTCAAACAGGTTTTCACTTAACTGTCTGCCGCCTCACGGCTCTCACTGTGCTTTCTCACGTGTGCATATTGACCCCATGGGTCTCTGGGGCCGATGGATTGCTATGTCTTTTGCAGGACATCTCTTGTGCTCCCACACTGAGATTTGCACATCTGGTAGGTCAGATATCCCCATTAACATATGGGGTAGCCTTCGTAGTGAGTGATCTGTTCTGAAAGATGAGCCCAGCAGCAGCAGTTCACAGCACGGCATTGTCTTTGTTTCCACTGAGCACCATAGCATCTTCCCCATAGCTGCTTTAACTGTAAGGGGAGACTTCGGGCACAGTGTATACCAGGGAGGTCCTGCTAGCTACTACGAGACAGACTCATGGTCTCTGGGGGCCAACAAGAGTAGGGACTGTAGTGGTTCAGGGAGCTGTGACATAGGAGTGCGTACCTAAGATGCGGCAGCACCACACTGGGAACAGCAGCCTGGATCAGATGGTTTTCCCCCACACACTGCTTCTGGAAAAGTCTGCTTGCAGTGCGAGTTCTAAGCGTCCTGAGGAGCCTGAGGCACCATGACCAGCCATCCACGTCCTCAGAATCAGTGCACACTGAGGTAGCTGGAGCCAAGGCATTTCTCTCTGCCATCCCAAAGGTAACAGACTCAGAGACAGAACAGGGGCTGGAGCCCCTTTAGCAAGCCCACGTGAGTGAACCAGCAACAGGGACCACAGTGTTTTCCTTAGAGTTCTAGTGAACTTCATGGGTCTCTGCTTCAGTTTTGACACAAGTGCAAGCCCACAAGCAGCTGCCACACCCTGGGCCTCAGAATGTAAGTGCCGAGAATTGCTGGTTCTTAAGGTCTGTGCCTCCTGTTTCTGTTCATGTTAGAAGTCCGTCCTTTCCAATGCAGAGCATCCAACTAGCATAGGGCACAGTGACTCTGCAATGTCAGGCTGGGTTTGCAAGGTAGCTACCCTCTAAGCCAGTGCAGTGGGTGTCTATGAAACCTTGGAGGAGTGGGGTACGCAGGGATTTCTGACTCCTAGAACCCTCCAGTTTTACACAACAGTACATGTCTTGAGACTCCACTAGCTATAGCAGCCTGTGCATTCACCTGGAGACCCTGAAGTCCTTGTCCAAAGAATAGCCACCATATAGAGTTATGGTTGCTTACCTGACTAAACCATCAACCTGGGAGAGCTAAGAAGCTTTTTACTAGCAAAGACTGAGGGCAGGGGCAGCCAAGCTGACAGGAGTCTTTAGGAACTCTCCTGTAAGGCGTGGGGGCGGGGCTTCCTTGTAACTATGTGGAGCTGAGTCTGAATTGAGGAAATGTTTTCTTTCTATGCTGTCATCCCAAACATCTTAATCCTTTCCTCTCTCCCTCGCTCCCTCCCTTGGGCTTTGTCGCTCTTATTTAGTCCTGAATCATCTCCTGAAGTCACTCAAGCTCATAACGCAGCTATGTCTGTTAACTTGGTTCTTTTCAGAGTGGGTGTTGGGCTATATATTGCATTTCCTCTGTCCTTGAATCTATCCTCCCACCCCCTTTTACAGTGTTCTCGAGAAGACTTAATGTCAGGATAGCACCAGCCTCCTCAAAGGAGCTGGAGAGAGCCACATGGATGAGGGGCTTTTGCTTTCCCTGAAAGGGCTTCAGTTTGAAGCCTCATTTCTCTGATCCTGCAGGAATGTTCAGATCTGTGTTTCTGTGCAAGTATACGAACAGGTAATAAGAAATAGAAAATTCTGGACCAGTGAGATAACCCAGTGGGTAAAGGCAAGTGCCACCAGGCCTAATGATGTAAGTTGTATCCCTGGGATGCACATGGTGGAAAGGTAAAGTCAATTTCCAGAAGCTGTCCTCTGCCCTCCAAATGCGTACTAGAGCACCCCCATCACAAATAAACAAATGTAAAACAATCTTCTCAAGCCCTAAAAATGTAGAGAATCTAGTTTTAATGGTAAATTCTGTGTTCTGATCTTTAGAATGTTGCTGTGTTCCAACACTTTAAAAGCCTGATTGACTTGAGGAGACGGGGGGAGCCGCGTCAGATAGTGAAGTATATTAACCCTAAAGAGGTGAGACTGCGCCTACAGACACAGCATTTTCTCGCCAGCTCAGTGTTCTCATGTTTGCTTCCTTCTAAACCCACCCTGGCCCTGAAACCAGAGCTGGTGAAAGAAAGACTTTATCCCTGAACCCAGAACCTAAGAAACATACCCTGACTCTGAAACCAGAGCCAAAGAAGTGTGTTTTTGCCCTGGAACCAGAGCCAGTGAAAGAAATACGCCCTAGACCCAAAACTAGAGCCATAGCTCTGCTAGGATGTGCCCTTAGGGGGACAGAGCAGAACTCAGCTACACTGGCTCTCTCTCAGAGAGGAACAGGATTGCTACATCCTTCAGGGAGACCATTCCCCACCACATCCCAGCTTCAGGCATCACCTGACTTCCCGACCAGTCAGAGTATCTTTCCCTTCAGAGCTGTCCTTTTGAAGCTCCAGAGCTGACTTCTCGACTGCAGCAGCCCAAAAGAACCAGCTTCTGGGCTACAAGCAGGGCTCAGAGAAAAACTCCACAGCATTTTAAACCTAAGACTTTATCTGAGGGATCTCGGGGGGAAAGGAGTGAACATACGTTTTCTCCATGGTATCACTCTTTATTCCCTTGTATTAAATCTCATCAGCTTTCTTTGCTCTTCACAGCTTATAAAGACCCACACAACCTTTCAGGCATTATATCTGAAGGTCACATACCATTTCTTAAGTAAATGATAAGAAACAGAATCCTCTCGACAGCAATAACTACAGATAGCAACAAAAGAGCATTTTCTTTCAGTCAGCTTCCTAATTAGTGGGCTGCAAACCACAGCTGCAGAAGGAAACGTCATTTTGTTATCTTTTTTATAGATGTGGCCTTATGAAACTGAACTATTAAGGCGACTAAGAGAAATAAAGAAACTGTGTGCTATAGCCTATATTTTCAAGTGTATAAACATTTTAAACATTTAGTGGTCAAAAAGCCAGGACTTTCTCAGACTGGAGACTTTACAAAGAGCAACATATCCATAAAGAGTGTGCAGCACCCTAAGCTGAGGGGCCCTTCACAGCAGGAGCTGCAGGGCAGGGGGTGGAGGCACAGCAGAGGAGCTTACTCAGCGCTCTTCAGGGCACAGTGACATTAGAAGCATTTTAAATCTTAAGATATATTTGTCTGTCCTGCGTGTAACCCTTGACCATTAGAAGGGAGACTTGTAACTCTTTTTCAGGGCTACTGAAGTTACTTTATATTTTGTAGCCCTGGTCAGTTAAGAAATCTTTTCCTGTGATGTCTGGACAAAAGCCATAAAACTGACTTTAGAATTTGTTCAGAGAGTTAATCACTGTCCTCTCGCACCACAATTAAGTTGCTTCACACTATTTACTTTGGTTCAGCAAATCAGACTGCCAGCTAGTGTCCTTGTAAATAAGATTGTATTTTTCTGTGAATAATTTATCTTAAAATCCATTAGCAGGGCACCTGATCTGATCTAAAGCTATTTTGAAGTTTTATATCAGTCGATAGTATACAGCTATGTTGGCAACTGGGGAAAATACAACTGTTTTCTTAGGCTGTGCTCCAAGACAATTCTTAGTGGTAACTTATAACCCCTGACTCAGGCAGCCTCTCTTTGTATTTGTTTTATTCATCAAAACTCTGCATAGGCTAACATTACTAATATTAATTGGACAATACAGCTAAGGAAGAGCCACCTTCTTGACAGTTCACTGATAAAAATGCACAGTAGATCAGGGATGTATTCATAAGATGCACACACAATATATATATAGGCTGTGGAGAATTCCCTATGGCCTCTAAGGAAAGGATGTAATTTAGCACATGTAAAGTTACAGGCAGAATCAACAGATATTCTGGAGTCTGTATATCTTGCAATCTTTGCAAAACAAGTTTTTCTCCATCAGAAATTATTTCTGGTGGGTTGACAACTTGAGTATCAATTGTTGTCTCCTGTTTTTATGTCATCATGGCTTCCAGCACCCAGTGAGTCAGGATACCTTTCCCTCCAGAGCTGTAACACTCACTGGCAGAACCATTAGATGCATGTTGAAAGCCCAGAAAGCAAAACTATATAGTTCAATGAAATACCACAAAGTAAACGCCTTGAAATTATTCCCTAACTCACTGTACCTGCCGTTCACTTGTGACCCCTTCCTTTCAATCTAAGCATGTTCATTTTGAACTCAATATCATGCATTAGTTCCTACTTTGGAAGCATGCCTTGAGGTGCTGTCTTGGTTGGTTATTCTTGTCAACTTGACACAAGCTCGGGTCATTTGGGGAGAGGCATGTCTATAGTTCTTGGTAATAGTTAATGTGATAATGATTGATGTGGTATGTCCAAGTCCACTTGGGTGGAGCCACTTTGGAGCAGGTGGTCCTGGGCTCTAAGCAGGCTGAGCAAGCCATGGAGAGCCAGCCAGTAAGCAGTATGGCCTCTGCATAGCTCCTACCTTCAGGTATTCCGTAAGAGGAGGAGAAACCCAAGTTTGCATCCTCGTTCTCTTGTCTCATGATGGCCTTGCAACAGGAAGACCCTCTGCAGATGCTGACACCACAGCCACCAGAACTGTAAGGAAAAAACTTCCTAGTCACCAATATTTTGTGACAGCAACAGAAAGTGAACCAATATTTCCCAAAGCCTCTTCTACTAAATTCCTCAGTATACAACCAAGAGAAATAAATGGAAGAATCCACCAGAAGAATGAAGGGTAATGTTCACAGCAGCTTTGTAACCCAAGCTATAGAGTCTATAGTATAGACAGAGCAGATGTGGAACAATGAGAGCTGATAAGTTGATATGCCAAAATACTAGCAGCAAGCCGGACTTGGTGGCACACACCTTTAATACCAACACTCAGGAGGCAGAGGCAGGCAGATCTCTGTGAGTTGGAGGCCAGCCTGATCTATGGAGTGAGTTCCAGGACAGCCAAAGATACACAGAGAAACCATGTCATGAAAAAAAAAAGTACTAGTAGCAATGCAAAATGATGAAATACTAGTAGCAATGCAAATCAACCCGTGTATCTACATGGATGGATGGATCCTTATACATTCATCAGAGATTGAAGCTGAACAAAAATCCAGGCACCAAAATAGTACACAGTGTATAATTCCTTTTGTATGAAACTCAAAAACTGGCAACATTAATCCATGAAGATAAAAGAGAGTTTTAAGGATATCCAACTGGGAGAGGTCACAGGACCACACTGCTGAAAATGCTTATGATTTTTATATGACTTAGAGAGGACATTGAATATGCAAATATGTAAAAATTCATAGAGCTACACATTTAAAATTTGTTCAAATTCTAGTGAATGCGTATGTATGTATGCATGTATGATGTCACCATCCAAATATGAAAAAAATTATGCAGAATTTTATACTTTCTATTTAATTTACAAAGGTTTTAGCCAGAAAAAATTGTGAAAAAATAATAGATTTTTTTCCAACTAAAATACCTATTTTCTGATCTAACCTAATATAACCAAGGAGATAGATGAGAATTATCTTCAGATAAGAGATTAATCCCCCTCTCCCATTTTCTTTTTTTGTACAGGGCACTACATTTACAAGATTTACTACACACAAAATTAGGATCTTTTTTGACCTAACAAAAGCTAGTTAGGAAAGGCCCATCTAGTGTTGAGCTTGAGTGGACCAGTTATTATTTTTCCCTGAATTTATTTAAACAGTGTAATATTTTATATGTAAGTCATATATTTGAGGACTTATTAGTTACTTAGGATTTGTAATTTTTATTGTTTTACAACAGGATCTCCCTATCTATACAGTCCTGACTGTCCTGGAATTTACTATGTAGACATGCTGGTCTTGAACTCCTAGGGATCCACCTCTCTCTGCCTCCCAAGTGCTGGGATTAAAGGTGTGCACCACCACACTCATTTGAAGATTGTATTTATATTGCACAGAAAGGAAAGTTTGGCAGTATTGTTCCAGTTATCCTCAGGACTGTCCATAATTCCTTAGCTCTCGAAGTGTTTTATGATTTTGGGGCTGGAGAAATAGCTTAGCAGTTAAGAGCTCACACTGCTCTGCCTGAGGACCCAAGTTCAGTTCCCAGCACCCACATAGAGAGGCTCACAACCACATGTTACTCCAGCTTCAGTGGGATCCAATGCCTCAGACTTCCATGGGCACCTGCACTCACATGTACCCCCCCCCACATAATCATAATTAAAAATAAAAATATCTTATAATTTAAATCTAATTATTTGAAGCCCACTCAGCGATTACTTCTAGTGGGCAGAAGGAGAAGTGACGAAGTGCTGCTCACAGAATGCTGAGGGCCATCTCTTTTCTTACAGGCGGAGCTCCTAGATGCTGCGGCCGGCATTCAAGTCCGATTCAGGCTGGGTGGGGTGAGTATGGAGGAGTCGTTATTTGGTAGGTTTGATTTTCCCCATTATTGAAAACAGATTTTCTTCTCACATAATATATCCTGATTACAGTTTCCCCTCCCTCTACGTTTCCCAGTTCCTCCTCACCTCCCCCTCATCCAGATCCACTCCCTTTCTGTCTCATTAGAAAACAGACTTCTAAGGGATAATGGCATGCACGATACGTTATGATAAAAACAAAAGCTAACACACCAGAATTGGACAAAGCAAACAGAAGGAAAAGAGCCTAAGAGAAAGCACAAGAGTCAGAGCCCCACTTGTTAGTACACTCAGGTACCCCATAAAAACACTGTAATATATACACAAAGTACCTGGTACAGACCCATTCAGGCCCTGCGCACACTGCCTCAGTCTCTGTGAGTTCATATGAGCTTTGCTCATGTTGGTTTAGAGGGCCTTGTTTTCTTGGTGTCTTCCAACTTCTCTGGCTCTTACACTCCACTTCCTCTTCCACAGAATTCCTCGACCCATAAGGAGAGGAATTTGATGGAGATACCTCATTTAGAACTGAGCGTTTCAAGGTCTCTCACTCTCTACATACTTTCTGGCTGTGGGTCTCTATATTTGTTCACATCTGCTGCAGGAGGAAGTTCTATGAGTATAGCAGAATGTCATCAGAAGTCATTTTATTTGGGGGGACAGTATTTGGTTTTACCCCTGGTCCCTGAACTATCTAGCCTCAAGTTCTTGGCCCCCCAAGTAGTGTCAGGTATGGGTTCCATCTCATGGAGTGGACCCTAAGTCAAATAAGATATTGGTTGTTTACTCCTACAAGCTTTGTGTCTCCATTGCCCTAGCATATCTTGCAGATGGGACAGCATTGTAGATCAGAGGGTTGGTGGCTGCATTTGGTGTTTACATTTCTCTTTGGTAGTGTGCATAATACTACTGTACCATAGATGCTCAACTTGGGGGTGAAGGCTCTATGTAGGCACCAGCTTGACTTCATATCCAATCAGTTGTGTAGGTGTTGTCTTCAGCAATGGGGGCTTGCTGTCAATTTGTAGAGAGCAACCTATAGTCTTGGCAACAGCCTGGATCATTTGGGGATTCAAGGGGACTCCTTTGTCCAACAACTCAATTAAATGTAACCCAATTCTGGTACTGAATGCTTCACTTGGTGACAAGAAATGGCTGGATGGGGATTGTTCCCTGCGTTTTCTCGGGTGTGTTGAGTCGTTTTAGGTTGGAGTTTTCCTCTCAGCACCTTCTGTAGGGCTAGATTTGTAGATAGACATTGATTAAATTTGGTTTTATCATGGAATATCTCATTATTTCCATCTGTTTTAGTGGAAATTTTGTCTGGGCTAGCATCTATGGTCTCTTTGAGTCTATAAAATATCTGTCCAGACCATTCTGGTTTTTAGAGTCTCCATTGAGTTAAGAAGTCAGGAGTTATTCTAAATAGGTCTGCCTTTATATGTTACTTGGTCTTTTTCCCTTTCAGCTTTTAATGTTCTTTGTTCTGTATGTTTAATGTTTTGATCAATATGTATCAGGGGTCGGGGGATGACTTTATTTTCTGATTCAGTCTATTTGGTGTTCTGCATGTTTCTTATGCCTTGATAGGCATCATCTGTAGGTTACAGAAATTTCTTTGATGATTTTGCTGAAAACATTTTTTTTTGTGCCTTTGACCTGTGTCTCTCTTCCTTTCCTCTATTCCAATTATTCTTAGATTTGGTCTTCTAATAGTGTTCTAGATTTCCTGGATGCTTTATGCCATGATTTTTTTTTTAGAGTCAACATTTTCTTTGATTGACTTAGCCATTTATTCTATCATGTCTTCAAATGCCTGACAGTCTCTCCTCCATCTCTTGTATTCTGTTGGTGAGACTTACCTCTGAGGTTTCTGTTTGAGTTCCTAAATTTTTCATTTTCAGATTTCCCTTAATTTGGGTTTTCTTTATTGATTCTATTTCCAGTTTCAGGTCTTGAACTGTTTTATTCATTTCCTTCCACTGTTTGCTTGAGGATTAAGAGATTTGTTCATTTCTTCTTTAAGAGCCTTTATCATATTCATAATGGCTATTTAAAGGTCCTTGTCTAGTGTTTCAGCTCTGCTGCATTTCTCAGGGCCTGCTGTGGGAGGGTTGCCGGGCTCTAGTGGACAGAGATTGTTCTGGCTGTTTTCTTGGTTTTATGCTGGTGTCTAGGTATCTGGGTTTGGGAAGATTGTAATTCTAGGTACTGATGCTGATATTGTCTTTGTTGGTTGGGTGTTTTGTCTCTTGGTTTCTGTTTCCCTCTCTGGTTCTTAGGAGATTGTAGTGGCTGTGTGTTGCCTGATAGGAATTTTTTCTGGGATCCTGATAGGTGTGGCCACTGAGAGCTCTAGATAAAATGTATTTCTAGGTATTGGGAGCTCACATGTAAGAATGGGGATGGGCTAAAAGGGAGATTTGGAGGGAGGGAGGAAAGCAGGGTATTCCACAGAACCTGGTTAGTCCCCTGGGAGTGGGGGCAGAGAGTGAGGAGAGGCCACAGCAGAAGGTCTGCTACAGAGCAGGCAATGAGACTGGGGGATTGGATTTGGAGGAATAGAGAGAAAGGTGAAGATCTGCAGTTGCCTGTGCGTGCCCAGGGAGTGCCTGCTGGATTAGCAGCTGAGATAGAGCAATGAAGTGGGGGAAGGAGGCTAGGAGGGTGAGATGTGTGTGTGGTCCACTGGAGCTGAAGGGAGGCCTCAGCAGGTGGTCTGGGGCAAAGCTTAGTCTGGGGGATTGGATTTCAAAGAGCTGAGAAGGTAGTGAAGATCTACAGTTAACTTACCTGATTCCCTGGCTGGAGTTTTTATTTGGTAGTTTTAAAGCACACTTACTTGAAGTGTAAAAGAATTTTTAAAATGTAATCCATGTCTGTTATTGCATTACAATGACGCTTTGAACTTTCCCATCTACAGGTTAAATTTCCACCTGAGATATACTATAAAATTTTTACTCACAGACATGTTGAAGATCTGTGTGCTAACAGCCCTAAAGATTACACAAAGCTTCCAGCAAGATACACATCTCATAATAAGGATGATCCACCTCAGGTTGAGGACCACAGTGGCTGGTACCGCCGCATAGAGAACAATGGCTGGAGGCCGGTCTCCCAGAGAGTAAGAAAATGGCAACAGCAGTCAGTTTTATTTTTATATATTTAGAAATTAATCTTGAATTTTTAAAAGTAATAGTTGTAATTTAATTGAAAAAAAATGTTAACTTGGCTATTTTGGGGTTGTTAAATACAACCCCAAATTTCCTTAGAAATTATTTGAATTATTATTCGGGGTGTGTGTGTGTGTGTGTGTGTATAAATGGTGTGTGCAAGCATGGGTGATCATGTGCTCCAGTGTACATGTAGACAACTTGTAGGAGTTGGCTCTCCTCATACCCAGGTCATCAGGTTTGGGTGGTGTTTTTACATAGTGAGTACACTCATTGGCTCCTTATGTTTAATTTTTTTCAACATAATAATTTTTTATTGGTTCTTTGGGAATTTCACATCATGTACCCCAATCCCACTTATTTCCTAGTCCTTCCATGCCTGCCTTCCACCCCTGTAACTTCCCACCCAAAGGAAACAAAAGTAAAAATTAAGAAACAAACAAAACCAACATCTTGCCTACCCCTCTGGGCAGCAGCCTGCTTCTCTATCAACATCAGCCTTCTCCCACACCCATCATGGCTGTCTCATCTCCAGGTCCACCTTGCATGTACCACTCTTCTCCTCCATCATGCCTCTCTATCACATGTTCATCTGTGGTTGTGGCATTAGGAACTCCAATGTGTCACACAGTATACCCTTTTGCCTAAACAGCTTTACTTGCCAACACTCCCTGCAGTGAGTCATTGGTCTGGTTCAAGGCCTCTGGTTTCTGCTACACCATCAATACTGAATGGACCTTCACCAAGATTCCTCTTGTTGCCCCAGTCACGGAGATCCTGTGGTTATGGTTCCACAGGACTGACCCCTTCACATGTTCCAGCAACTCATAAACGGGGTAGATGTTGGGAAGCAGCACAGGCCACCTCCCATCAGTCTGGTTCTCACTGCTGTCATGTCTCCAGTTACACCTCTCTCCACAGCATAAGAACTGCTCCACATCTCTCTCTCTCTCCTCTCCATCCACCACATATATGCTCATCATGAGGTAGCAGGCAGGCTTCTCTTATGTTTATTTTTAATAATCAGGTTTCAAACTAGGCCAATTTTATTTTCTCTCTGCTAACTATATACTCAGAACACAGATTATAGGATGTGGTATATTTTTAAATGTTTGAGATGTTTAAAATGACCAAGGTGTGAATGCACTCATCCAGTCTTTATTACATGCCTGTCATGTACTAGGCATACTTCCAGATGCTAAGAACACAGTGGTAAGAAGACACAGCTGCTCCTCTCACAGGGAATGCTGTACCTAGAGATCAATCAAGTAGGCAGGATGCTTTCGTGTGGTATAGTAAGTGGTTAAACAGGGCAAACGTTATCTAGTGTTGTATTGTGGGAAGAGAAGATAAACTGGAATTGGGAAAACAACCGCCCAGCTAGGAGGACATGTCATTCAAAGACACCACAGCTTGGGATAGAGTAAAGGCACTTCTTTTCTGAGTGGATATAATCCTTGAGGATAGTCATGAAAAGCCAGCAGCACTAGGAGGGGCTGGATATGTTCAGGTAAGATGAGACGGACATGCTTAGAACAGGTCTGCTATGCATTTATTTCACCAAGTCCTGAAGGAATGTGGCAGCACATAAGTAGTTTGCCAGAGTTGCTATAACGTGTGCTTCTGAAGCTGCTGTGTTATTAATGGGCACATAACTTAATGAGAGCTTCCTTGAAAAGGCTGGCTTCTCTTCTACTCCTCTCTTGTACATTCCCACCAACACAAAGTTCTTGTCTATAGAGGGTCCTTCACAATCAGTATTTTAATTCTGTGTATATTCATCTTCACTCTGCCATAGTTTTGGAAACCATTTGAAAATGAAGTGTTAGAAAGCACAAAGGAAAGTGAATTCCATTTCTCTAAACTGAAGAGAAAGCAAGATATGGAAAAGAAAAGAAAAATTAAAAAGATAGAATGGATGCGGGAAATGTAAGTAGATAATTTGGTCTTATTAAAGAAATAGATAGTATTTTTCAGAAAAGAAGCTAGAGAACCTGTACTACTTAATTTAAAATTTTAAGCAACCTGCAGTCAAGACATTGTGACCAGCATAAAGCCACAGAGATGACTGGGACAGACCACAGGATTGTGAAATAGATCCACACATACACTGTTAGTTGGCTTTTAAAAAGCAAAGTGCCTGGTTTTTTTCAGCTGCTGTGAGAAGATAATCTGACCACAGCAACTTAAGGGAGGGAAGGGTTTATTTCAGCTTGCAGGTTACAGTCCATTACTGAGGGAAGTCAGGACAGGAGGCCATATACTACTTGAAGCAGAAACATGGGGTAATGCTGCTTGCTGGCTCACCCTTAGCTTTCTTACAGCCCAGCACCGCCTGCCCACGGAATGGAGCTGACCAGGCAAACTGGGTCTTCCACATTAACTAATGATCAAGACAACCCTCACAGACATACCCATAGGCCAATCTGATCTGGACAATTAAAAGTGACTAGGACATTGCACAAGGAACTGCATTTATAAGACACTACCCTTTTACTTGAGATGCAGGCCTTCTTTGAGCAATATTTTTTAGGTCAGGTCTAGTGATGAGGTAGTGAGTTCCCTCAGTTCTTGGCTCAGAAAGTCTTTATTCATCTTAATAAACTTTGTTCAAACTGTCCAACTCATGACATCCTCAAGTACTTGGATTACAGGCGTGAGCTATCACACAGGGCTTTATTGTATCAACCTAAAATTGTATCAAACCTAAAGATGTGCACAACCACATCTTTTTCCAGGTCAGAGACATTTCATTGTCAAGGTTCTGAGTCTTTCTACTTTTTGACATCTTGTACTGATTCAAATATTTTAACAGTGCCACTGTGTCTTAGAGTTTTTCTTCATTTTTTCCATCTAAGATATTACAAAAGACCTATCTTTATGTTCATTTTTTTTCTTCTCCTGGTTTAATGCAATGAAGCTCTCAACTGCATGATTAATTTGAAATAATGAATTCCTCATTTGTAAAGATTTCCTTATTTATATCTATTAGAAATTTCATTCATAAATTTCCCCAATTTTGTTGAATTTTCTGTATGTAATTTTCCTGTATCTCACTGAGTTTTCTCAGATTTGTTAAAAAATTGAATAGGCATTTAATTAGTATACTTTTCTTTTGAAGTCTGTGGCTAGAGTTCTGTTCCCTTGGAAGTTTCATGTTACCTTGTTTTCTCCATACTTCTGTGCCTACACCTGGTGGTTAAGTTGGACTAACTTTATAAATGTATCCCGGTCTGCAGGATACGAACAGGGGTCCCTGATAAACCTAGAGGAGAGGGGGAATGGAGGGGACAAGAGACACAAGAAACGACAGCAAGACAGGATTTCTGATCAAGCCGTGCTTTACTAATTCTCAGAAGCTGTTATATAGCAAACGGGCAAGGGGGAGGAGAGGGTGTCAGGTCTGCTGGAATTCAGGTCAGAGACGTCCCTAGGTGATAAGGAAATACTGAGGGTCTGTGATTGTTGACTAACAAAGAAAATGCTAATTGTTTCTAAAGCCTGGGGCCTGCAGGTCTTACTAGGCTAATTTCCTAGGTCTGGAACTTACCCTGCAAAGGTGAGTATCTTACTTGTGAACTTAAGATGGCTGTAAACAAAATACAGATCTCAAAATACAGGCCTTTGCTTCCGGCATAGAGTAAAAAGTCATGTCCTTTTGAATGTTGGCCCAGCAAAGGACACTGGCTTCGTTTCCAGTTGGCCATGGAAATAAACCACTTCCCTGCCATAGACAGTGGCTCCTGGATACCCTGCATGCAGCAGCAGGTTCAGATCCCCCCCCCCCCCCCCAAATGAGTGTTTACATTCTCAGTTCCCGCCATTTTGACTTGTGTGGATGTCAGGAATGAGGAGCATTGTGGGATCACTATTTCCTTAGGTACTCTGGGGGCAAAGCATTATTTATGTCTGTTTACTACAGGTTCAGACCTTCTCTAGGCATTTTTTTTGTAGCTCAGGTCTAGTAATGATGACAAAGTCTGCTGATGATACATTCGTCTTCTCAATGAATTTCTGTGTTCCATATTCTTGATAAGGACTACTAATGTCTCCCTATTCATGTTTGGTAAGAACACCGACTTTAAACTAATGCTTAAGATAGTATCCAAACAGAAGGGGGTGCTCAGAGTCAAATTTGAATGTTGGCTTGTTGTAATGAGGAATGGGCAGCGTTCCTGGCGCCTGGCTAGCTTAACCCCTGGAATAACCACACAGAAATTGTATTAATTAAATTACTGCTTGGCCCATAAGCTCTAGCCTCTTATTGGCTAACTCTCACATCTTGATTCAACCCATTTCTAATAATCTGTATGTCACCACGAGGTCATGGCTTACCGGGAAAGATTCAGCATGTCTGACCTGGCAGCTCTCTGTCTCTGCCTGCCTTCTTTCTCCCAGCATTTAGTTCTCTTTTTCCCTGCCTATCTAAGTTTTGCCCTATCAAAAGGCCAAGGCAGTTTCTTTATTCAACCAATGAAAGCAACACAAATACAGAAGGACCTCCTACACCATTGGCTCTCCCCACTTTTACTACTTTCCATGATCCTGAACAACTCCTTGACTTCTCCAAGTCTCAATTCTTTATATAAGAAAGCAGAAACAATCACCACAAATAGCTGTCTTTTTTAAAAGATATGAGGCCGGGCGGTGGTGGCACACGCCTTTAATTCCAGCACTCAGGAGGCAGAGGCAGGAGGATCTCTGTGAGGTCGAGTCCAGCCTGGTCTACAACAGCTAGTTCCAGGATAGGCTCCAAAGCTACAGAGAAACCCTGTCTCAAAAAAAAAAAAAAAGATATGAAAATTATGCAATGTATATGACACTAAGATGTAGATAAATCTCCTTTCCCCTTCACCTGCTGTTAGCCTCATGACTTTGTAGAAGTCACCTGATTCCTCCTGTTCTTAGTTCTTTGCCTATAAAACCAGAGGGCTGGCTTAGTCTCTAAGAGTCTTCTCTTTCAGAATTGGATTCAGATTTTGTGTTATGAAACTTATGGCAGCTGAGTAAGTGAAGTCTTTCTGGTTAGTGATTAATTTGCCCCAGGAAGAGTCTATCACACTGGTCTTAGTTTAGAAATATACAGAACAAAAGCTTGATTTAATTCATAATTTTAATATATAAACATCTATCAATTGTATTCACTTCTAATCACTTATTGCAAAGGATGTGTGTCACTTCTTTTCCATTATTTAGGTACTACCTGGGAAGCCTGGAGGCCAAGGCAACACATCATGAAACGCTAGGCCTAATTCACAAAGCCACAAAAGGACTAATCAAGAGTATTGAAGATGGAGGCGTAGATTCTGTGATGGAATGGGAAGTAGACGAAGTGCTGAACTGGACGAACACACTCAACTTTGATGAGTAAGTTACAGTCACTCACAGGGGGACGAAGTCCTGTATTTTTCTTTCTAGAATTTCCTGTTTCCAGTTGAACCTTGGGGTTATGAACATAACCTTTAAAAATATTATTTGTCTAAACAGAAAAGGAAAAACTGATTTTGAGAAAAGTATAGTAAGGCAGAAGAATACATTACAGCAGCTATGTCTAACTTACTGTTTTACTTTGGGATTCAGAAACAAGGCTAAGACCATAAGATTAATTATGTAAAGAATTAGATTTATTTGTATATTTATACCTAAAACTTTATTTACATTAATTATGTAAATAAATAGTTTCAATCTATATGGTCTACTCTTTTTAGATATTAAAAACCTGTACCAGTAACTTAAATGGCCATTGAAAGACATTTTTAGAATTTTGTGTGGTGGAAATACAGTCGTCAGGTAAACACCAGCTGAAAGCACAGTGGGGGACTTCACATGACCAGCATGGCTAGTAACAAGTGCTGGCAAGAGTCTTGAGAGTGGAGCCTTGACACATGGCTGGCAGGAATGTGCAGTGGTTCCACCACTCTGGGAAATGGCTGGTGATTGCTCAAGTGTTGCAATATAACCAAGCAATACCACTCCAGAGTGTGTACAAAGGAAAATGAAAATGTACATCCATGCAAAGACTAGCCCAAATGTTCACAGAAACATTTTACAGTGAGGAAAAAATTAGAAGTAATCCAAATGTCCATCAGGTGAGGATTAGGCAAGCAAAGCGCAGTTTGTTTGCACAATGTAGTAGAAGAGAGAACTTCTGGTGTGTGCCATGATGCCCATGAAATTGTAGCGTGAAAGCAGCTTAATTACACATGTGATATATGCAGAATAAGTAAGTTTAGAGACGACATATATTAGCAGTGGTTACCTGAGGCAGTGGACTGGGGATTACAGGGAGGTTACAACTAAGGGATGTTGAACATCTTGTGGCTGTAATGACAATGCTTGAAAATTGATTGTGGTGAAAATGCACAACTCTGAATATACTAACCATCTCTGAACCATGAGTGGATTGTAGAGCCAACAAATTAGACCTCAGCATAGCTGTTAAAATGTTCAATGTATATTCAGCTACAAGAAATGTGGATGTTGCATGGGCAAAGAGGAAAATTATAAAGATGGTAAAGAAATGGGAGACGTTAGAAAGAGGGAGTTAAAAGGGGACAGGAAGAATTGAGGTGTCAGTCACTGACAGAACGTGAGGAAGAGACCAGAGGAAGTAGGTGATAAAAGGGAAACTTCCCATTATTCAGAGATGTCTTTGTCATCATGTCTGAGGAGATGCTGGCGTAGACGTCTTTGTCATCACGTCTGAGGAGATGCTGGCGTAGACGTCTTTGTCATCATGTCTGAGGAGATGCTGGCGATGTCTTTGTCATCATGTCTGAGGAGATGCTGGCGTAGACGTCTTTGTCATCACGTCTGAGGAGATGCTGGCATAGACGTCTTTGTCATCACGTCTGAGGAGATGCTGGCGTAGACGTCTTTGTCATCATGTCTGAGGAGATGCTGGCGTAGATGTCTTTGTCATCATGTCTGAGGAGATGCTGGTATAAGACAAGCCCGTGCTGCCAGTCATCTCTCTGTTAGACTCTGTGAGATGAACACACCTTCTTTTGACATGGTGAGAGTAACTGAAGAGCCACATTTTTTGCTTAAATGTTTCCAAATTATGTACTTCTTTCAGTTCACTCCAGTTAAGTATATAAAAAGCAAAGTGTTTCACTGAACCCCGACAAGAACTCAGGCGAGGTGAGTGATTGCTGGGAGTGTACAGGCAGTGCTTCTGACCGCAGACACACATTGTCTGAAGCAGTCAGGCTCTGCGGCAGCCTGGTCCTAGGCAGCGATAAACAGCAACTTCCTTAGGCTTTTAAGGTTTCCAGTCTCCATTACTGTTCTCTTCAGTTATAATTGGTTTACTGACACATTCTGTGAGAAAATTCAGAATCTGGCATTTCTCCCTAAAGGAAAATTGGTAAGTTGGTAATTTCTTGGAAAGACCTCTAAAAAATCTGGATAAATACACTTACTGGTGAATTTGTTTTAAAAAACGCCTCATTATTTTATTTTGAGACAAGGTCTTACTATGTAACCTTGTCTCAAAACTGTCCTGGAACTCGGAGATCTGCCTACCTGTCTCTAGAGTGCTGGAATTAAAGGTGTGCGCCACCATGGCCTGCAGTTCCATTTGAACCTCTTGTAACTCCTTGTCTTGGAGATTGCCTTATAATCACGAGTGACCCATTAGGAGGTGGTAAAGTCATGAAAATCAGACACTGAGACTAGTGAAGATGTGACAATTAAGCATTGTTAACTAGCATTATTTAGTAATAAGTCAATTTAATGCCCATATAATATGTTGCAGATATATTGCTACCTGGAAAGAAACTGCTACAAGCAACTCTTCAGCTAATTTAAAAGGTAGGTGATTTTTTTTTGTATATGAGAATCTTGCCTCCGTGTAAGTGTACCACATGCATAAAGTGCCTGTGGAGGCTAGAAGAGGACATCAGATCCCCTGAAACTGGAGTTACAGTTGTGTGCCAACACACGGATGCTGGGAACTGAACATGGGTCCTCTGGAAGAACAGTCTTAACCACTAAGCCATCTCTCCAGTGCAAAGTAGGTGGTTTTTAGCAATACTTTATGGAAAAATCTACATGGGTCCAAATGATCTGTACATATTCATCATTATCCTGAAGAATGTGTGTATGCACACGTGGATATAAACATCAGGTCATGTCTATCTTTATATGTTGGGCTCTCCTCTGAAAATAGGTTTTCTCTTTTATTTAAGGCGGGATAAAAAGTTTTGAAAGATGCATAGCTCATGGTTTCAGTAACGACTTCCAGTGAGCAAACTAGATTTGGCAAAATGAATGCCTCCAAATGTTGGAAATGTATAAGTTCTATTCCACTATTGTCCTTCAGTAATGGCACACTGAATACTATCATTATGCCACAGAAGTAACAATGATTCTAACATCTTAGGGTTTCTATGCTGTGATAAAACCCCAGGACCAAAAACAACTTGGGGAGGAAAAGGCTTATTTTACTTAGACTCCACATTACAGTCAATCACCCAAGAAGTCAGGGCAACAACTGATGCAGAGGCCATGGAGTGCTGCTTACTGTGTTCTCCATGGCTTTCTCAGTTTGCTTTCTTATACCACCCCAGACCACCTGCCCAGGCATGGCAATGCCCACAAGAGGTGGGCCCTCCATCACCTATCACTGGTCAAAGCCATAGCTCAGGCTTGCTTACAGGCCAGTCTTTTAAAGAGGCATTTCTCAATTAGGAGTCTTTCTACCCATGTCTGTGTTTGTGCCAAGCTGACACAACCAAATAGCACAACAGTCAAAGACTATGATTACCTGTGACCAGAATGTAACTCTGCTACCTTGTATGAGAAGCAGCCAGGCAGAGAGGTTAGAGTATGGAGTCTGGGTTTGAGTTCTTGTTCTGCTGTTATAACACAGAGAAAAAGCTTAGACTAGGGCTTGACACTTAGCAGAACTTAGGATGCTGCCCAACACACATTACCCCATTGGTATGAGTTATCGTTTTCATTCGTTGTTCACTTACTCCGAGCTCACTGCTGCCACTCAAATCCTGCATGTGATTGTCTATCATCACTTCTGCGATGGTTCCCATGCTGATATTCCCCAGGGCCATTCTACACACAACAGATAATGTGAACTCTTAGCAACTACTATGAAGAATGAATTTAACTTGATCTTTCAAACAAACATATGAAACAGGTTCCATATCTGCATTTTCTGAGGGAGGAGCGACAATATGACTTGTTCAAAGTCGGTCTGTGCTAGGATTTGAACTAAAGCAGATTAAGAATTCACAGTTGAAACACTGTCATAGTTTGCTGCCTCAAATACACAGCTTTCCACATATAAACCAAGGACTCTGGCTGTACCTACATGAACATGTCCCGCATTTCACTCATACTCTTCATTTTTCAGACCCATGCCTGTTCCTCAAACACACCAAGCAGTTTTTGCATTGGAGATGAATGGAGTCAGTGCTGATCTGTTAGACTGGCTTATATGGTGTAATCTGTATAGTCCAGCAACGGCTCCCTCAAACAGTCTGAGAATCCCGCAGCTCATTCCATGGGGCTGGGTACATTGTCAGCACTGAAAGCTGGAAGGGTCCTTGGAGAGCTGCTGGCCTTCAGGACGTCAGGAACCTGAAGCAGCTGATTTTGCTCTCAGAGAAAGAATGCAGCAAGAGCATAGATGAACTTGCCATTATAATGAAAGCAAGCAGGCAAAGCAAGCCTTTCCTTTCCACCTTCTCTTATTTTCATATTGTGGGTGGGCCTTCTTACTTCAATTAACCCGGTAAAGCAAATTCCTCATGGGATTGCTGATTCCAGAGAGAGTCAAGTTGACAGTCAAGACTAACCATTACAATGGCCTTATACAGAACAATTTTGGTAACTGTCTTTATAATAAAGGGCAAGGAGATTAAAGCTTTGCTACAGAAATCACAAGAAGTACACACTTAAGTGATTTACTGATAAGGAATATACATGGCAGATACAAAAAAGGAAACTATAAATTACTTTATTAGGTTATGGTAAAAAGATATGTTCCTTCCAATTATATGATAAGGGTAAGGGAAAACCATCTTAAATACTGAGGAAAGACGGTGGCACTGGGAGAATATGTGTGCTACCCTTTAAGAAGCAAGAAAGCCAGACATTTGAGGAAGGCAGGCATATCTCTGAGTTCAAGGCCAGCCTGATCAACATATTAAGTTCCCAGGATAGCCAGGATGACATAATACAAAGACCCCTGTCTCAGAAACAAAACAAAACAAAGAGACAGGGTGTGCATGGGGGCTGGATGGGGCAGGTATCCAGAGCAGATTCATAAACGGACAAGATAGTTCATTTGGGAATAAAGAAATGGCTCTAGCTAGTTACAAAGCACTCATTCCAAACACCATGGACCATCTCATTTAGTTATCACAAACCCAGGCAAGTTCTGGGAATGGCTTAGTGGATAAGACCACTTAAACTGTGCAAACTCAAAGACCCTAGCATAAGAAAGGCCAGGCACAGCCTGTGAGTGCCTATTACCACAACATGAGGGAGTGGACACATGTGGATCCAGTGAGATTTTAGGGCAGTGTGAGAAGGTTACCTCATAACATCCTCTGGCCTTCATGGGGGTATATACACCATGCAGCAGGTGCTACCACAATCTTAAATTTTACAGATGAAGACTTGGGCTTATAGAACATCAATGACTGCCCCAAATTAAAGAGGTATTTTTTAGTAGGTCATACCTAGAACCTGGGTCATACAGAGACCTGTGTAGAGACAAGCAGTGGTTAAAATAGAATGAACACAGAGATGGGGGCATTGAGAGTTTCTGTTAAACATCAATAAGGACATGTGTTCAAAGTGTGACGGGAAGGACTTACAGAGCAGGGCACTATTGTAACCATCTGTCATTTCTTTTTAGATGTGAGGCTTGAACAAATCCAGAAAAGTCTGTATAACTATGGAGATGGGTCAGAGGCACCAACGGAAGGACCATATGAGGATAATTACTATGAAAATACTTACATAAGGCCACAGTTCACTAGCTTAACACCCAACTCCACATTTGGAATGAAACCATAAAGGACTTCGTTTTCTGAGCAATGGCCCTTCAAGCCCATTTTTCAGTTAAAGCCAAGAGACTGAGTATTTCGACTACAATGACTTATGTACATATTATTTGCTCCTAATTAAGGAAGACTTCAGAAATACTACACTGGACAGTGTATAGTTCTTCCTGGCATTCTGATAAACTGTAGTTGTCTGAAATCGCACTTAAAATAAAGTATATTTAGGTTGTTAAAAAAAAAACTCTAAATGCAATTTGCTTTTAGTACAGTTGCTCAGGGCAGAGCTTATTCACTGTACACATGTCCAAATGGCCCTCACTTATTTTTTCCTGAACTGTCCACTGAAGTATTTTTTAAATGATGCACAGTATTTTTTAAATTTACACATTTCTGGGGAGCAGTGTATTTCACAACGCATATACAATGTGTACCTGTCAAATCTGTGTGGTCATAGTTCCATCTCCTTTAGTTTGGTGCCTTCGGATGGATGCAGTTAATGTAGGAGGCCTGGATTTCTTTGGTACGTTGGTTTCCTTTAGATAAACACCAGAAGTACCACTGCTGGATCACACAGTAGTTTTGCTTTGAATTTTTTGGAGTGACCTCAGGCACAGACATGTCCAAGTACAGTTAACAGTGATTTAAATACTTCATCAATAGATCATCCTCTTCTAGAAAAAGAAATGTGGTTTATATGTACAGCTGAGTACAATCTACTGCCATCTTCTAGCATGTGAGTGGTACACAGACATAAATGCAGGCAAAAACCCATCCATATACCTAAAAACAAACAACAAAAGCCCTCTTGAGGAGAAACCCTTAACTTGGTGGCATGTTTTCAATCTCAAGAAATCATACATTGTGGGAATTAAAAGGTGAGAAAAAACCAGCCCCAAACAAAAGGACCACACCATTTCTGGTTTTATACCTGAGAGAACTAAGGACAGAGTCCTAAAAAGATGTCAACATACCCATGTGTGTTATGATAGCATCCTATTGTTGGGGCAAAATGCCTAAGGTACAAAATTTATCAGACTCCTTCATTTCAGGTTCTGTGGTGAGACAGTATCACACCAGGGAGCAAGCTGTCTTGCAAAGCTGATCATTTAAAAGACAGGGAGCAGCAACACAAAGAGGCACCAGGATTCCACTTTTGAGTTCAAAGATCATAACCTGCCTCTCCCTACCTGCACTGGCCTACCTTCTAAAGGTCCTACCACCTCTCATGTGCTGAAAGTGTATGGCTGACTTAATCTTAAGAAACCTAACAGTGTGAGCACCAAAGTCACACGCTCACTTTCAGAAAGTGGTCATTTTCAGCAAGTGCAGTAACTGCTAACCCAACCCCAAAGCTTCACAACAGTCCAGGGATGAAAAGGAATTTCTCTAACAGGAAAAGTGACACAGACACCTCACTAAAAACCCCGCAGGAAACAGAAAATGGGGAAACACTGACATTTGAGCGTTAGCCATGAGCCATAGGACTGTTCAAACATGACTGCTTCTATCTTCTGTTATCGCTGCACCAAGCAGAGGCTGTGGCCAAAAGAGTAGAGGAAGATAAAGCAACAAAACAGTAGTAGATCTGGGAGGAAAAAATATTTATAGCAGATATGAGCACCTAAAATACCAGTTCTCAACTTGTGGGATGTGACCCCTGTGGTGGGGATTGAATGACCTTTATAAGGGTCACCAGGATTCCACTTTTGAGTTAATGTAAATACAGATTTACATTACAGTTCATAACCATAGCAAAATTACAGTTGTGAAGTAGCAATGAAAATAATTCTATGGTTGACTGTCCTGCCACGCCTGGCTTGAAAGCAGAACATTTCTTAAATGCAGGTTTATTCAGTGTCCCCTCCTAAAAATGCCGAGGACCAGAGCTGCTTCTGGTTTTGGATATTTTCAGATTGTAAAGAATTTGTGAGACTGCAAGCTAAGACTAGCTATGCACCTAATCTGAACCTCTGAAATGTGCCCAATATGTCAGAAAGCTTTGGACATCAGAACATCTCATGCTTTGCACTTTGAAATTGTGTTCAACCTACACTACTTTGTTTTAAACACAATTTACTCCATTCCCTGCCACCCCTTTAATCTGCAATTCTGGTCTTGAACTTGGGGCCTCAGGCAGTTTGGGCACATGTTCTATACTGAGCTACACTCCAGTCCAACATTTATTTTAATGTTAGAGAAATTCCTTTTCATCCCTGGACTGTTGTGAAGCTTTGGGGTTGGGTTAGCAGTTACTGCACTTGCTGAAAATGACCACTTTCTGAAAGTGAGCGTGTGACTTTGGTGCTCACACTGTTAGGTTTCCTAAGATTAAGTCAGGCATACACTTTCAAAGAGCAAAGTAGGGGGCTTTTATTCCAAGGAATAATTCCTTTTTTTTTTAAAGATTTATTTATTTATTTATACAGTATCCTGCCTGTAGGCCAGAAGAGGGCACCATTATAGGTGGTTGTGAGCCACCATGTGGTTGCTGGGAATTGAACTCAGGACCTATGGAAAAGCAGTCAGTGCTCTTAACCCCTGAGCCATCTCTCCAGCCCCTCAAGGAATAATTCCTTTATATGAGATTTTTACTAAGTCTGAGCCCAATCTTTCTGAACACTCTGACTACACTGTATACAAAATTCATTTTCTCAGAAGATGCACAGAGGAACATGAAACTCTCAAGAATGAATTTATTTTAAAATAATATGATAAAATGAAACATCACATTTAGGATATCAGGATCTTTATTTGTTATATCCTGGTGCAACTTAGTTTTTCAGATTTGAGAAATGTCAACTAGATCATTTTCTAAGCTAAAGCCAAGAACACAGATGGGAGCCCTCTTACCTGGATTCTGAACTGAGTGCTGACTTCTGTGCTCACTGTTGCCGCCCTAGGAACTAGCTCTGTGACTGGCACATTATCAAGTATTTCATAACATGGACATATACTTGTACAGTTAACATAAACTTGTATAATTCTTTATTAAAAAATTTTTGTAACATTCAGGTAACAATGTAACAGATTACATTTAATAACACTAAACAAATCTATATAAAATACATAATTTCATTAAGGTGCAACTAAAACACTTGAAATGGCACTTTTCTCTATTTCATACTGGCCTTCTACTTAAAAAGGTGGTTATTATAAACCTTAAGGTGCCCAAAGTTCTCCCTTTTTGCTTTTGTTCCTTTTACCAAATTTAAATTTGTGACAGATTTCTAGGTGCACAATCTTTTCCCCATTTTAAGTGAACACTATGATGACCTTACATTTGGGGCCTGACTTGAGACCACTCTGAGGGTGCACAGGGTTGGAAGAGGAACTGTGGCCTCCCTCACTCTAGCCACACCAGCTGTCTAACTTCCTTTTCTAGCAGCTTCTCTATTTGCTTTTCACTGACTTATATCTGACCAGTGAACGCCAGATTCTTTTTTACTAAAAGCTCTTCATACTTGTGTGCAATGTCTTCTGGCCTCAGACAAGTAACCTTCTCCAACTTTTACTTTCTCTGGATATAAAATGGGATACTTGATGTCATCAGTTAACAAGATAATGACTAATCAGCAGCATGAAAAATTTCCAATTGCCACTTTAAAATTATTTCTTCATAAAATAGAAGGTATACCAATGTTTTGAATGCCAGCTATCTAAAAAGATTTTGGGATACAATTTGTCCATCAAAAATATTATGTTTTAAAGAGTCACTTGGAAAACATAAACCCAGCCTTATACACACATTTTCTTCTCTCAGGAAACGGGCACTTATTGTATAGCTAAGGCATTCAGAACATAGGTCTGACTTATTTATTGCTCGATGTATGCTGCTTGAATTTTGAAGCTTTGAGTTGTACAGATACATAGTACCTTCAACATTTCTGTTTCTGAGGGCTCTCTACTCTGGTTTCCTACTTTTACACATGGAAAACTAAGTGAGTTTCCCATGATATAGTGACAGTTATAATTTTAGCGTCTACCCTTTCTACAGTATTACTAAGTACTTTGGTATGCGCGCTCACATGCTCACACAGTGACTGTCTGGGAACTTGCTTTAACTAAAGACTGCTTAGAGCAAGAGTTACAAACTTGTCCTAACACACACCAAAGCAAAACTCACTCTGCTGCTCCCACTGGCTTCAGGTCACTGTGCACCTCGGTGATCCCACTGAAAACAATACAAGCATGATCTTAAGAGTCAACATTCATCCTAACATACAAGAGCAGAAATATCAAGTTTTGGCTGGTTATGTATCAAGGAGAAAACTGGTTCAAAAGCAGTTATTAACTAATTCCTATCCAAATATGGTGGCTGAGATGTAATTTCTGAAGTCTTGACTTTAGAGTAATTCCTGAGCTGACGGTCACACCCAAGCTTTCCATCCTGGGAAGAGTCGGCTGAGATTTTTGGGATCCATGGCCTGCTGGATAAGCAAGTTCACCTGTCCACCCACACTGAGCACAGTGCCTTCTTCCACGCCTTTCAGTTTCTCTTGCAACCTCATCAAGACACGTTCAGCTACTTTGTTGAAACTCTGGTCAATATCACTAAGGATAAAAAACATGAAGAAATCAATGAGGTACAACAGTTAAAGGCTTGGGAATAACAAAATCTAAGTAACAATAGGTCCCTCCTATAATCTCCCACCTAAGACTTCGTTTGCATTCTTGATCTTCCGCATTGGGGGTAGAATGGAGCTCAGTCTCATCTTCTGGCCTCTGCTGCAAATACAAAGCTTTTAAAGGATTCATAGTCCAGTCAAAGAGAGGATCATACAAAAGGACCTAGACAGAAAAAACAAATGATGTGCAGGTTGATTACATAGTTAACAACAATAGCAACCACATCAAATAACACTAGTCACAAGCAGCCGGTGGAGGGAGCAGACTAAAAGATGAGTTATGTATTTGTGCAGAGGAGCTATTTTAAATATAAGCGCCAAGGTTCTCATCCCACCCCGAGTTCACTCTTCCCCCAGGGTCAGGTGTCAGGCTGGATGACACTGTCCTAGCTGGAGGAGACTGTCACTGTAGTTTTTACTCCCTTTTCTCCCCAGGTCTATTTCACCTCACTTTTAAGCCATGTTCCTTAACAGAGTTTTAGCTCCATCAGAACTAACATTTTGACCACCCTACTACTCACTCCAGTGGCTGTTTTTCTATTAATTAGATCCCAAGCTGAGTGAATTTAATAAAAGGATGTAATGTATTCAATAGCAAACTGCCCTGTTGTGTGTACACACAGACATTTCTTGTTTCTTAGTCAGACCTTAGTAGCAAGTAGAATACTTGGTTCCAGAGGCAAATGATTCAGTAGGCCAGGCCAGCATCACAGGACCACAATCCTTTCTGATAGTCACCTTTACTGGGTTTCCTCAGCATCCACATGCTAGGACTGTAAAATGCTTTCAGCATATTTTAACTGTAGGACAAGTACTAGGTCAGCAGTATCCAAAGCTTTTCATCTTGTACCGCTGCTCTGAGTGCCCTCCAGGACCACTGATAAACCATGGAGGGACTGACTTCAAAAGGAGTGACCTAAGGATTGGGAGTCAAAACACCACTGGGAAGCACTGCCCTAGAGCAGGAGACAGCAATGATGAATGGGGAACTGTTTAATATTGGGAAAACCACAGCAAATGACTCTCAGAAATTTGGACTGATTTACCAGGGGCAACACAGAACTTTGTGTGTCTGTGAAGGGTGGGTTTGTTCTAAAATGATACAGGTATTGTAAGTGGGAACATAAATCATTTCTCAGATGCAATACTCTCACTCAGACCAGCATGGTAAACTGCTAATTGAATCTTTTAAAGGACACAGCTCCACCCTTAATATGAGTCTCAATAGTGCCAGTGAAATACAAATGACTCTCAACCCTGCCTGCACAGGAGGGATTTACAAAATACACGCTCCTACTTCTTCATTCCTAAAAATCTGGTTTGAACTCAGTTAACATTACTCTTTAGAAGCAGAACAGGTGATACCTGTGTGCAGTCAGTGTGTGTACTCTACTTCCTTTATTTCTCTCTGCAGGCAACAGCTGAGTTCTTGTCTCACACATCCTTACCAGCTTTGTAATGACTGCCAGAGGCACACAATTCTCACTTGGGTAGAATTAATGTCATAAGCACTGGAAGTATGACTTTTTTCCCTTTCTGTCCTGGGTCTACATGAGATGATAAACCTGATTTAAACACACGTTCTGCAGGATATAGCTCCATTCAGATGAACTGTCTCAAGGCTAAATAGCAAACAAGAACTGCAAGAGCCTCAACAGCAAACCTCATTCTCCAGTTACATCACTAACAATGTTGGTATTCTGATTTGCAACTAAATTAGCTCTGAAATTTGGAGGGAAAATGATATATATTGATTTCTCTTCATGGAAACTAATCTCAAAATAATCCCATATGGGATACATACAGCTACATTGGTATGTATATGCACACACGTGTGTGGGTATGATGGGACCAGAGGTTGATGTCAGGTGTTTTCTTCAATCATTTTTCTATTCATTTTTTTGAGACAGCGTCTATCACCGAAGTGGTAACTCACCAATTTGGCTATACTAGCTGGCCAGTGAGTCCCAAAAATTCTCCCATCCCCGCCTCTTCAGTGCTAGGATTATAAACATGCACTACTATGCTAGGTTTTTATATGGCTTCTAGGGATACCAACTCAGGCCCTCATGCTTGTGTGGCACGCACAATACCAACAGGCCGAAGTGGGATGTCTAAGATGTCAAAGTGCTCATTTATTTATTAGGAATTGGAGATTACTTAAAAATGCTATAATATCCCAAGACACGTGAGGGGAATAGAACCATTTCTAACCCCAAACATTGTGATGTAAGAAAATGTCCTCTGTCCCTTTTTGCTGCTGCCCAACACCAGTCTACATGAAATGCAGCAATGATCTTCAAATGAGTGACTTCCTAACAAGGCAGGTTGACTGGTAAAGGAATCCAGATGTCTTACCTCTACAATGGTTAGCAGAGTTTCCTGAGAACTGCGCATAACTTCCATGGTTTTCTCACAGCATCTGCAAGGTGAAACGCATTACAAACATGAATTCTGTAGCACACCAATATTTCAGCCATCTTTGTATATATGCACTTATGCACGTATACTTAGATAATCCTTGTTAGCAATTCCCAAACTTTCATTTCAAAGAGCAGACCAGTTGGCATTAAGAGATGCTCCAGAAATTAATATAAATATATACAAATATGTGGTGTATATTTTATAAGCTCAGCACTTATTTAAAAAAAAAAGACACTACTGCTATGAAATACTTTGTCTTGATTGATTTCTGAGGCAAGTATTAATTTACAGTCTGAGATTATGGACCTTTACTGGGAAAACTACAAAAAATTTTTGGCTTGGAGCTATACTGGAACATGGTTCTTTCAGACAGAACTATCATCCCCCTCCTCTTGGAGCTCAGGGACCCCCATTGAAGATGGAGAGGAAGAATTGTAGGAGTCACAGGGGTTGAGGACCCTGGAGAACATGGCCAACAAAACAAAATCAACAAACAAGGGACTCACAGGAGCTCAGAGACTGAAGCAGCAATCAAGGAGTCTCCATGGGTCTGAGATAGGTCCTTTGCATATATGTTATGGCTGTGTGCTTGGTGTTTTTGTGGGACCCCTGACAATATTGTGGGGGTGTTTCTGACTCTTTTGCCTGCTCTTGGAACCGTTTTTCTTCTTCTGGGTTGCCTCGCCCAGCCCTAATATGAGGCTTTGTGGCCAGTCTTATTGCATCTTGTTATGCCATCTTCAGTTGATATCCCTGGGAGGCCTGATCTTTTATGAAAGGAAATGGAGGGAGAGTGGACATGGGAGACAGGGGAGGTGGGGTGTGCCCGAGAGGAGTAGAGGGAGGGGGAACTGAAGTCAGGATGTATTGTATGAGAGAAGAATAAAAAGAAAAACAAAAAACTACTATCTCTTTAACACCAACAATGAGCACCAACAAAACAGTAAAAACAGAGCATGTCAGCTAAGGTTGAGTAACAGTAAAAGTGGGCCTCTTCCAGAGGAGGTTAGGTGTGACAACATGTGCCACGCTGAACTAAGTCCCAGGTGGCTGGAAAGAACAATTACTGCCTGTACCAAGGGTCTTTTCCTTAGTACTAAGTACTGGGATGTCATTCTACCACTGAATCCCATCATCTATATAAATTTATTAGCTGAGTAATAAACTTGATAGCTAAAATTGTCTGCCTTCCTCCCTTACCTTCTGAAGACACCTTCCACACCAGTGATGCCCATGCCATCCACGATGTCTCTGCTGAGTCTAAAAGGAACTGTTTCTGGTGTGGGAAGGATTTTACCCTGCTCAAAAGCCACTCCTAAAATCAAAGATGTAAAGCAAGAAAGTGTGACTGGCTGACACATCGTCTCCTTAAGTACATGCTTAACTCTGTAAAGGCAGCAAATAACCTGTCACTCACACGCTATTAGTCCTAGAGGATTACTCTATTTTTGCTTTCCCTCCCTACTACACCTCCATCATCTTTGAGAACCACTTCAAATGCAAAAGAACAGTTTACTGACAAAGGAATGCACAACAAAGGATGATTTAAACAGTGGACAACTGGTATGTTTGAAATGTAGAAGACTCATGTAGTAAATGTTTTGAGATACAAACCCACATGCTTATTTTGAGGTAAAAATACAGATTCACATGCAATTCTAAGAAATAATGCACAAGGATCACCCTAATACCATCTACCAGTCTTCCCTACTATAGGAGAAAACCATGATACAGCATCATAGCCAGGATATGGACACTAGTCCAGCCAAGGCATATAACATTCCATTACTAAGAGGTCCTTCTTACAGCCCTTTTATAGCATGCCTACTTTCCTCACATGGCTTGTCAATCCCTACATCTATCCCCAATCATCTAACAACCACTAATTTGCTTATTTATATAAGTTTGCCATATCAAATGGATTATATAAAGTCACAGTATGCAGCTTGTGGAATGGGATTTCCTCACTAGGAGGACACTCGAATTCTCTCTGTTGTAGTTAATACCAGGCTTTATTATGGCCTTCATGGGATATTTTCCTCCTGTGGCTCAGAAGCTGACTCCTTGCAGGGCCGAAGAAATGGCTCAGCAGCTAAGATATGTCTTCCTCATGGTTTCTGAGACCTATTTTTATCTTTTTGTTTTGAGATGGGGTCTCATTTCATAGCTCAGACTGGTCGGAAACTCCCTATATAACCTAAGCTGTCCTTGAACTCAGCAATCCTCCTGCCACAGCCTTTTAAGTGCTAGTGTAACCAAGTCCACTCTGGTTTAGCATTCCCAAAGCCTCCATCTTCAGTGTGAGATCAGAATCTCCCTCAGCCAGGGACTGCAGTCTTCTTTACTGCTCAGAGTCTGACTTGCCATTACATCCAAATGCTTTTACATCCACTACTTTCCAGAAATCTCACTGTTTTGAAATAATGTGTAAAACACATAATTTTTCTTATTTTCATTTATTCATTCATTCATTCATTCATTCGTTTGTTATTTTATTTATTTTTTATGAAGCCTGCTGTATTCCTTTGTTAGATGCTTCAGCTGTCTGGAAATCCCTCTCTCAGTCTGCACAACTAACGGTAGTAGTAAAACCTAGAATACAACCATCTTCAAGCCTAATCTCCTGGTCACTACAACTCTAGTCCAAACCTTCATCATTTCATGTCTACACAATATTTTCTCTCTTAACTTCCTGGGCCAAATTGCTTAGAAAGTTACCTAAAATTCAAACATGATTGTCTCTTGGTTAAATATTTTTTTCATTTCCCACCATTTAGCAGATGAAAAATGAAGACTCTGTAGCCTATCTATTTTTTTTAATCTACTACCACTCTCTCTCTCAAGCTACTAAATTACAGGCAAAGTTCCTTCTAGCAATATTTAGGACAGCTCTCAATTATTACCCCTCCCCATTTTTAGATTTCCACCTTCTCCATCACTCTTCCTTCTTTTCTTGAGCTGCCACCTCTTACAGTAAGTTTTACTTATTATTGTAGGTGAAGATGGCTGCTCCTCTCACCACAAGTGCTTATGCTGAAGAAAAAACTTAAGTTATATACTTTCTCATAGGCAAATAGTCCTTGATGGCTAAACATTAATGAAAGATACACATCTTTTACTACTCACCTAAATCTATGTGTACGAGTTCTGCTGACTGCTCGTTTATCAAGATATTCTGTACATGCCTATCACCAAGTCCAAGGATGTAACCAACTAGGGAAAAAACAAAACAACCATGTGAAATCTCTAACACATATTCAACCATAGTACCGCTGACTCTAGACAATTTTTAGTAGTTTAGACTTTAAAGCTATTTAAAGGAAAGTATACATTGTAAGTAGCATGTAAAGTTTAAGTCAAATCTAGCCAGATTTGTACTTTAATGTACATTACGTTTTAAAAATAGATATACTGCTAAAAATGTTTTCTCTTTATTAGAAAGCACCGATTTTCTCTGAAATTAGTGTGGAAAAACCAATGGAGAGCTGGAGACCCTGATTTACCTCAGCCAGTACAATACACTCAAATATTTAGTAAGTATTCTTAAGAGAGATACAGTGATTGGTAACTTCATCATTCAACAGTGAAACTTTCCTCTCTGCTTGATAAACTATGCTGACCAGAAACTGATCACTACTTGATTTCACAGGTGCTTGTGCAGGCATAACTGCATTTCAATTTTTAAGACAGATAATGACATGACTTAAAATACCTTTAGCCTGCTGAGCTACCATGCAGTACTACAGAAAAATCATTGGGTGCCAAATAGGATGTTCTGTGCCTGGCTGGCCTTACTGTTAACTGAGCCTGATTTCTTGTTCATAACTCAAACCACTTTAACCCAATTAGTGATTTTCAAGGCAGAAGAGGTTCTACAAGTACTGGGGATCTTGCCTAAACAAACATGTCCTGTCACTCTAACTACAGTACAAAAGTGGCACAAGAAACTGTTTTCAGTTGCAAATTAACATGAGACAGTTTCTACATTGTTACTGGTTTTCATACTTTAGGATTTTGTTAACTGATTTATCTAACAACTTTAACTTTATTCCATTCTCATAAAAAAATTAAAAAGCCAAACCATATGTTGAATAGCAAGTATTTAAATACATATCACAATTTCTGTTCTGAGAGTCTACTAAACAATGAACCATTGAGTGGAAATCTATTACAGAGATTCTATACAGAAGAACAATAATAAAAGAAGGCCAAAGAGTGCTATGAGAGGTTTTATATTCCAAAGAAAATCTCAAAGAACCTATATTAAAGGGAGTGAAAATAAACCACATCCACTATATTAAAACCAAAACAAAACTGGTTTTAGTTTCCTACCTCAGAATGAAATTCTCGACTATAAAGATAGTTGCAAGCTAACAAATCAGCATGAACAAACACAATGATCAAATCGTGAGGACAGTTTGAGGAACAACTACCATTACCACTATCATCGTCTGGTAAGTCAGAATGTAGTCATGTGCTCAATATGTAAGATATACAGGATTACCGATAGAGGACGTGGCCACGCTACGCGTATATGCCAATCGTTTCTCAAACCAAACAGCTGGGTCCAAGAATTTTTCCAGGCAGAAGTAACGGAAAACTGGTTCAAAGTTTTGGCAAATAGTCATGAAGGTATCGTATTTCTCTTCAAAAGACTTCTTCTGAACATCCTTTAAACAGAACATTTATAACATTTTCTCAGTATTATGTTCACGTCATTCAACTAATATCCACAACGTTTCTATGTGAAATAGCTAACAAATTATAGGGACAATAAGAAGAAAAATGAGACATTCTACCCACAAGAGGTTAGCAACTTGGTCAGGAAAGTCTTTTATTCAAATGATGATCCCATCAGGATCCTATCCCTTGACTGATTTTTAACTAAACTCTAATTTGAAGGGTCTTATACTATAGATGGAGTGACACAGAGATGCTAGAGGCAGTTCCCAATCATCTGAGGTGGCGTCCCCACACACATTGTGACAGGGAGACATCAGGCTTCTGTCCTGAA
Source organism: Ondatra zibethicus (assembly GCA_004026605.1). NCBI lineage: Eukaryota > Metazoa > Chordata > Mammalia > Rodentia > Cricetidae > Ondatra > Ondatra zibethicus. Next base: position 202,726 of record PVIU01000098.1, on the reverse strand, counting down.
ACCTCTCTATGGAATGTGCTCCTGAGGCAAAGTTTATCAACTTCAATGGGCTCAGTGCCCATCCACTGGTCCAGGCGCCTCTAGTTAACTTGAGTGATGTGCCACTCCATTTCCCACACAACATCCTCACTTGAATCCTTCCAAAGCCAAACACAGCTGCTCACCTCACTATCCAGAAAACTGTGAAGAGCACACCCTTCTGTACACTGCTTTTGTTGCTGTTGTTTACTTTTTAATAAAATTTCATCCAGGTATATATTATGTATTGAGTATATTCCCCCACCCAATACCCTTCCGCTGTGAATCCTTTTGTATCCCTAAACAATTTCACTTCTGATTTCCTTCCTTTTACATATACATATAGAACTGTTTAAAATTTAGGAGCCTCAAATTTGAAAAATCATACATCTGTCTGAGCCTGGCTTAATTAACTTAGTATTATTATCTCCAGTTGTATCCATTTTCCTGCAAATAACATAACGTCATTCTTCTTAAGCCTTAAACTTTTCCATTTTCTTTATTCATTCCTGTTTCTGGACACCTAGACTAGATCTAGAATTTAGATACCGTGACACCTGGGAGTCCTTAAGGTACACAGGAACAGTATAGCTGGGTCACAGGATAGATATATTTTTAAGTTTTTGAAAAACCTCCACATTAATTCCATATGGCTGCTCTAGTTTATATCACTAGCAGTATGTAAGGGCATCTGTGCTAGCATTTGTTGTTTTATTACTTAAATTTATTTTTAATTTTTATACATTTAACTTTATATGTATGGACATTTTACCTGAATGCATGTATGTGCACAATACTGGTGCCTGTTGGATATCCTGGAAGGGGTTGAGGATGGCTGTGAACCACCATGTGTGTGCTGATAACTGAACCTAGGTCTTCTGAGATAGTAGCAGCTGCTCTTAACCTTGAAACCATCTCTCCAGCTCCATTTTATTACATTTTCATTTACTGTGTGCATATGGGGTGGGTGGTGGGGGTGTGGATGCATATACTACAATGCACGTGTCAGTCAGAGGACAGCCTGTGGGAGTTGGTGCCCTCCTTCTACCATGTGGGTCCTGGGATCTGAACTCAGATGGTCAGGCTTAGGAGCAGGAACCTTTTTATTTGCTGAGCCATTTCTCCAGGCTCCCTGTCCTTAATGACTGTCAATCTGACTTGAGTAGGAGAGCATCTCCATGTGGTTGTGATTTGCTTTTCTCCAATAGCTAGTGAAGCAGAACACTTATTCACATGTTTATTTACATTTAGATTTCCCCTTTCATGAACTGTTCATTTCATCAGTCCATTTATTGATTTGGTCATTTGTTTTCTTGTGTTCTTTGTTTATTTAGATATTAACCTGTCAGGTGGAAGCTGTCTTTTCATTTGATTAACTCATTCCTTTGCTGCACAGATTCTTTTTAATTTCACATACCATTTGTCGACTGCTGACCTCATTTCTGAGTGACTAAAATCCTATTCAGAAAGACCTTGCTTGTAGCAGTATTTCCCTACTTCTTTCTTTAACAGTGTAACAGCACTTCTAATCAATCAAATTTTATCAGTTTTGCCTCCTTAATATAGCTCTTATGTACCCATGATTATCCATATGTACCATTAATTAGTCTTACTTAGTTAAAATATATCCCTAATCTGTTTTCTCAAAATGACTACATACATTAGTGTCAGAACTATCTTTCTAAAATGTAAATCTGTAGCTGGGCATGGTGGCATGTGTTTTTACTCCCAGCACTCAGAAGGTAGAGACAGGCAGATCTCTGCAGGTTTGAGGCCAGTCTGGTCTACATTGAAACCTACAGGATAGCCAGGTCTAGAGGGACTCTACCTCAGCTCCCCACCCTCTCACCCCACCGCCAAAGGAAACCTGATATCCTATTTTTCACAAGGGTCTTTTTCGAGAATCTAACTCTCTCCACTCCTCCCCACCAGGCACAAGAAGCACCTCCTCCTCTAAGCCTATCCTTTACCACAAGTGCCTGCACAAACTTCCATCAAATGCTGATCACATATTTAAAATAAACTTTGAGGGGCCAGTGAGGTGGCTCAGCAGGTAATGGAGCTCACCATGCAAGCCTGGCTACCTGAGTATAATCTCTGGTTCCCACAGACAGGCACAAGGAGGACTGACACTACAGAGTTGTCCTGTGACCTTCAAATTTGTACCATGACATGAGTGCCACATACACACATACAGGGACACAAACACACATACACACAGGTACACACAGGTACACACACACACAGTTTAAAACAAGCTAACATCAAAAAACATGTGACAGAAATCAAAATGAATTTTCTGGAAAACAAACAAACAAAAATACCAAAATCAAAAACAAATGATTTACCTGGACAGACAAGTCTTAAAGCTCTGCTATGTGGTAGGTCATTGATCATGGGCAAAATACAGTCCCTAAACATCTCACTTTAAAGTAGGGATAAGAATGACTCAAATCTGTGAAGTCTCAGCTTCAGCTTAGTACCTGGTTGACAAGAGGCATTCAATAAGTGCTGCTAAAACAGCAAGGAAATGCCAAACCAGACAGCCAAAAACATGGAAATTATTTCAGAAACTTGTTTCACGTAAAAATGGCTTAATTTGTTTCTTTATTTTAACTGGTATTTTGTTTGTTTTATTAAGAATCACCTTATCACAAACTGGAAGCAAACTAGTATAAACTGGACAGTGTTTATATTTTTAAGATGGCAGAATTGGCACTTCATATTATGTAAAGACCTTCCTATGTCACTTACACATTCATCCTGGTAAGTTTACATCTCGTAAACTAAATACTATCTTCAACAATTATCTCATGAAGTTTTATATATTTTGTATTTTGCAATATTTGGTAGCTTTATATATTTTTATAAGCTACTAAATAACCTTTCAACTCACCATCATTTTCTTTTGGCACTGATAGGCACTGAAATCATTTGGTCTGTATCTTTTATGAGCACCTTCATCGTTGTTGACAAGATATTCACCGATAGGGATGGTTCCTGTGCACCACTCAAGAACACCGCTTCGCTGAGAGAGAGGAACCACCTGAGGTGAAATCAAATACATTTGATTACAGGAAGACATTAAAGACCTGTGGATGACCATTCATCATCAGTAGTACAAAGCATCTCCCAGGATTTACTAACATCCTGGGAGGAAAGCAAAAAATAACAAGGCTCAGAAATGAAGGCCTTTCTAGATTCTGCTTAGACTTAAGAGAAGCTACCCATCCCTCAGTACCCACAATTCTCTGAGATATCATTCATATTAATTACACTCAACATTATCTGTGATTGGTCCATAATTAATTTGTTCATTTAGTAGAGAATGCTTCAATTATGCTGTTTCTGAAACAGGGTGGTTATGTAGCCTAAGATCCTTGAACTTGCAATGCTCCTGCCTTAGCCTCTGTAGTAGCTGGGATTATAGGTATGCACCACTGCACCCACTACTTCCCTTACACTTTTGTTAACCAGGCCACTTAGGACATTTCACCTAGGAAAATAATTACTTGTGACTGTGATCTCAATTTAACATACTTTCATTATTTAATTATACTGTATTTTTGTTTATAGTCTTATTTATTTTAAGAAGAGAAAAATACACTTCTAAACAAAAATGAGAACTTTTACTGAGATAATTGTTTTTAAAATCATGGTATTTTATAAACATACAAATGTAAAAATAATAAGAAATAAATACTATTTTATACATTAAACCGCTTTACCAAATCTAAGAGTTTGTCAGGGAAAAAAGTGAAGTTGATTTTGTGCCTCTTGCTGTGTTCACGCCTCCTCCCACCATCACAATGCTTGCTACTGCTTTTCCACATTCATGCATTTTTGGTGTTTTATTTTCAAAGCTATTTATGTACAAATACCTGCCAACATTATTTCACAAATTAATTAATTATTACTGGGAGCATGAGTGCCAAGTATACATGTGGAGGCCAGAAGACAAGAGAGCTGCAAACTTTAAAAAAAAAAGATGTGTGGGGCCTGGAGAGATGGCTCAGAGGTTAAGAGCACTGACTGCTCTTCTGGAGGTCCTGAGTTCAATTCCCAGCAACCCACATGGTGGCTCACAACCATCTGTAATGAGATCTGGCACCCTCTTCTGGCCTGCAGGCATACATGGAGGCAGAATACTGTATACATAATAAATAAATAAATCTAAAAAAAAACAAAACAAAACAGATGTGTGTCAGCTTCTACAATTTGGTCTTTCTCCCTTGGTATTCTGAAGTTTGGCTTTGTTAATATACTTAACTATCATTAATTTAATAACTTTATGGACACACACAATTGTCCAATTTATCCAGCTTGCATTTCAACATTTATATTGGTTGGTATTGTTTTCTTATTTCCTGAAGGAGGCATGTAGGTCCTTGTGCTCACAGGTAAGAACTAGGAAAACCCTTGTCTCTTCAAAGGGAGAGCTGTATAACCTGTTTTCTGCTCAGAAGACTGGGAGCAGAGACAGATAATAGCCTGGTGAACTCTGTGCTATCTGTACGGCCAGGACATACTAGCTCCTCTAAACCCTTACCTTGAGCTTATCTTGGTTAATCTATAGCATTATCCTCCCCCAGACCCCTATCATGAGCACTGACTACCTTGAGTCTGCTCTCTCTCAGTTAATATATAGAACCTATTTTTATGTCACTTGTATATTACAGGAGTTTTGATGTAGTCATGTCTTAACCTTTATTGTGCTAATAATATTAATTATTAATTATCACTGGGAAATTTTTTACCAATTTGTGCTGTGCTTAAATATGCCTAAAGTAAACTACTGAGTGTCAGACTCTGGAAGTTTGACCAACACCGGCTACTGAGTTGTGCTGAAGCCAACTTCTTGCCTCTTGCAGCCTGACTCTCTGCTAGCCATAGTGTTTGTGGAGACCCCCACAATTTTCCCTGAAATACTGCTGCAGTGATAGACAACTGGTAAAAATATAACAGGGTCACAGGGAACGTACTATCTTTAACTTAATGAAGTAACTATCCAAGGTGACTGTTGCAATTTACAGACTTACCAAGAAAGTTGTTACTGAATTTTTCCAATACATTTGTCTGACTTTTACATTTTGCCACTTTCATGCTAACTGTAGCACACTGTGGTTTTAGTCTGTATTTTTCAGATGACTAACAGAATATCATATGATAAATTTACAGGTCACTCAACTTTTTACTTATGAATTCTGTTCTTTTCTATCTTTTTCTAATGACAACCTTTAAATTCCCTGTAAGAGGTATTGATATAGTCTACATGTAAATTTCTTGTTATAATATTAAAATTTACTTTCTTTATGGTATCTCTAATTCTAAATATTTTTTCTTTCACTATATTCAGATATGTAGAAATACTTTATGTTTTTGTGTCCCAAGGAACCCTTTAGTTCCAGCTCAGGTCCTCATGCTTGCAAGGGAAGCACTTTACCCACTGAGATATCTCCCCAGCCCCATATATTAAATTTCCGTAAAATAAAATACAGTGTCTGAGCTTTACTCTGCCTGAAAGCAGTATCTTTAGCTGAGGCAGGAAGAAAGAGTTATTTTGAAAGTGGAGATGGTTCACTAAAGAGTTCTACTTTACATTTATTGTGTTTGAGATGCCTTAGTCCTCTACGCAAATAACCTTACAGGAAGTAGTCCTTCCAAATGGTTACGTGCTAGATGACAGTCTATCTTTAGAGATTAAATGAAGGACAAACAGGGAGTCATTAAAAGCAGGTTAGATTTCCAAAGAGCATAAGGACACAATCCATACGTAAATTTTTCTAGCGACTTGAATGGCTTCAAAAGCCCAAGGTGCCGTGTTGCTCAGTAACACTAGGACATCAGCTCCAAACACAAAGCTGTCAACTGCACACTCTGAGTCTGAGTTACAGGAGACCTAGCCTCAAACACATACAATGATGGGGTAGGGGTGGAGCGAGAAACGGAAGCAGAGAGAGAAATTAAGAGCACTTGTTCTTACAGAGGACCTGGGTTCAGTTCCCAGTGCCTATACGGCAGCTCATCTGACCTCTGAGGACACCACACACAATGTGGTGCACAGACATATATGTGAGGAAAACACTCATATACATAAAGTAAACCTAAAAATAAAAAGCTTTCACAGAACCTTAACTTTTGTTTTAAGCACTGCTTGAGAATTAGTCTTTAAAACATCTGTTGGACTGGGAATGTAACTGAGTTAGACTGGGCTTTTAGAAATGTATACCTGAAAATATTTTAAGGCTTATTCAGTTTTACTGATTTCCTCCGCCCCCATCTATACCCCACCCCAGTGCTGGAGATAGAACCCTGAGCTCTATATGTGCTAGGCAAGCATTCAACACTACTTAGAAAATGTCTTATTGAAATTTTACTATCAAAAATTATCTTGAAATAAGCTGATATTTTTCAATGCCATTCCACTTAAGATATATCTCAGTTTTCCTTTACATTTCATGCTTTCTTAATTTTTTTAAATCCATTCCTATATTTATTTTGTTAACGCCACTCCTAGTCAGTTACTCTTATTTTCCTTCTTGCACAGGAACCATGCTAATTTTATCCGAATTGTTCCAATTTTAGTATGTGTGCCGCTAAAGTGAGCACAATGTTACTCTTTAACTTGTAAAGGGAACATTTTTCCACTGTATTTTCCAACAAGTGTTAATGGTTAGGTTAGCTCCTGATAAAATACTTAAATTTCTAGAGAGAATAGTTGTAGAATCTACCCTTTTGAAAGTAAAAGAGACAGATAGTTAGACTGTCTGAAAAGAACTGGTTCTCGACTACAAGGTGAATTAAATGCTTTTAGTTTGTTCATATCTTCCTGGGAAAAGGAAAAGGCAGCAGCAGTAAGTCCTGTTACAGCAGTGACAGAGGACGGAGAGGGGAATGAGACATGGGAACAAAGCCAGAGAAGGACAAACCTATGGAATTTTATCTCTTAGAAGCTAAAATAATTAACATTTAAATGTTTATTAATTATTTAAAATAGGTGGTTCTTATATTAACTAATTAAGAGTTAATTAAGGAGCCAAAGATCAACTAATAGAATAACATGATTTGAAGATTTCTTAAGTAAACTGTGGCCGGGCAGTGGTGGCGCACACCTTTAATCCCAGCACTCGGGAGGCAGAGGCAGGCAGATCTTTGTGAGTTCGAGGCCAGCCTGGTCTACAAGAGCTAGTTCCATGGACAGGCTCTAAAGTTACAAAGAAACCCTGTCTTGAAACCACCCCCTCAAAAAAAAAGTAAACTGTGAAGGAAATGGAAATGGATCTAACTCCACTGATTGTCCTCTAGCAAAATCTACCAAATTATAGTTGCATGTGTCCAATCACCTATTAATCCAAATTTTGGAAATCTTTCCAATAGACTGACCTGAGTATGAATAAAACCATGACCTATAAAATAAACCATATATATACAAACAGCATAATTCATTACAATAAAGGCAGACAGAATATTTCAGTTGACTACAGGAAATATCTAATGGCAAATAACCTTAAATGATAATAAAATGAAAATTATATTTGTCCAACCAGAGAGTGGCAATCAATGGCCTCTAAAGAAAATAACAGCATCAATCTATTTATGTACAGCATGCAAGCAAAGAATGGCTTTACAGATTTAAAATGCAAGAGCCCTAAGTGGCTCTCAAAGTCTAAAATATTCACTATTTGTTCCTTTATAAAAAATATTTGCTCACCCTTGGTACAAATAGTACACTTTACTTGGTGAAGCACCAGAATAGAAGCTAGTAAGTTACCTTGTATGTGCAGATAGTCAGTTTCCTCTTTCTAGTCTCAGTGTTTCTCTGCAGTAGTGTATTGCACATCTGGAAAACCTGCTGCATGACAGCATCTTGCCTGAGGTCATCACGGCCCTTCAGAACAACCAGACATAAACTATAAGTACAGTCATCTAAGAACAGCAGTACAAGACACTCAGAAATCAATCTGAGCTATGCTCTACTTCAGAGTCTCTTGAATAATTAGTACCTACTGTGATTCTTTCATTTAGAAAAAACTACGAAACTGGGAAGTAGACTAATACAAAAGGCTAAGTTTCTCCTAACTGCTTCACTATTAACTGAACTCCCTCACCTGAAGGCACAATACAAAACACCCAGATAAAGTAACAGTTCATCTCTTTTCTATCTTCAGCAGGACCCCAAAAGCACCTCCGCAAGCAGAACAAAGCAAGGAATACTGTTATTTTCCAGTACAGTAGCAGAAGGCACAGTACCAGGCCCAGTGTATTAAGCAAGGGCCTTAAATCTGTTCTAATTACCACCAAAAGCTTTTTTCACAAACAAGCTCATGGTGTGTGTTACTTTGGTAACATTCTTTCTCTTGAATCAGCCATACAATGATAGTCTGCTAAACCTGGTAGTGCTGACCTACAATCTCAGCTTCTCCAGAAGTTGAGTTGAGAGGGTCCCAAAGTCAACCCCAGACCAGTCATCTTAACAAGATCTATTTCAAATAACACCTAAAAGAGAGCTGGGATGTAACTCATAAGCAGAGAATTACTGAGCATGAGCAAGGCCCTGGTCTTATCAGACTTTCTCTGATAGTCTTTCAAGAAAGACACACAATAAAAAAGCAGTTTGGTTCTAGCAAACTGTATGTCTACTTCACAGATGTTTCCTACCTGTCATTATTCAGGATAAAGCTAGAGTCACACAGCCAGCCAAAGGAGGGAAGAAGACGACATCTACTCAAATTGTTCTTGACTTTGATGTCATTAACCCTCAAAGGACTATACCACAAACAGGAAGTCTCACCTTGACAAGCTGTCTCCTTTCCTTGCCGTCAGAACCCACACAATCTATTATTTTTGGTAAATTTAAACCTCCTGCTAAACGAAATTCTGTTTTAAATGATTTTATAGTCACCAGATTTTCATACTCTCCCGTGGGATCAACCTAATAAATGATGACACATAATTATTATAGGAGAGATAAACAATGAACATGGAAGAAAAACAAATCATAAATAGTAAGTGGAAAAACAGATCAGAACATATTGCTGATTAATAACTGGATCTCTAACTTACTTTGTTTAAAATTAGAATAAATGACATTGGTAGGTTTTTATTTCATTTGCTTATTTACTTTGTGAGTGAGTCTACATTTGGTAGCAAATATGGGTGTGCCACCATGTTAGTCCCAGGGTTGAGCTTTGTTTACAGGCTTGGCAACAAGTGTCTTTACATGGTGAGCCATCTTGCCAACCCAGACTTTTAAAATTACATATAATTTAGTTTACTTTCTTAAACATCTTTTAATAAAACTTCAGCATTTCAAGTCAATTAGAATAGTGCTGCTGAAAAACTACTGAAAAATTAGAACTTAGTTGTTATTTACATCTATTAAATCATCTAAGAAATTATTTAATTCACAAAAACATCAGGTTAATTTTGAAAAGTGAAAATATTCAGTTAAACAAGAGAGCTTCAATCTGTTAACAAATATGATTCAGTGATTCAGTAACAGGTCAAATTCAGTAACAAAGATACTAATTTTAATATATAAACTGGAATGAAAGATATACCATGTACTGAACACATCAGTTTGTAAAATGGTAACCTTAACTGTTACATGTATTCTGTCTACATGGTACTTCTAGTAATAAAAGACCACTGTGAATAGCTAAATTTAGCATGTACACACAGCAACTTAAAAGTACTGTCGTACTGTAATACTATTGTTCTATTAAATAATACAATACATCACAACCAATACTTCCACTGTATAAAGAATTATTAAAAAAACAAAATAACTACAACAAATTGGGGGAAGTGGTGTTGAATACCTGCAAACTCCAAGAGGCTCAGGCATAGTTCAGAGGTAAAGTGCTTCCTTACCATGGGCATCATGCCCCCCTCTCCCCATGCAAACATGTACACACTTAAAAAGAGTAGCAAAATAAAATGAAACAAATTGAATGGGCCATGGGCCTACAGTCCCAGGTACTAAGGAAACTGAGACAAGGAGGGTTGTCAAGTTTCAGGCTTGCCTAAATTACAGAGCAGGTTCAAGGTCAACTCAGTGAGACCCTGTCTCAAAATTAAAAGTATAAAAAGGCTTAGTATAAAAAGGTTTAGTCCTTAGTGCTAAAGTAACAGTAAAACAATGGGAATTCTCAGAAGTTTGTGACTATTTTAAGGCTTAGGGAAAGGAAACCTAACACAGACAATATCTAGGTGGAAACACATGAAATTGCAATGATTAGCCATTTGGACTACATAAAACGGTCTACAGATAATTTAATCGACTAATGTGTAATTTAGTCTCATTAAAAATCAAGATTTAATGGTAAATTACCTTAATTTCCATAGTGGGAACAACAACATCTTCTAAATTCTTCAGTTTAGTGATTGGCTGGTTTGCTGGAATATTGATGCCTTCTATATTTAAAAATAAAGAGTTTAGTGACAACAGTAAGCTGAGGAGTATGAGTATCACTGAAGGTCAAGCTGTAACAATAGCAGCAACAACACTTTCAAACATACTTCTCTGGTTCCTCCACTGAGAGGCATCCAAGTTTGCCAAAATAATGTAGGCATCACAGAGTGCCTCCATGTCCTTCACCATCTTACACCTCTCACTTCTGATGGTGTGGATTATCCTGGTTGCAGCCTCTGTTCGATCCTATCATCATCAACAAGGAACAAAGAAAGACAGAACAAGAACCACTGAACTATGCTTTTTGGAGCTACACAAAGAGAATTTATATCTAGACAATGGAAGGACTATAATTCCTCAGATACAAACAAAACACCTATACAATGAATAACATACACACATAAAATTCAAGGTTAAGACTTGTGTACTTTTCAAAAAATCTGTTTTTCTGAGGCTAGAGAGATGGTTTGATGGTTAAGAGCGCCTGTTGCTCTTTCAGAGGACCCAAGTTCAGTTCCCAGCATGCACAACGCAATTCTAGGTCTAGGGAATTAAAAAACCTCTTTTCGCCTCTGTGAGCACAAGATACATACATGCAAACACACGCATTAAAAATAAATCTATTTTAAAATCTGGATTTTCTTTGTCCATTGCTACAAAAAAACAAAACTAAGCCAGTATTTATGCTCTGGAAAATGTTCAGGGATTGTTAAATTTTGGGTGGCATCATCATAAAAGTATTTATAATCTACTACCAGCAACACACATTCCTAAAATCTGAGAATTAAGAATGGAACATTCTGAGAAAAAATGACCACGACAACACAAAGGGCACTTGTATTTAATCCGAATACCTCATCAAGCTGAGAGCTTTCTTTTGGTGCATTTTTGGTTATTCTACTCCTTCTTGCTGCCTCTGGTTTGCTCAAAAGTTCATCTTTGTTTGCATTTGCTAAAGCCAATATAATGAACAGAGTATGATGGGGGTGATCCATTGAAATCCTAGAGATCAGCTATCAGAAAATTAATAACTATTAGTTTTACCCAATAGAAAAAAATTAAATATACATTTTAAATTTTGCTCTACATATAAATTCAAATTATGTCATTACTGTGCAGTAAGTAGTATATGTATATGTCCGTGTGAAAGAGAACTAGGGAGGAACATCAGAAATAAGAGACAAATTTATCTGTAATAAAAGAAAACAATTTCATGTCCTGATTTCTCACTTTCCTTTATATTTTATTCAGTAATATAAAAGAAAGGTAATTATTACATTTTGACTTCAAGTCTACTTACATTATTGAGGACTTCATGAAATCCTAGGCCTCCCATCATTTTGGTTCCCATTCTAGCAGCCAATTGATACATAAGAGGCAAAAATTTATATGATGAAATCTTCATTCCATCTCTCTGTCATAAAAAAATGTAAGATTAAGACATGTGTAATATAACCTCACATCTAAGCCAAAATGATGAGTAAAATAATGTTCCTCTACTAGCACAACCTAGTGGCTGTCAAAACTTCACTGACCACACAATTTCCCTTGTCTCTTGGCCTGTCTCAAAGTCTTTTTAACAAGGCCTAGGAAGCCTTGATTCAGTGATAATAAAAATACTTAGCCCTAAATTAAGTTGCATCCGGAGCTGGAATGCTAACCACTGCACACAGTCTAGTGACTCTGAGGAGCACAAATGTGGACCCGAGTCCTACTATGCTCTCCATTCCCAGGAAGTCAATGTTCTTTTCCCTATATGCCAGAAATAATGAAGTTAAATACACACAGTAGAACAGACTGGCTCTACTTAACCTTGAGTTTTATCATTCTTTTCATTCCAGAGAAACACTGTGCCTTCAAACTGAATGACAATATTTTATAACCATATCTTAAGATTTTTTCAATAAAAACTTACAAAGTATTCCTGCATATGTTATAAAATTTCTTTATTTGTAAAAGCACTCTATTGGGAAAAAAATCCCTCAAAAGTATTAAAAAAAAAAAAAAGGAAAAAGGGAAAATTCTTGCTTAGGATCACATTATCTTTAATGGTTTTTTTATTCCCCAGTCTAGCATTCCCTTCGAGGCACTCCCATATGGTATCTGCAAGGATAAAACACCATCATAAATCTCTCACCCCCACACAAACCTGCATCATTTAGAACTTATACTTATTCACGGAGCACCAAACCCTCTGCTGGGGAACACAGGATGTACAAAACCAGACACTGAAGGGGCTTATGCCTCAGTTTTTAAAGCAGATGCTCAAATGCTGGGTTGAGTAAGACTTGCCTTCATCATGCCATTGACTTCAGCAACTCCAGAATTTTCAAGCCAGAGGGAGCAAAGCCGGAATACCCACACATCATGTTCTTCTCCACACAGCAAGCAGCTGATGTAGTTCTCAACGGCCTTACACAGGAAGCGCTTCCGGTCTTCTTTCAGCGCACGGAGAGCGCATTCATCTAGCTCCAGCTCTCTCTGAACCTTCACTGTGTATCTTGCATTTGATAAATTCACACATAAAAGTCACAAAACTTTACAAACTATAAAATCACACATGACATACAGCATAAACAAGGTGTTTAGTCCCAACAAAAAAAATTCTAAGGATAGTGAAAGGAACTAAATGTTGTCACAACTGCAACCAATAAAAGTCTTCCATACACCCAAGAACAGAGTGGATTCTATAGTTAATTCTCTGCTTATTCCAAACATACAAAAACCCAATGCAGACTTAAAGGAACTTGACAATACCAAAGCAGGCAAGGCTTCTGTACTTAATTTCATTACCTAGGAAAACCAAACAACTAACATTCACATACTCTGCCACAAGCTAAACCAAGATATAAGCTCTTCAGAGAAGAACATCTGTCAGTGTACTGAAGACTGACTGAAGCTGTAACTATAGAGAAAGCCTGTAAAAACAGCCAATTTATGTGTTCAAAACCGTAATTTAGAGGACAAGTTCAAGTCACATTTCTCATGAAAATTCTCCTTTAGCTGAACACACAACCATCACTTACAGACATATTACCTGTTAGTCTGAATTTTATGTTCCCTTAGAAGGCCCACTTCTTCTTTGGCTCTTTTTAAGAGAGCTTGCTTGTTTTCAAATTCTGATGATTTCATGTAGTTTTCAATTCTCTGGTACTGAGTATCAGAGAAACGTGCTAATGAGAGAAATGCCTTCATCTGTCCATTTCTGAGCTCACTGCTTTCGCCATCATAACTTCCAGCAACTTTCACTGCCTTCAACAAGAGACAGTCTGCTTAGTTCATATTTACAAGTGTTAAACAAAGCTAAAGAATTACTCAAATCAAGGTAAATCACTTATGTATATGTAAATGCCAAACTTGATGACCTGGAACCCGTATCAGCTAACAGATGCAATGAACTGTGTGAAATGAAGACCTCTTTAGTATCAATGACATTACATTTCACTTTTCATATTAAATTTACTGAGTGAAATAACTATTTCCCAAATTAGTGACAAGGAAAGACAAAAAGGCAGAAATAGTAAGGTCAATGGGGACTAGAAGTGCAATCCTATACCTTGCCCAGTCTGATTGGGTGAAGGGACTTGGTCCTATCTCAACTTGGTATCCCAGACTTTGGTGACTCCCCATGGGAGGCTTTATCCCCTCTGAAGAGTGGATGGTGGGGGTGAGGGGAGTGGGAGGTGGGAGAAGGGTAGAGAGAGGAAACTGGAGTTGGAATGTGAAATAAAAAAAAATTTTAATTAATTAAAAAAAGAAACCTAACCCTTACTTTGGGTAGCTGAACCACATACAAATAACAATGACAGCTTGTATGTTCTCTAATAGGATATTTTGCAAAATAAAATAAATTCTTGAAAGAGTAGTTAGGGGTTGTTCTAAAGAATACATGAAAGACACATGTATTCAAAATCGCTCCCTCTTTTGTAGCATTCTGTTTTGTTCTGCTCTAAGGAGTACAGATCCCCAGCAGGAACAGAAGGAATGTTGCATCTGCTTTTGAGATATATGTGGTCTTCATAAAAGGATCAAATGTATTTATGCTAAACATCAATCTTCAGAGTTACACCAACAACCTACCTTTTCTAGGTAGGTCTGCATGATGACTGCAGGATTTTCCAAGCAGGTTTCTGCCAGCCAGTTGCCACAAACCCTCAGACACTCAGCATATATGACTTTTAGACCTGCATCATTCTGTATTAAGACGTAAAAATCTTAAAATGTCATTCCTTTTCAAGATTACAAAAATGTCCTCCATGTAGGTAGAAAAAGCACTCAGAAATATTTTTCCTAATGTTTTTACCATATAACTATTAAAATAAGTAAAGTATGCAAGTTCATGAAATAACCACCCTGATATATCATCTTCATCAACAGAATAACTCACATTTACTGAGTACTTAAAAATGCCAGAAAACTTCCAACAGATTTGTGTATATTAACTTATGATTTTTTTTCTTTCTTTCTTTCTTCCTTCCTTTTTTTTTTTTTTTTTTTGAGACAGGGTTTCTCTGTAGCTTTGGAGCCTGTCCTGGAACTAGTTCTTGTAGACCAGGCTGGTCTCAAACTCACAAAGATTCGCCTGCCTCTGCCTTCTGAGTTCTGGGATTTAAGGCGTGTGCCACCACTGCCCAGCTTAACTTATGATTTTCACAGGAATCCTATGAACTAACTAGGTATATCATTATTACTTGTCAATGCAAAAACTGAGGTATACAAACAGCCTATACTTTAGGGCCTGTACCATTATGGAATATTTAAGCAAGTTGTACTGGCACCCAGTGCTTTGTTATAATAAATAATTCATGGTCCTACAAAACCCTGTACTGTCCACTGAATGTGATAATTTTCAGAGCACTTAGAATGATAAATTGTTCTAACTTCTTTTCTACTTTTCTTCTCTCAGACATTTCTAATTCCATTTTTGTTCTTGCTACTTCAAAGTTATAATATGTATTTCCATTTATTTCCTCTACATCATTCTTGACTTCTATAGAAAACTGAAAGACTTAGCACTGGGATCAGTTAAATGAATATACTACAAGACAGATGGATAGATTTGTTTTAAATAAGAAAAAGTTTCCTAGTTTCATATCTGACATTAATTTTCAAAATTCTTTTTCATAATATCTTGTGCATGGGTCAGTAATTTCAAAACCTTAATCATATTCTAAAGCACAGAAATGCTTTTCAATAACATGAAAACACTAAACCAGCCAACTAAACCAAGCACATACCTTTTTAAAGCTGGAGTCCAACTTCTTGATCATTTGTTTGAGAATATTCAGGGCAAGACTCTGCTCCTTTTTTGCCCAGAACACTTGTGCTTCTTCCAAATGCCACTCAGAGACTCCACAAATAGCTGAATTATATTGCTTAATTTTAAATATTGCTCTTTCAGGGAGCTGCAATGAAAACAGCATATGGAAATAAATACTTTTACCACTAAGATTAAAACCAAAGAAACAATTTCCATTCACCAAGAACTTCACTATTTGTCAGGGACTATCTTTAGGAGCTCCCTGCTTACTTACCAACCTGCAGACCAGAGCATCTCCCTGACGCACAGCTCATGCATGTATAAGTATGTGAAACCATTGTTTTGTTATCTTTACCTCATAGGAAGTAGGGTATCTTCATTATATAACCAGGAATTGGGGCGGAGTTCAGGTTTTTGTCTAATTCCAATATAGAAGTTTTGTTTTGTTTTCCCCTTAATACTGGAGTTTGATTTCACATACTAGTTGAATAAGCATGATACCACACTATAGTCCTAGCCCTTTTTTTTCAATATGCATTTAAGACAGGTTCCACTAGGTCATTCAAATTGACCCTGAACTCATTCCCTTGCCCAGGTAGGTTCTGAACTTGTGATCTTCTTACCTCACCCTCTACAATAACAGGATTATAACAGGTCTACGCAAGCCTGGCTCAACATGAAATCTTAAATAATTTTATACACAGTAGTGATTTCTAGTTTTCAATTACATTTCTTCTTTACATTATTAAACCTTCTGGTATCTGAGTAATACAGAAGCCCAAGAAGTGAGATGACAAAATTTTACAAGTTTTTTTACCTGGGTGTTCTTGAAGGTTCGAGCCAGAATAGAGAATTCTACAAGGTGTTTGGTGAGAATGTCCTTAGAGCACCCTCCTTGGGAGTTCTCCATTTCCTTTTGCGCCAGGATCTCCAGAATGACTGTGCGTAGAGCCATGAGAGGCTCCTGAAAACTAAAGTCACTGTCCTTCAGAAGCTGGGAGTGTTTCTGCCACTTCAAATACACTTCAGAGAGATCTCTATCTGTGACTGACCTGGAAATCAAGTCACATAACTAATGTGAGTAAAAGAAATTAAAAGGAAAGGGCCCTCAGGTTCTGAAACATAAGACATTGTATAGGAACTTTTATAGTAGCAAGATTAGAAGTTACAAATAGCCCTAAATATTTAGACCTGTAACTATGTAGTCAGAGGTCAATAGAAAAGTTATAGATAATGGGTACTTAAAAGATTTTCTAAAAAAGGCAGCCTTTCTAAACAGATTTTGTTTTGAAATGAGAATGCTGTAATCAGACATATCATAAAGATATGACTACTCCTCTAGTCTTCCATGCAGCAAAGGAGGACATATCCTCAAGGAAATCAACTAACTTCATTAATTACCTACAAATGGTACTATGCATAGCTGTCAAAAAATCAGTTCACAGAAGAAACAGCTGGCATTTAAAAAGATTCCATCTGCTTAATCATTAAAGCAAAAAAATGCAGAATATACAGTTCATTAATATGAATACATTGCCTTTCACAGGCATAAAGTAAGAAATACTATCTTATCTTTCAAGACTTGTGTTGACAGAAAAAAAAAAAAAAAGATCCAGGGAGACTAAGAAAATGATGAAGCAAATGTGAGGAAACATTCTATTTGCCTGACAGAGACGGAAACAATAATGCATGTAATAATGCATGTACATAAAAACCAAACTGCTACTTCCTCCACAAATGACCCCAGAGTAACAGACCTAAAACATTTTAAGCATAGGAACCTCTACATACTCTTAAAATTAATGAAGATTCTGAAGAGCTTTCAATTTCAATTCTTAAGTTATACCTGTTAGCATTACATTTCTTAACTGAGAAAAATTCTAAATTGTATTTATTACATATACTAATAAATTTAAATGATGTCACAGTGTGTCAGATGGTGAGTGTGCTGAGGTCACTTCCTGGTTCACAGATCACATCTATCAAGTTTATTTTACAATATTCTCTCCCTTTCTTCCTGCTGTGTGCCATCAACACAATGCTTCATCCAGGCCAGCATGGAAGTAGCTAATAATGGGTTGAAACCTTTGAAAACCATGACCCAAATAAATCTTTCCTCATGTAACTAAACAAATAAACATGCCCATCATATGTTACTATGGTAACACAATGCACTTCAGGCTTATCAAAACCTATGAACCACACACCTTGAGAAAAGCTCCCCAATGTTTTCCAGTTCTCCAAGTGCCTGCAATCTACTTAGTGTGGGATACAGCGAGTACACAGATTCAAGGCTGCCCTTACACAACTCTTCAACTTCTTTCAATCTAGGGGTAAAAGAGAGAAGAGGCTGAAATTCACAAGTTTTAAGGCACAGAAGTTCTATTCATATTTAGCATATGCTTGCTGCTGACCTAACAAGACTAATACACACAAACAATAGTGATGATGACACAGCAATGCGACCAACACTAGCTTTAGGACAGCACAGTTCTAAACTGAAAGCCCAGTTCTGCCATGTCTGTCTATCCTTGAATCTGCTACTCAATTCTGCCACAGCTATTGTTTTTCACCTCTGAAGAGCCTGACAAAGTGGCTAGCATTTTATATATTTATTTATTTTTAAGGTATTTATTTTACATACTGGCCAGTTTCTACTCCCTCCTCTCTTCCTAGTCTGTCCCCCTACCCTCTTTTTGCCCCCCCCAATCCATTCTTTCTCCATTTCTGTTAAGGAAAGGGTAGGTCTCCCATGGATATCAACAAAACATGTCATATTAAGTTGCAGAAGACTAAGCACCTCCCCATGTATTAAGGCTGGGCAAGGTGACCCAGTATGACTAGGATCCCAAAAGCCAATAAAAGAGTCAGAGATCACCCCTGTTCCCACAGTTAGGAGACCCACAAGAGGACCAAGTTACACAGCTGCATTATATATGCACAATGCCTAGGTCAGTCCCATGCATGCTCCCTGGTTTTTGATTCAGACTCTATGTATTCCTAATACAATCACTTTAAGGGTAAAAAATATTATTTGCCAAATATGTGGATTTATAATATCAGTGGTTAGTGTTAAAACATTTAACTTGTTATAGCTGTTACATCATGTATCATCTCATGTGTGACTCAAAGCAACCTAGAAGTACTATTGATCATCATCTTACGAAGCAGAGATGTAATGGTAAGAGAGTGCAGCCATATAACTAGAGAGGACAAAATCGAAAACTTTTAGGATACTTGTTCAGGAAGAGAACACTATCACAATTTTCCTGAGGGCTCAGAGTGAAGAAGGGACATAGAGTTCTGGGGGAAGAAAAGCCTTTCTTGAGAGAGAGCAAAGAATGGCAAGGAAGCAACCAATCACAGCCACCACATTTTCATCCCTTCATCGACGCAAATACTCACATCAGAACTACTCACATTGTAAGGACAACAGTCACGGCATTAAATGTGAAAATAATCTTGGCTTTTTATAATACCTGGCATATCTGAGACTTTCATAAAATGTGGAGAATTCTCTGTTTCTTAGAGACTGCAGAGCATTATACAATGATTCATGGTAACTGGCTCCTTCTAGTTCTTGGCTGCGGCATTAAAAAACAAATTTCAAAATAGAAAATCCTAACATATGCATGTATAAGTGACTAACTGAAAGAACAAAATTGAAAACTAAAATTATTTCTTATAAAAATTTGCAGAAATTAACAAAAAAGCTGGGTGTGACGGTACATGCCTTTATTTGGGTGGCAGAGGTAAGCTGATCTCTGTGAGTTCAAGGGCAGTCTAGTCTACACACGGCAAGTTCCAGACCTGCCATAAATAAATAATAATGAAATAAAAAAATAAAAGCAATAAAAAAGCAAAGAACTTTATAGGCCATTTAAATTATTCAAATAAAAAAAGCTTCTAGGAAACTTCTTTGGTTCTCAATCTTTTATTTCCATTTCTTTATTCACCAAATATTTATTATATTCCAGGTACTATGAACCAAGTTCTAGATGCAAAAGGTCTAATAATGGACAAATCAGATAAAGTTTTCTCTCTTGTGAAGCTTATGTTCTGCTTTGGACAATAAATCTAAAAATACTAGATTATCACAAGAGTCATGCAGAGAATCAATATAGGGTAACAAACTAGCAAGAAAGAGTAGCTGACTAAGAGTGGTCAATAAAGGCTTCTGAATCAGGGCATTATTTAATTAATTTATTTACTTGAGTTTTTTGAGACAGGGTTTCTCTGTGTAGCTTTGGAGCCTGCCCTGGAACTTACTCTGTAGACCAGCCTGGCCTCAAACTCACAGAGTTCCACCTGCCTCTGCCTCCCAAGTTCTGGGATTAAAGGGGTGCACCACAGCTCCACCACTGCACGGGTAGGGTACTATTAAAATAGAAAATGGATGACAAGAAGCTGTGACAAACATGAAAACTGGAGGAAATAGGCTTCTAGCCTTTATATAACACTATATTAGACTAAATCAAAACATAAAAGGTACCCTGTGAGACTGAAACACCAAGCAAGGAGAACTATCTATGTAAGTTTACAAAAGCAGACAGAGACCAGTTTAAACAATAAAATGCTTTTAAAATATGAGAACAGCTGGTGGTAGTGCATATTTTTAATCTCAGCACTCTGGAGGCAGAGGCAGGTAGATCTGTGTGAGTTCCAGAATAGCCTAGCCGACAGAGTAAATTCCAGAATACCAGGGCATCAGAGAAAAACTCTCTCAGGAAAGAGAGGGGGTGGGGGTGGGGAGAGGATAAATCTATAGCACTTATCATATGAAATCTAAAAACATTCCAATTAATGAAAATATTTTTCCATTAAGGCAATTAAAATGACTCAATTTTTTACTGTTCCGTCATGAAAAGATTTTTATAAAACTACTAATCCTTTACTAGTCTAGGTGTTTTGGTTTTCATTTTTAAAAATATGGTGACTTGACATACAGGTTACAACTTTCATATTCTTGACATCTTGGTTTAGTACTACTTCTTTTTGTTTGGCTATCTATTTATTTTTTAAGTCATTTGTCTCCCTGTATAGCACTGGCTGGCCTGGAACTCACTATGTAGACATGCCTGTATCTGCCTCCCTGAATGCTAGACTAAAGGTATGCACTATTTCTTCTAGTCTAGCACTAACTTTTAACAGAAGAAAATATTACCAAAGGTAATTAATTTATTCTACCATGCAGTCTATAGTTAATGAAAGTGTTTGTGGCTAACTACAATGTAGGCAAAAAGTAGAAGAATGACTATACTTGCTTTTGGACCTCAGTCTAACAAACAGTATTCTCATAGGAGAAGACCCTTTTAAAATTTCTATTTTTAAGAGCCAGGTGGTGGTGGCACATGCCTTTCATCCCAGCACTTGGGAAACAGAGGCAGGCAAATCTTTGTGAATTTGAGGCCAACCTGGTCTACAGAACGAGTTTGAGGATGAGCTCCAAAGCTACACATAGAAACCCTGTCTTGAGAATCCAAAATATAAACAAATAGATAAATAATAAAATAAAAATTTTTATCTTCAAAAATGCTTGAGGCAGGGAACAGAATTTCTCTTGTGGAAAGAAAAGAATTTTTTTTTTTTTTTTTTTTTTTTGGACAGGGTTTCTTTGTGTAGCCTTGGCTATCCTAGAACTAACTCTGTAGACCAGTCTGGCCTTGAACTCACAGAGATCCATATCCACCTGCCTCTGCCTACTAAGTACTGGGATTAAAGGCATGTGCTACCACCACCCGGCCTGAAGAATGAAATTTAAGCTTTGTTGTTTTAATTACTTATTGCTACCATATTTAGGTACATGTGTAGCGCATAGTAGCAGTAAAATATAAAAAGAACACCTTAATATTCACAAATAAGAAAAAAATCTTTTTAAAAATCACAGTTTTAGAGTCAGACAAAAACATAACTAGGGAAAGGCTATGCTTTGAAAAGTCAATTTTATTCTTACATAGCAGAACTGCAGAGGTCCCACTGCATATTCCTCCATGCTGCTTGATAATGAAGTTCCTGCAGTTCAGCACACCTCTCTCTATTTTCATGATCTAATCCTTTTAAATAGATGGAAAGAATATGGGAGAGCCCCAAATTCTGCAAAGCCTAAAAGGAAGTTATTACAAAATAAATAATCAAATATCTCAACATAAACTACAGTTGTGATTCTCAATCTTCCTAATGCTATGATCCTTTAAGAATAAATAGTTCCTCATGTTGTGGTGACCCCACCCATAAAATTATTTTCATTGCTACTTGACAACTATACTTTTACTTTTGCTACTGTTATGAATCATAATATAAACATCTGATATGCAGGATATCTGATATGTAACCCCTATAAAAGGGTTGTGTGCGACCTACAGATTGAGAATCACTGAATGGAGGGGCAGCAAACAAAAATTAACTTAAAAAGTTGTAATCAACAATATCATTTAAAATTCTAAAATATCGCTTATCATATTTCCTCAGAGAATGCTAATGTTTAATGTAAAACACCCAAACATATTAATCAGTGATAGAAATAACAGTTTCTGGGACCATCTCTAATGCAAACTATAGATGCCATGTGAAGCACTAAGTATCTCCTGGCATACTGTGTACACACTCTTCTGCTGTCGTCTAATAAAACTTTATCAACAAAACTACACTGTCCTGTCCAGTTTTCCTGTGTATCCCTGAGGTTTAGCCTAATGTCTGAAAGCAGTAACTCCAGTTCTATCTCCAGAGTTTACCTGATTGTGTAAACACTTTACTGATATGCTGAAATAATGTTAGCAGTTGTCCTGATGATGGCTTTACAGAGCAGATAGAGAAAAAAAGCGTACCTGAATTATTCCTGACTGGCGGGTTGAGGAGGAGATTGTGGTCTCAAGGTCATATGTTACTAAGGCTTTCCCCCACATTGCTTCATGTTCATAAATCCGTATTCTATAGGAAAAGTTGATAAAAACATCTTCTGTTTTTGTATGCATGTAGCTACTTCAAAAAGAAGAATTATTATCTAAAAAGTGCAATTCACCTAGTAAGGGGCTGTAACATTTTCCCTCCACCACAGCCATACAGGCTGTCTGGCTCTCCTATGCTTCTGTAGATCTCTAAGAGAAGATCCTGAAAACAGAAATACCAAAGACAGAGAATTGAAAAAAAGAAAAATAATCAGTTCATGAATTCATAAGCTTCAAATTTTATCATTATCAATTCATAACTCACAGCATATAATGTGTTGTAAAAGTAAAATACAGTGATATTTAAAAACATACAAAATATTTGAATCAGTAGCACTGTAAACTCGTCCCAGACAACAAAATGATTATAGTCTACTTTAGAAGGAATGCTCACAGACTGGAAAGATGGCTCAGCAGTTAAGAACACTAGCTCTTGCAGAGGACCCAGGTTTGATTTTCAGCACTTACATGGTGGCTGACAATCATCTGTAATTTCAGACTATGGACCCAAAGCACTTTTCTAGTCTTGGCAGGCACCAGGCATGCACATGGTGCACTTACATACATGCAAACAAAATAATCACATGCATAAAATAATAAATCTAAAAAAGAAGTGACATTCACAATTTTATGAATTAGATAATACATGTATAACAAACATACTAGGGTTTTTTCAATCATACTCAGCAATAATTACAATACAAAACAATCTAGTCAACAGATGAAACTGTAAATGGGAAAATAAAATTCTGCAAAGCCTAACTACTGAACCTGGAAAAAACAAAGGTCGTGCATTTTCTTTAAAAGGAGTAATAGTTTAAGTGCATAAAGCAGCAATTTAATTACTTAAACACCTTTTGTGAAATTTACATAGGAAATACTAGTGCTGTTTAACTTCAATAAAATAAAACAAACAACAAAACCAAAAAGACAGAAGCTACATTTCATAGAAAAATGAGTAAGCAATTTACTTGCCTTGATATTTTTGCTATGGGAAGTTATTTCCTAAATACAAATCCACCGATACTGGTATAATTGTATATAAAATTCTTATTCAAATATTTTATTCACAGACATGAAAAAAAACCTTAGAAGCTGAAACACTTAGTCCCTAACAGTACTGATATAAAAATAAACTAATAAAAAAAATTCAGCACAGAAAGGTGAAACTATCTAGTATAAAGAGAGAAAGAAACACTAATATAGTGGATCATGAGGTAAGCACAAGACAGGGCTGAGGAGCTCAGAAGATGCTTAGTCACTAAAGTGCTTGCCACGAAAGCATAAAGACCTAAGTCCAGATCCCCAGCACATACATAAAAAGCTCAGAGCAGCTGCAAGTATCTGTGACCCTACCTCCTGGGAGGCAGACAAGTAGATCCCAAGAGCTCATAGATTAGCCTAGCAAAATCAGTGAGCTCTAGGTTTAAGAAGACACCTTGTCTCAAAAAATAAGATATTGATTTAAGACACCGGACTCCAACCCCTGGCCTGCATGTGTGGACACACGTGCACACGTGTGCGCACACATACACACACACAACATGGCTGAATGTGAAGTTAAAGGTTAAGGAGAAAGAAATAAAAGGTTACTAGCAAACTTAGCAATTTCTAGTTCATGGAAAACATTAGGCAAGTGACATTCTAATGGAATCAAGGAAAGAAATGGAGAGAGCAAATACAGACATCATCACAAAGTACAGCTGTGAAAGGAAAGAAGACAGTAACGCCTAAAGAGAACACAGAGAAGAGAACCTCCTTCTATCTCCACAAACAGGAATGTTTGAAACAGTAAAGGTCTGAAGTGGTTACAATACAATTCTGAAGGAGCACAGCATATCAAAGTTTCTGAGAAAGAACAGATAAATAACCTGAGATAAAGGGAAAGTGTTATCCTATTTTAATAAGAGAAATGGTTATGACAAGAGCATATGTTGGGGGATTTAAGTCTGATTGTGGAATGTTGTAGGATCCCTACCTATGGGGTGGTTTGAATAAGAGTGCCGCATAGGCTCATGTGTGAGAAGGATTAGGACATGCAGCTTATGGAGGAAGTGTGTCATGGTGGGGGGCAGGGCGGCTGTCATGCCTTTGCTCTGCCATTATGGACTTACAACCCTCTAAAACCATAAGCCCCAAATTAAACACTGTCTTTTCTAAGTTGCCTTCATGGTTTCTTACCACAGCAATAGAAAAGTAACAGAGATATCAACTATTCTCTCCAAAAAGCAGAAGGCAAGCTGAAGACAACTAGAAAAAAAGTAGACTTCAGAGGTTTAATCAAAGCAGAGAGGAACAAGCTGGCCAAGGAGATTAAGGAGTGCCAAACAGTGCTATGAAGTACGTTGAAACAGTATTTAGAAACTTATAAATGAAGCTGCTGCTCTGTGACATATGTATACATGCAAAAAAGTTAGCAGCTTATAAATGCTATAAATAAAATAGAAGAAAACACAACGGCAAAAACTGTGTGGTATAAATTTACACCATGAGACAGATGATTTCACTCCAGCCTTTTAAGAGGTTCAAAGTCAGAAAAGGGCCAGTTATTTATGTGGCATTATATAACAAGTGGCAGGTCAAGACTGGAAATTGTCTCTACTCAGAGCATATATACACATACATACATACGTGCACACACATACATATGATGCTCAGTCCAGTAAGTAGCTTCAGTTTTAAAATCAATGATATCACTATAAAAAATAATACAACATATCACATAAAAACCATTACAGAATTTTTTATATTTACCTGTAAGCTTATTCCTGTTTCTTCTTTACTTTTTTCACTCAAACTAGAAATAGTTGTACCTTGACTCCCTTCTTCAAATGTTGGACTTCTGTTTATTATAAAAACATCTCTTTTAATGAGAATATACTAAGAGGTTATGAATATAACCTACTCTTTAACAGAAAGAAACTACTTATGGTTACAAAAAGAACAGGGAGCCCTTTATACTTTAACACAGAATATCACTTAGACCTGGAATTGAAAAGAAATTTGAGAAATTATATATAAAAACAATATTGTATAAATGGCAAAGCTATATGCCAAACATGCTTATTTATATAGAAACAGGCCTGTTTAAAATAGAGCAGAAGTTTCCCAATTTGATTCTAAATATTCTATCAGTAGTCTTACCTAAAGTTCAACTTGATAATTACAGATATACATAGTAAGACCAAAAAACACATTTAACCTCCAGCAAACTGAGAAAAGTTAAGAAATTTGATGACAGTAAGTAAGAGTCACTGAAACCTAAGATTATAAAAGTAATAAATAATGGGACTAGAACTCAGATTTATCCACTCTAATGCCTTACTTTTAAAATTAAGCATTTAAATATATGGGTGTATAGTTTGGTGACTCATTTTAATATCATGACTTTTACTATGCCTATAATAAGCCAACATATATGTTAAATACTGCCATAAATGATAGTCCCTCTAATATCTTTCTAAAATACGTTCTGTATTATCTATACTATTTTCCCTCAAACTAGATAAAGTTATATTTTTGCTTTCTTCTTCCAATGTGGCACTTTCTTATCAACTACACACACACATACACACATCATTTTTGGGTTTTTTTTTTTTTTTTCTAGACAGGTTTTCTCTGTGTAACTGCTCTGGTTGTCCTGGAACTAGCTCTTATAGACCAGGCTGGCCTCGAGCTCACGGAGATCTGCCTGGCTTTGCCTCCCAAGTGCTGGAATCAAAGGCGTGCGCCACCACTGTCCAGCTCAACTATACTTTTGGTAACTATACAAACTGGTACAATCACTTTAAGAAACAATTCAGCATTACCTTACTAAGTTGGAAAGAGATATCTTGATTGAGGAAGTCACTATGGGGTTAGCAAGAAACCTGGCAGGATAGCCCAGAGGCTAATCCTGTACAGAAATAAGTCCTAGGGATGTGTAAAAATTCAGAGAATAAAGAAAATTAAAGCAAGACTCCATAGTTATGAAACTACAGGTTTTTTTGTAGAAAGAAGGGGCGAAGGGGAGGGCTGAGGAGAACTTGAGGGAATGGGATAGATGGAGAAAGGACAGATATGAGAGCAAGGAAAAGATATATCTTGATTGAGGGAGCCATTATGGGGTTAGCAAGAAACCTGGCTCTAGAAAAATTTCCAGGAATCCACAAGGATGACCCCAGATAAGACCCTAAGCAATAGAAGAGAGGGGGCCCGAACTGGCCTTGCCCTGTAGTCAGACTGATGATTATCATAAATATCACCATAGAACCTTCATCCAACAACAGATGGAAACAAGGCAGAGAACCACATCGGAGCACTGGACTGAGCTCCCAAAGTCCAGCTGAAGAGCGGAAGGAGTGAGAATATGAGCAAGGCGGTCAAGACCATGAGGGGTTCACCCACTGAGACAGTTTGCCTGAGCTAATGGGAGCTCACCAACTCCAGCTGGACTGGGAAGGAACAAGCATAGAACCAAACTAGTCCCTCTGGATGTGGTTGTATGGCTGGGGCTGACAGAGGGGCCACTGGCAGTGGCACTGGGATTTATCTCTACTGCATGTACTAGCTTTTTGGGATCTTATTCTCTTTGGATGTATACGTTGCTCAGCCTAGATGTAGTAAGGAGGGCCTTGGACCTTCCACAAAGCAAAGTGCCTTACCCTCTCTTAGGATTAGAGGGGCGTGGG
This sequence comes from Ondatra zibethicus, assembly GCA_004026605.1. Taxonomy (NCBI): domain Eukaryota; kingdom Metazoa; phylum Chordata; class Mammalia; order Rodentia; family Cricetidae; genus Ondatra; species Ondatra zibethicus. The sequence goes on along the minus strand of PVIU01000098.1, from coordinate 175,420 downwards.
GTGGAGGGAATGGGAGGAGGGGAGGGAGTGAGAATTTGGATTGGCATTTTTTTTAAAAAAAAAATCTAATAAAAAATTCTGCCTAAAGTATCTTTTAAATGGAGAAATGGGGCAAAATAATCTTTACTATATAATTTTATTGAAACAATATTAGTACAAATTTAAAAACCAAAATGTCAAAATACATTACCTTTTCTCTTGTTCATCCATGCTTTTCTTATCTGAATAGATCTCTGCGTAGAGCAATGCTGTGAAGTGAGCAGCACAAGACTGAGCCACCTTTGCAACCTCCAGGTAATTCAAATCCAGCCAGAAAGCATCGTCAAATGCTGTTCCTGAAGAAGGCCTGAAGAGGAATTAAACATGATGCCATGTCTCTGCTAACACAAGAAGCACAATGGTACAGAATAGAACTGAAAGCCACAATTCTCTAGTGTATGATTATAAACATTCTGAGATATCCTGGCTAAAGTCCAGTTCTCAATCATCTTGACTCATAAACCTCTCAGAGAATCTGCAGAAAACTACTAATTATCACGCCATACAAATCTGGGTTCTGCACCCATACTGTACATCATCAGTTGCAAAGGACAGCTTTATAACAACTTTCAGTATGAAAACACTGTTTCTTCTCAGACAGTATTTTCTCAGGAAAAATAAACTATGATGGGCTAATTCTAGTTGACTACCTGATGGAATTTATAAAGACCGTGGATACAAACTTCTGGGCATGTCTTTTCACAGATTTCCAGACTAAGTTAACTGATGTGAGAAGACCCACCCTGAATGTGCTTAGATCCTGCACTAACTAAAAAGCTGAGCTGCAGCATCAATGACTCTTTGCTTCCTAAAAATGAACAAAATGCTATCAGCTGCCTCCTGTTGTTGCCACCGTGCCTTTTCCAACACAGTCAAACATACACCTTAAACTAAAAGCCACAATCAACCCTTCCTTCCTTAAGCTGCTTTCGTTGGGCATTTTGTCACAGTGATGAGAAAAGTAATATACATGTCTTTTCTGTTGTAATGATTTGCTCCTATTATCTAACACTGAACTACTTAATTAAAAAAAATGTTCACTGTGACAGATCAGAACTGAAAGCTAGAGATATTATCTTTTTCAAAGCTAAAATTATAGACATAAGACAACATAGTGGTTAAGGGTACTGGCTATGGGGTAGTATACAGCTAAGTACAAGGCTAGTTTTACCACCTACTACTAGCTGTATCATCTGTAGCAACTTAATTTAGTCAGTTTGAGTCCTATCTGTAAATACTAGAATAGCACAAACAACATTTTCTACATCGTCAGCACTTCAGTATAATAATGACTTCTGAGGAAATTCAAGTTCAGAAAAATCAAAGTTGCCCACAGAAAAGAACTGTACATTTATTGAATGCTAGGTATATTACATACATTGTCAATGTTGCTTACCATACACCTCTATCCTTAAAGTAGACCTTATACTGATATTTATTTGGGACAGGGCTCACAGTCCTAGCTGTCCTGGTATTCATAGAGATCCCCCTTTCTCTGCCTGGGATTACGGATATGCATCAAGATGCCTGCGTCCTTATCCTGATTTTTTAAGAATGAGAAGACATCAGGTAACACGGTCAGATCACACAGCTTTTAACAAAGCACTTAAGTCCTGCCTAGTCACATCTTCTTGAGTAATTTTTAAAAGATTTTTTTTTTCTTTTTCAAGACTTTCTGTGTAGCCATGGCTGTGCTGGAACTCACTATGTAGACAGGTCGACCTGGAACTGGGAGATCCACCTGCCTCTGCCTCCTGAGTTCTGGGAAACGTGGCACCATCATACCAGACCTTCAGGTTTTAATAATAATAATAAAAACGTAATTATTTTTTTGTGGAGATAGTGTCTTTGTTTTGTAATTCTAGGTTGACTTTACACTCACTAGCTGAGGCAGGCCTCAAATCACAATCCTTTTCCTGAGCTTCCTAAGTACTAGGATTACAGATGTGCACCACTATGCCCAGCTCAAGAATTTCTATCTTGTACAATTACTGTGTGTCAACTAAAAACAAAAATGTGAATTTTTAAACGTGTATGTGTCTATGGCACGTGTATGTTCATGTCCATCATATGCTACTGTGCACATGTGGAGGTCAGAAAACCACTTTGGATGTTGGTCCATGTCATCATCCTGTTTAAGACAAGGTCTCTCTTGTCCAAATGCATAAACCAGGTTTGTTAACCCACACGCTTCTGGGCATTCTCCTGTGTCACCTTTTATGGCTGTGGGATTAGATGCATGTTCAACTGCACCTCTGGGATCCAGGATCAGGCCATCAGGCTTGTGCAGCATGTCAGGTTTACATAGTCAGCATTCCACTCACTAACCATCTTCCCAGCCCTAAAAATAGTCTCTAAAAAAGATTTACCTTCTTTATGTCTTGCCAACAACAACATCATTCTACCTCATTAAGCACTCAGGAGAGAGACCTACACCCTGGGCAACACAGTAGAGCTAGCCCTGATGGTGTAGGTGTGGAAGAGTGGACCTAAGAGTGTGAAAGCAGAACTCACCCCACCCACTGCTCATAACTGCAAGGGGTGAACCAGGCAGGGCAAAGTTGGAGAATTCACCCTGGTGGTGAAGACAGGAGAGCTAGCAGGTTGACCAACCCTGCAAATACTCAGGTCCAGAAGGGGGGAAGGTTGCAAGGGCAGAGGGTGGCTACAAAGGAATGGAGAAATGAATGGGATGGAGATGCATGATGTGAAAGACACAAAGAATAAAAACTTAAAAAAATAACAATAGAAACAAAGATACTATATTGCAAAGTAATATCACCTAATTACCTAAATCAATTCTGTCATATCACAAAAATACTAGAGATTTTCATGGTAAGTATGGCACACAGCAACAAAAGCTTTACCTAATAACAAAGATGATAAAGAGACATCTGATTCTAGCTACTCTAAGAACTATTTAATGAGCAGCAGCAGCAGCAGTACTGAGAACAATCTGGGAAAACGATATACTTCTTTCTCACATCTTCACTAGAGCATGATTTAGCCACAGCAGTATGCCTGCTGGACAACTGGGACAAGAACCAACAGTTCCCCACACTTAGCCTAAGTGTTGTGCTGCATACAGATTACTAAAATATAGAAGTATCGTACCCATTAATTTTAGCAGTCTGAAGCAGTTTCAAATAAAACAATCAGGCTAAAATGTAGCCAGAAGGAAGGTACAGTGCTCAGTTCCCAACCTAAGAAACAACTGTTACCATATTACCTTTTCTGCCTTCTCAAATAGTCGACAACAGCAAGCATTGTTCTTTGTGACTTTTTATCCAAACAGCATCGGAGAAAGTGCTCTGGCTCTAAAAGAAACAGAAACAGCTCTTCTGAATCTCAGACTGATATAAAAAAGTACTTTCTTGTCTATGTCCTTCTCCTTCTACACTGATGGGTGGTACACCCAAAACAAAAATGCTTCTTAATAAATTTAAATCAATTTATTTTAGCGCCATTCCTTTTATTTCAAAAGAAACAATATGTATAGCATAAACAAGAACTGATGGTGCCAACTGTAATTTGTTTCTGAAGCAGTACCTACTGGCTTGAGATGTCTGAGATATCTTATGTGCTGGGTGCTTAGTACATTCACAACCATGAACAAATCAAGGCTGTTTATGCACACACACCTCATTGGTTAGGCTGGAGGCTCTTAAGTATGGTGTGACAAGAGGTGTGAGAGAAAGGTTAAGACTGCTGTAGAAATTATGTGAGAGTGACCTCACCTGGACTAAGAAAAGCCTGAAGGAGAAAGTAACATCTGAAGCCAAAATACTAGTCAGTGGGGGAAGGGAAAGGATGGAGTACCAGGGGAAGTCAGCAGAGTTCAATGGGGTGAGTGCAGCTCAGTTGGAAGGAGTGTTGTGCTAGCCTGCACGAAGCCCTAGGCTCAATCTCCAGCACTGTATAAACTGGGTGTCATGAAACATGCCTCTAATACCAACACTTGAGAGGTAAACACAGGAGAATTAGAAGTTCAAAGTCTTCCACTGCTATATGAGGAGAATTTGAATTGCTGTCTCAAAAAACTAAAAAATGTGTACCTGAGATGGTTAGTAGTAAGTAGAGTTCAGAAGGTAGTGCGAGCATCTCAACTTTCTGAATCAGAGCTAGAAAGCAGAAAGGATGATGGTGACTGAGGAAACAGAACTGTCAAGACTAGGTACGCGGATGGGTGAGAAGGGTTTCCATGTGGGCAGCAAAGCACAATTTATTTTTATTTACATAACTGAGTTTGAGATTCATGTGAGACATTCAAGTAAAGGTGTGAGACTTCCAGACACCAGAAATAGATACAGCATTTAAGATTTATAGGAATCTACATTTATTGCCATTTCAATAATAGTTTTATATATGTAAAGTCCAAAATTTCATTTAAGGTAATAAAAATATTGGCCCTCTTTAGAGACAAAACTAGATAATTTTGCTATTAAGTGATCAGAGTATAAACATAAGAAGTAAAATTGTTTAAAAAAGTACTTAAGATAAACTTAAACTTCAAATTACTACTTATACCTATGGATCACTTATATTTTTTCCCCCAATTAAACATAGCTGATATATTTTAGACAGCTAACGAAGTCTTGTCAAGAATTTTTATTTTAGGATTTTTTACATTATCTTGAATTATTTTTTAAAATAGACTTAATTACAATAGTTATTGTACGTGTGGGCACTCAGGCAGGGAGCTCGTATGGAGGTCAGAGGAGAGCTTGTGTAGGTTGGTTCTCTCCTTCCACTGTGTGGGTTTCTCAAGACTAAACTCAGGTCATCAGTTTTTGGTGGCAAGAACCCTTACCCATTAAAACCATCACATCAACCCATACTTTAGGATTTTTAATTCAGCAATTCCCCCAAAATTTCATTAAGCATATTCCAGATCATTTTGATGAACAACTTATAGTCTAATAAGATCAAAGGTGGGGCTACCATGTCTGTGTTGATATTTGTATGTTCTTACGGACAGATTGTGACTTTTTAAAACTTTTAACTGAAATCATACATATTAATGAGATGCCATCTGATTTTACACTATAAGTATGTTTTCTATAATGTTTTAGTGAGGTTAAATCAGGAGCATATCTATCTCCTCAAAAATTTAAGTATAGCTGGAGGGAATGCAAGTTGGTACAACCCCTTTGGATGTTGTGGTGATTTCTCAGAAAATTAGGAACAACCTTTCTCAAGACCCAGTAATACCACTTTTGGGTATATATCCAAAGGATGCTCAATCGTGCCACAAGGACATGTGCTCAACTATGTTCATAGCAGCTTTGTTTATCACAGCCAGAACCTGGAAACAACCTAAATGCCCCTCGATCGAAGAATGGATAAGGAAAATGTGGTACATTTACACAATGGAGTACTACACAACAGAAAAAAAAATAACGACAGCTTGAATTTTGCAGGAAAATGGATGGAGCTAGAAAACATCATTTTGAGTGAGGTAACCCAGACCCAGAAAGACAATTATCACATGTACTCACTCATAGGTGGTTTTTAAACATAAAGCAAAAAAAGCCAGCTACAAACCATAATCCCAGAGAACTTAGACAATGAGGACACTAAGAGAGACTTACATAGATCTAATCTACATGGGAAGTAGAAAGTGGAAAAAGACAAAATCTCCTGAGTAAATTGGGAGCATGGGGACCTTGGGGGAGAGCTAAAGGGGGAGGGGAGAGGCAGGGAGGGGAGCAGAGAAAAAATGTAGAGCTCAATAAATATCAATAAAAAGTATTTATGACAAAAAATATCAAATAAAAAAATTAAGTATAATAAAAACATAGTAACTATTCTTCAGTGTTTTTTAGAAAGACTTTTAAAAATGTATGTGTAGGTATGTGCACATGAAGACAAGTGCCCATGGGGGAAAGAGGTGTCAGGTCCCCATGGAGCTGGAGTGGTGTTGAGAATCAAACTCAGGTTATATATTTTCCAACAAACCAAAAGGTTTTTATATGCAATACATTATTATTATTATCAACTGTCACCCTACTTTGCAGCAGAATATCAGATCTTACATACATTTGAATCCAATTGTGGATATCTTGGATTATATGATTATGGGCAATTTAATTTTTTTCTTTTTGGATAATTTATTTTTTAAAAAACTTATAGAACCTTTATTGTCTACAAAAATATGCCTGATTTGGTCATAAAAAGTATTTAAAAAGTAGTTGGACAGAGGTCTAAAAATATAAAAATTCCATCATACCTCTACCATGGTACCAAACATGTGGATGAGTTTACATGTTTTTATCCATTGCTAAAATGGGAGCGCTGTTGTTCACATCAACATTGCAAGCACAATGCCAGACGTACAGAATGCACAGTAAGCTGCCCTGTTATTTACTGAACCATCTTTCTCTAAGGCTGAGAAGTTAACAGTATAAACATTAACAACTGAACAGAATACCTGAATCTGAACTTGCAGGAGTTGCTGATCGGCTTGCCTGTGAGAAGTGTTTAAAACAGCTAGTGAAAAATCCTCGGACATGTGTAGACAGCAGAGTTCTCCAAGATTCATGTGTATCTTGGAGTAAGACATCATGGATCAAGTATGGCAGCACAGTCTGGCAGAAGTCAGGTTTCACCTAGAACACAATACACACCCACACAACTGCTTAGAGTAACACAATTCACTTAAAACGTTTACCCCGTTACTGACATGAAAAATTTAAAAATACTACGTTGATCTGCCATGAACTCAAGATATTACTAAACACCAACCACCATCACCAAAATTGTGTATCAAGTAGTGTTTAAAGAATAAATAAACATCTGGAGGCATCACAATCCCTGACTTCAAACTCTACTACAGAGCTACAGTACTGAAAACAGCCTGGTACTGGCATAAGAACAGACAGGAGGACCAATAGAACTGAATAGAAGACCCGGATATCAATCCACACATCTTCAAACACCTGATATTTGATAAAGAAGCAAAAAAATATCAAATGGAAAAAAGAAAGCATATTCAACAAGTGGTGCTGGCATAACTGGATATCAACATCTAGAAAAATGAAAATAGACCCATATCTATCACCATGTGTAAAACTCAAATCCAAATGGATCAAAGACCTCAATATAAAGCCAGCCACACTGAACCTTATAGAAGAGAAAGTGGGAAGTACGCTTGAATGCATTGGCACAGGGAACTACTTCCTAAATAGAACCCCAGCAGCACAGACACTGAGAGAAACAATTAATAAATGGGACCTCCTGAAACTGAAAAGCTTCTGTAAAGCAAAGGACACGGTCAACAAGACAAAACGACAGCCTACAAAATGGGAAAAGATCTTCACTAACCCCACATCAGTCTGATCTCCAAAATATACAAAGAACTCAAGAAAATGGACACCAAAAGAACACATAATCCAATAAAAAAATGGAGTACAGACCTAAACAGAGAACTCTCAACAGAGGAATCTAAAATGGCTGAAAGACACTTAAGGAAATGTTCAACATCCTTAGTCATCAGAGAAATGCAAATCAAAACAACTCTGAGATTCCATCTTACACCTGTAAGAATGGCCAAGATCAAAAACAATGATGACAACTTATGCTGGAAAGGTTGTAGGGAAAAGGGAACACTTCTGCATTGCTGGTGGGAATGCAAGCTGGTACAACCCCTCTGGATGTCAGTGTGGCGATTTCTCAGAAAATTAGGAACAACCTTCTTCAAGACCCAGTAATACCACTTTTGGGTACATATCCAAAGGATGCTCAATCGTGCCACAAGGACATGTGCTCAACTATGTTCATAGCAGCTTTGTTTGTCATAGCTAGAACCTGGAAACAACCTAGATGCCCCTCGATCAAAGAATGGATAAAAAAAAATGTGGAACATTTACACAATGGAGTACTACACAGCAGAAAAAAATGACAGCTTGAATTTTGCAGGAAAATGGATGGAACTAGAAAGCATTATTTTGAGTGAGGTAACCCAGACCCAGAAAGACAATTATCACATGTACTCACTCATAGGTGGTTTTTAAACATAAGGCAAAGAAAACCAGCCTACAAACCACAATCCCAGAGAAATTAGACAACAATGAGGACACTAAGAGAGACTTACATAGATCTAATCTACATGGGAAGTAGGAAGTATAAAAAGACAAGATCTCCTGAGTAAATTGGGAGCATAGGGACCTTGGGGGAGGGTTGAAGGAGGGAGGGGAGTGGCAGGGAGGAGAACAGAGAAAAATGTAGGAAAAAAAGAATAAATAAACAGTAATACCAAGTAAGGTATCTCAGGACTTGAGAGATGGTGATAGGAGGAACAGGAGTTTAAAGTCATCATTGGTTACACAAGGAGACCCTATCTCAAAACGAAACAATAACCAACCAACAAAACACCAGCATTGACCCCTGCTCCTAATGCACCAGAGGCACATACTCTCCTAGTGGGCCACAGCCTTTGTCCCCAAACATTATGAGCTCTTTGAACTGGTTCATATGCTATTTGCTGAAATCAACTGTACCAGACCTTCCAATGTAAAACTCTTGACTACCGCTGCCTAACTTTCTTCACTCAGATAGCATGCTGAAGAATGTCAATTGACAGTAAAGAAAACAGGAGCTGACTTTCAGTAATACAAATAATTTATAATCACCAGTTTTACATGTCATTACTAATTTATTCTAGTACTTTGTAGAATTTAACTAGTATGTTGTCATCTCAAAACTAATGCGTGGCAAAGCAGTAGTGGCAATGTCTGTAATCCCAGCACTCAGGAGGCAGAGGCAAGCAGATCTCAGTGAGTTTGAGGCCAGCCTGGTCTACAAAGCGAGTTCCAGGACAGTCAGAACAGTTACACAGAGAAACCCTGTCTCGAAAAACCAAAACCAACCAACCAACCAACCAAACAAACAAACAAAAAAACTAAAGTCTGCCATGTAGTTCTGCCTAACCAAAGATACCTACTTCAATGGATTTATAGCAGCTAAATGTGGATTACACTGCAGGCAGATGATATACTCATCACTTAGTATTCTTTTCAAATATGCAAATCACAATCAGATACACAGAAATTAAATAGAATGGGAAAATCAAAGAAGAACAAAACCACAGGCTCTAAATCAGGTTAATTAATCCTCTTACCTCACACATTGGCTTTAATAACTGAAGAATTTCACTTTTTATGCCTCCACTGTCCAAAAAGGCACATGTCAGTGTCTTTATCCAATTGTCATGACTTTCACTTTGAGGAACCCATAGATTCACATCATCCAGGCCTTCTAAGATATCTTCTTTAACAAATTGGGGTACTTCTAAAAACTAGAAGCAGAAAATCATTTCCCTGTCAAATAAATATCCGTGCACAATCCAATCTGTTTCCAATAAAACTAAGTACATTTAGACTACACCTGGGTCCCACCATATGTGTCAGCAAGTAAAGGCACTTGCCATCAACCCTCACTGACCGAAGTCTGACCCCAGAACCTACATGGTGTGAGGAGAGAACTGACTCTGGCAAGCTGTTCTCACCTGCACACCAGTGCCACAGCACACACGTCTACACACATAAACACACAAAAGAGAAAATAAATGCTTAATAAAAGGATTGAATCTGAATAGAATTATTTGCCTTTTAAAAGTTAAACAGATTAGACTAGGAATGGTGGTTCAGGCTGCAGTCTCAACTATTCAGGAGCTGAAGTAGGAGGATTTTAAGTTCAAAGCCTGCTTGGTATCTTAGTGAAATCCTGTCTGAAAATAAAAGTAAAATAGAGTTGGGATATAGGTCAAGTACAAGGCCCTAAGATCCAATCCCTGTTCCAAAAATAAATGAGAGGGAAGGGGGAGCACATATATGGGATGGGGGATTTAAACTAGGGAGTGAAACAGTAACAATACTACTGGTGCAGGAAGTGAGAAACCTGAGTTCTACTGTTAGCTCTGTCACTCGCTGGTAGTGTATTATACAAGTCACACTCTCTGCCCCATCTGGCTCATCTATAAAACTGGTTCACATCTACCACAAAAACTGATTTCAAAATGTGATTTTTACATGTTAAAAATACTTTACACTAAGCTATATTAGTAACTTCATTAACAGTTCTTACTACTAATTTTACTAAGATTCGAACTATGATACATTAAAATTATTACTTTAATGATGGGTATCGCCATTGAACTTTTTTTTTTTTTTTTTTTTTTTTTGGTTTTTCGAAGTAGGGTTTCACTGTGGCTTTGGAGCCTGTCCTGGAACTAGCTCTTGTAGACCAGGCTGGCCTTTAACTCACAGAGATCCGCCTGCCTCTGCTTCCCAAGAGCTGGGATTAAAGGTGTGTGCCACCACCGCCCCGCAATTTCCATTGAATTTAAGCAGGAAAAAAAGCAACTGCATATTGCTATCACTTTCTGAAAAGAGGAATGCTTAGTGACAAGAAATGCAAAAGCTCTTAACATTATTGCAGACTACTTTCAGCAGAAATGTTATGACATCAACATACAAGAAGGATGCTTACAGTCCTCTTATATTTATCCAAGTTGTGCTAAGCAGTAAATGCTTGTTGGCTGATCACAACATCTAAAATCATCCAGGATTGATGGTGCATGGGATCAAATGGTTTGCTATACCGGAAAAAAATCTCCCTCAGCACCAAATCACCACTACTCTAGGTTATCTATTTCAATGTTTCTATCCTGCCCTAGTGAAAAATAACAAATTTCTTAAATTCAAAAATGTACAGTATGAATTTTTCTAGCGAACAGTATATTAGTACGTAACTATTTTAAGTGATTTGATATGTATAGTACAAAACAAATGTAATCATTCTACAAATAATAGGTATTCAACAAACACTTGTTATTTCAGGGACCTTTTTCCTTGATGTTCTAAAGGGCTGTAGGTAGATCAGCATGGGATCTTCGGATGTCTTATAAACCTCCCAGAAACTGTGTCCAGTTTTTGTAGCCAAAATATTTTTCAAACAGGTAGCAGCAGCTGATCGAACTTTGACACTGAAAAACATCACAATTAACTTATCAATCTGGAATGTTATGCACTTCAACTAGAAAATTTTAAAACTAAAATTTAAAGTATTAGAAACTTCCTATCTATAAAACTCTGTAACACTGAAGAAAAAAGCCAAAGATTTTTAAAATATTCCCTCAGTAAACATGAGTTACTGATCACTTCAGCAGCAATTCTCTTCATTCTATACAATAATGACTATGTTACAATGATCATAATTTAAAGAATTCTTAAGGGGAACTACTTGGGAAAACATAGTATCATAAATATGATGAATGAAAAATAATAAAATTCCAATTTACCTAAGGAAACATATTGACAGTATTTTCTCTAGTAATACAAATTATTTTTAAGATGAGGTACAATAATATCTAACTCCAAATAATAAAATTATTGCAAAAATATATTTTGAAGGTACATACTCACTCTGACAAAGCAGCCAGTTGAAAATCATTAGCACTTAAAATTTCTAGAAAAGAAGGAATTTTACTTCCAGGATAAGGCTCTCTCCCTTTACCATGACTTCTGGGGATCAAACTCAGGTTTTCAAGTTTGATGGCAGGTGCATTTTATCTGTTGAGCCATCCCACCAGACTATACTCATGATTTTAATTGTTTGTGTGGAACCACCTAGCAGTTTACTTATTTATCCTTTGTCTAACTTAGTCTCACTAGATTTAAAACAGACCTTACTCTTCATCACCATCAAGTATCAGGAACAAAGGGTATTTGATTACGCAAATTAATAAAGAAACTTAATAAAACACATACAAGACTTTTTAAATGTAAGAACTTGAAAGTCGAGAGAAAAGAAATGTCTTAGTGGTGAAGAGCACTCATTGCTCTTGTAGAGGACCTGGGTTAGATTCTCAGCATCCACATGGTGGTCCACAATCATCCAACTCCAGTTCCAGGGTATCCAATACCCTCTTCTGAGCTCCGTGGGCATCAGGCATGCACGTACATACACACATACAGGCCAAACATTCATGCATATAAAGGAAATACAAAAAACTTAAAAAAGAAAGAGAGAGAAAGAGAGAAACAGAAAGAAAGGAAGGGAAGGAGGGAGGGAAGAAGGAACCAAGGAAGAACTTGCAAGGCAAAGTGGTAAGTGAAGCATTAGCATAATCTTCCTGAGAGCCAGATTTGGTTTCGGTTTCTGTAATTGAATGCAAGGTGTGTAAGTACTCACCTATCTTCTACCAGTGTATTGTTCAGGGTGGTTAGCATTATCAAAGTCCACTGAAGTTCTTTATCTTCAGGTAACCCATGGGCTTTGGTATAAGATGTATCTTTATCATGCTGTACAGCTATAGTAGAGAAATCCAGAGGACCTATTTCTCCCAAACACCTTCCAACAGCCTCTACATATAGAAACTTAATTTTAGTACAGCCATAAGTAGAAGGGTATACAACACTTCCAATTTAAAAAGTAATTAACACCATTTTGTCATGCTTCAAAGATTTCAGTGTCTTCCAACATTAAAACACATCAATGTTGTAATATATATTTCTCAGAGGTGATAGAAAGTTAACAATTATAGTAACAGAATATTAAAAGCACAAGTATTAACATGGCTGGCACAAAGTATCAACCTTAAAACATTAAAAAAAGGAAATCTGGGTATCACACATATATTATTCATAAATCTTAAACATCTAATTCAGTGAAAATTTTTAAACACCTATCAGCATGCCATCGATAATCACAGGCAGCTTTGCTTCCTTTCACTTCGCACACTTTTCAGTTCTTTTCCTTGTTTGACACTCTGGTTAGAACTTCAATGTAGTGCCGAATACAAGTAAAAGTAAAAAATACTTTTCTTATTCCTGATGTTAGAGGAAAGATTTCAGTCTATTACCACTAAGTGAGGCACAGAACAGGATCATTCTGTATCACACAAGAAAGCTACTTTGGGCTCCTGGAGCAAAGCAGCTTTACGCCCAGAAGCAGGACAATGAACAAAGATGTTAATTCTGGGGGCAGGGGAGATTCAAGGGTTCTGGTAAGGTTCAATTTCTGGATCTGGGTGGCAGATGCATAGGTATTCTTTGATTGTGTATAATTACTTTAAACTAGGTACATGTGGTCTGTATTCATATCTGTATGTAAGATACGTTTCAATAAAAACCAAACTAAAAGTAAGAATGGTAGATAATAGGCTCCAGTGGGGACTGAGAAAGTGCACTCACTCTCCCCATTCTCAGAGGGCACCACTGCCATGCCAGCTTCCAGCCAATGTTAACCATGTGACTTTCCATTCTAAAACCACCAAATTTAAATACCTATACTCAAGGAAAAATCTAAGTGGTATTTAAAAAGATGTGAGTTTAACCATCCTTCAGAAGCTTTGTTCCTATTTGCTATATACAAAATAAACCAGTATATAAGTACCAGTAAGCCATATTTATAAAATATTTCAGAAGTTTACTAAGCAGAGATTTATGATATTCCTACATCTTTATAAGGTATTTTAAAATTAACATTTATACACTATTAATGATTATTGCTAACTTTATCTTATAAGCATATCTAAGGAATATGAAAGGTGGGTATCTAGGGTTACCTGAATTAAACAGAAACATAACTTAGCAAACTACCCTTATTTCTCCAGTAAATCAAACAACAAGCTTACACTCACTCTGACCATTCACTTAATCATTACCTAAAACTTCTCTTTCACCAGTCTGGTTCACTGCCATCTTGGATAGCTGCAACAAGCTGACAACCAGCTTCACCACAATGCCACCCTGTGGGTTATCTAGAAATAGTTTAGAGAAAAGTGCTCCGATTTCCATAAGGATAATACATATTTTTTTTTATAATACACATGCCCAAACTAGGACATTTTAAGAGGTCTTTCTTAAATCATAAACGGATTTTAAAAATACAGATTGAATTCTGAAATATTGCCACATGAAAATGATTAGCAAAATTAACCAAGCAGACAGAGAAAGAGCTTGAACAAGCTACACAGCAAAGTTATTACCTTACCAAAGTCACAAATGATGAGAAAAATAAGAACCATTAAACACAAAAGCTAGCAAGGACCTTGCTTAGTCTGTTACCACACAAAATTCAGAACTTAGACACGCACTATACAGTGGCCTCTCTGCAATGATGTGAATATAAATGACGATGGTGGCAATCTGACCAAGAAGAATATACAAATGTTAAAATTAATACCTGGAAGCAGCTATAGAGATGACTCATGTGTTAAGAGCAATGGCTGCTCTTGCAGAGGATCCAGGTTCAGTTCTCAACACCCACATGGCAGCTCACAACCAGCTTTTAACTCAAATTCCAGAAGAATCCAACACCTTCTTCTGGTCTCCATAGGCACTGAAGTTATGTGGTGCACAGATATACATGCAAGCAAAACACCCATTCACATAAAAATAAACAGTACCCTGAGATGCTCTCATAAGATCTAGCATCTGATCTTTATGTTGTTCCAGTTGTCGTCGAAGATCCTTCAATCCTTCAAGCCTGGTCAATGGAAGTGGATTGTAAGCACTTACTGAAAGAAAATGGTTAATTTCCTAAAAGACAAAATCAACTTAGTATTAGTTGAGTATGTACAGGCTAAGTGTGAAAAATAAAACAAAAAAAGAAAAAATAATAAGCAGTGTCTATAGACACTGAAATATAAAACAATATGTTCCTTCTACCACTTTAGTTCTGACAATGTTTTAAGGTATAAATTCTAAGAGTCTCTTATCTACATTAGATGTCAAAACAACAGACTCTAAGACTACAACAGCAAGCAGTTCAATTTTTATTTATTTACTGGTATAACTTGAATTTTTTATCTGAATGCATTAAATGTTTTCATATTGATAGTCTAATATGATGATTTTAAATTATAACATTTAAAAGGAATATATAGACATAACTAAAATTTATAAAAGATTAACATGCTAAGTATCATCACTAATAATAAGCATTATTAACCCTCAAAGAAATAGGTAGAAATTTTCAAATATTAATGAACCATAGGACCTTATGTGTGCTAAAATTAATGTCTTGTGCCATATTCTTTTAATATTCAAATTCATCTTTGTCAGAAGCTTTGATATCTAGACATTAAATGCAATGCAAGAAGATGCATAAAGATCTGTTTTGAGGGGCTGAAGAGAACATCCAGGGGTTAAAAGACATGGTTACTCTTGCAGGGGACCTGTGTTCAGTTACCAGAACCCATGTCAGGTGGCTCAGAACTATCTATAACTTTGGCAGCAGGGGAATCTGAAAACTTCTTTTGACTTCCTTGCGTACATGTATATATAAGGCATACACCCAGACATACAAATTTAGAATATATATGTATATTTTAAAATATTTAGATTTTATTTAAGAAGGTAAATCTCATGTATTAGTTTTACTACAACAGAAAGTATTCTGTCTTTATCAACAGAGCATTAAAGGTTTAAAAAAATACTAGTGCCTATATTTATAATACAAAATTATAAATAAAACTTTTATTACCTCTAAGAGTGAAAAGGGTCCTCCACTATATTTGATTTTCTGCTGAGTAAGCCGCAAATTCTTAAAAACAACATGGTCAGGAAAAGGATCCAAAAGTTTAATCGTGGCAAAGAGGTTTTCATTGTCCTTGTTATCTATCACCAAGTACTTCAACAGGTCCAATACCTAAATAATAACCAAAGGGGAGGTATTAATTATATTCAGAGAGCCAGATCCCATAACTGATAAACAAACAAATCTCTGCTAACCTAGAAATGATCTAATGGTATGTGTGGTACGCAGCTATTGGTGTGTATGGATTCAAAAACTAAAATACGTACAGTGCTACACACGGCGGGCATAACAAATACAGGGCTAACTGAACATTTTATATGGGATCTCACAATCCATAACTGTGGGAACTGCTAGTTCTACTTTGGACTACTACACTTCAGTGTAATAGACAAAACTAACAGATTTATTAGATCAAAATTACCAATGGGTAGGTAACTGATTTCAAAGATTAATTTACTAATGTCTTCCCCACCATTTATCAAAAGAACATTCACATTAAAACTACACCAGGCAAACTAAAGGCATTCAATTCCTACAAGTTCATTTATCTCAAATATCCCTCTGTAGATCAACTGGTAAGTTACCTGTTCCTGAACCTCCGGATAATCCACAAGTGGTATAAGTGTGCCAACAATGACATGAAGATGGTTTTCTAGGGCATCCTTACAGTGAGTTACCGCTGTATGGCAAACTTGACTTAGCAGATCACAACAAAGGGAAAAGCTGTGCTTAGATACATTTGTGAAATGAGATGGCCTAATAGGAAAAAAATTAACAAAAAATAACAAGGTCTAAGAAACTACTCTGAAAAAATACTCAAATCATTTTTAGTCAATGTCTCTAATTCTGACATGGCTTGACAAGTCACTTTTTTGGGGGGGGAGGTTTTTTTTTTTTTTTTTTTTGGTTTTTTGAGACAGGGTTTCTCTGTGGTTTTGGAGCCTATCCTGGAACTAGCTCTGTAGACCAAGCTGGTCTCAAACTCACAGAGATCCGCCTGCCTCTGCCTCCCAAGTGCTGGGATTAAAGGCGTGCACCACCACCGCCCAGCGACAAAGTCACTTTTATATCTAATACTTCAATGGTTACAATTAAAAAAAAAAAGCATGTCAAGAAGACACAAAATATGCAATCCTATTAGAACTACCGGAAAACAAGAAAACTGCAAAACTCATTTAAATAAGAGATCCAGGGATCACTGCAAGCCAGCAAGCACTGAAGGACAGTCCTAGCAGTCATTTTTGTAAACAAAAGTCTTTATTCTTTCTCTCATGTGCTCCCTATCCCCAGTACCTTTGACAGTGCTCCTGATTGTCAAGTAACCTCTGAAAACCCAAAAGAAGGCAAAGAAAGCCAGGCTTCATTGAATACTTAAAGCAAGAAAACCACTTGATAAGAGCTGGTCTTCAGTAAAAATAAAAATAAGACAAGAAGGGAGGGAGGGAGGAAAGGAAGGTAGAAGGAAAGAAAAGAGAAGAAAACGAATAAAGGACAAACAAGGCTGGGGTGATGGCTCAGCGGATGAGACTGCTTACCCTGAACGCATGAGGGCCTGAGTTCTAATTCTAAGCACTTATACAACGAGCAGGCATGGTTGTTCATATATCCATACTACAGGACTGTGGGCGAGGAGCTTGCTGGCCAGCCAGACGTGATGAAATGGCCTGGTTCTCACTGAGTGAGAGACACTGTCTAAAGCTAGAGAAAGACATAGTACATCCAACTCTGATCTCCATATGCATACCCAGATATCCAAAATGCATGGAGCAGCATTCAGAGTCAAACCTTAGGGAAAATCTGATTTCAACACTTAACCTCATTATGTACTGAAGTGGTCAGATTTTATTAACAAAATTGCAAACCCTATAAAGAAATAAAGCATGAAGTATCCAGAGGAAGAAAATCGAAACATTTCCTGAAGAACTTCAGATACTGGAGTTACTAAAGAAAGAATTCAAAATAATTTTAAAATTTAATTAAAAGTTGAGAATAGAATGAAGGTTACCAAAGAACAGAGAGTGGAGATATGGAAGGATGGGAAAGAGATCTGTGGGCACTAAGTCTCAGTTCGGGAATGAGACATTCTGGTGTGCTTCAGAAGAGGATAACTGCAGATAACTGTATAGATCAAAAAGCTACAAGAAAGGAATTTGAATGCTTTCATCATAACAAAATAATGAATGTTTTTAAATTTCCATTCTTTGAAGATATACAAAAATGACAAACCTCTGGAGCTATTAAAAAAAAAAAAAAAGACATGGTCAAATGAACTTACGAGTGACTGACTATCCAGAGAATATATGCCTGCAGCTCTTGTTATTTGAAAGGTCAAGGTAAGAGGAATTGCTGAACCCAGGTGTTTGAAGACAATTCAGCAAAACCTTACTACTTTAAAACAACAATAGTCAATAATAAGGAAAGAAAAACTAACTTAAATAGCTAATTTGAACAAATCAATAACAAGTAATGAGACTAAATAAAAAGTCATGCAACAACAACAAAGTCCAGGACCAGATGACTACACTAAATTGATACTGATTTTTCTTAATTATTCAAAACTTAAAGACAATTTCTACTAATTCATTCCACTAGACCAGAATTATCCTGACACCCAAACCAGACAAGTACACAGTAACAACAAAAAACTGCAGGCCAATATTCCTGATAAGCATAAATACAAAAAACCTCCCATAAAGTACTAGCAAATCAAATCCAACATCACACGGCAAAGATTGTACAAGATTAGGTGGGGTGCATCCCATAGATGCAAGGATGTTCAACATATACAAATCAATAAAAGTGCTAACCCATACATCAACAGAATTAAGAGTAAAATCTATGACTATCTTAACAGCCAAAAAAAGGAATTTGAATAAATTTAACATCCCTCCATGTGGGGGGAAAATCTGAACTAAACAGATGTTTTAGGAATATACCCCAATAAAATAAGAAGTCCACAGTTAACACAATGGACAGAGAAAAGCAGAATAGTTTATCATTTTTAAAAGGACAAGAGCTTCTCTTTCACTTCTATTTCAAGACAGTGATAGAGCACATAGGAAAGAAAAATAAATTGTGTTCAAAATAACAGAGAAAACTCAAATCATCACTATTTTCAGGTAAACTTTCAGTTCTACAAAGAAACCTACTAAAACTACTAAATGTATTCAGTAAGGTGCAGGTTATAAATTCAACATAAAACAATCAGTAGGATTTCTTCACAATGATAATAAATAAAATGGAAGAGGGTGGGGGATCTCATTTATAACATCCACAAAAAATTTTAACCCAAACAGAAACAATCTCTACAAAACAAGAAATTTATTATATATTAATGAAAGAAGGTAAAAAGGAAGAAATCCTTTAATCACTGAATCATTATTAAAATGTTCACTCTACCTACACAAAGCAAAATGTAATATAATCCCTAAATATACCAATGACTCCTTAAAGAATTAAAAATAAATAAAATTTCCAAGAGTCAAATAGAACACACACACACAAATCTCAAACAGCCAAAGCAATTTCGAGTGACAAGAACAAAGCAAACGTATTAGACTACTTTTGATGACAAAGACACAGGCAAAAATAGAATGAGATTATCATGAAAATATACATAGAGACCAATGAAACAGCACAGTGTTTACCTACAATCCCAGGATGCAGGAAACAGATAGGTATCCTCGGAGCAAGCTGGCTAGACGGACCAGCCATACTGGTGTGCTTTGGTTCCACTAAGTGACCATGACTCAACAAAGCAGATGAAAAGCAATTAAGATGCCCGATGTCAACTTCAACTCTACATGCACTCATGCCCAACATGCACGTGCTTGCACACATGAAAGACCAGCACACAAAAAATACTGCTAATGCATCAGTCCCATATATTATTTACCTTTTATTGATATAGTGAATCAATGTATAAATAACATCTCGAAGAACAAAGGCCCAAGCGCCTCCCAAGCTGCTTTTTATATCTTTCAGTAATAAACTAACAAACAATTGATATATTTTAAGAATTCTGTGCTTTTTATAGACATTATTTGTCTCAGTTGCTTTTTCACAAATGGCCAGAAGAATTTTCTGATAGGAATCCTACAAAATAGATATACATATGGAAAAAATTTTTAAATCAAATATATTCAGCTACAACCAAAATAGTTCATACTTTACTAATGATCATTTAAATATGCGCTTGCTATCACATGCAAAATATTATATTAAAATTGTTAAGACTATTTCACTTTTTAAAAGGTTGCTACATTAGTTTTTAGAAAGTAAATTGAAACTTAATAGATTATTATGAAACAGTAAACATATTCCCTGAGCTAATTAATAAGGCAGAGTCATGAAATCCTGGCCTGATACATTTAGTTAACACTAACTAAAATACAACTTGTAAATCAAGTGTTTTCCTTTTTAAATTAGTCAAGTAAGTTTTCATGCCCCCTCCCCCCAGATATACTTAGATTTTCAAGCTAAAAAGGACTTTTCTTATCAACTATTATACTAATAATGTAACATGTACTTACAGGAATTTTAGAAAGAATTTCTAAAATGCTTTTAAACTTGGTTTTATGACAGTTGCTGATGTAGGCAAATGTTGCTTTAATAACATGTGATGGAAAATATGGTGGATTAGGAGCAGGATCCAAATCCCTAAAGAAGAAAAAAAAATGTAGGTATTTTAAAAACAAAATTAGAAGAGTGAACTTCTAAAATGGAGCTTTAAATAACTCCCAAGTTACAAAACTGGCTTTCTACTGAAAAACTCTATTTTAAAATCACAAACCATAAAACATTGTTCACATATGAATCAGGGACCGTTCCCATGGACTTAACTTCAGATGGATTTGCTTAAAACAACTGGTTATTTAACCTTTTATGATGTTAATGACAGCCCCCAGAGTCAGGCCTTAGCAAAACTTCCCTTCAGGTCTGATTTACAACTCTATATTAGAGTATTGCAAGACCAATAGTATCTTAAATCAGGTGACACGTTAGATTAGCAACATTATTTAGAATACAATTATAAACTCTAACTTCTTTCCCAGCATTACTACTAATTTATATGCTTAGCACAGTAAGCTTTTATAAAAATTGAGTATTTTCAGCTGGGCACAATGGTGCACACCTTTAATCCCAGCACTGGGAGGCAGAGGCAGGCAGATCCCTGAGCTTGAGGCCAGTCTGTTCTACAAAGAGAGTTTTAGGACAGCCATCATTACATAGCGAAACCCTGTCTAACAAAAACAAAATCCAAATAAAATATTTTGGGGACTGGAGAGATGGCTCAGCAGTTAAGAGCACTGATTGCTTTTCCAGAGGACCCAGATTCAATTCCTAGCACCTGCACGGTGGCTCACAGCTACAACTCCAAGAGCCGTGGGGTGTAGGGGGTGTTCTAAAGCCCCCTTACAGCCTCTATGGGCACAGCATGCATGCGATGTATAGATATTCATGCAGGTAAAACATCCATATGCAAAAGAATAGTATTTTTAAATCTTTTTTTAATTGAGAATTTTCAAGTAGCTTACAATCAAGCCAAAAAAGTCACTCTAATATTCATATACAAGCAACTGATTTCACATCTGAGTTAAACTGGGCAGCTAAAGAGCACCACAGAGAAAGGAGGCAGAGAAAAGCACGACATGGCTAAGAGAATCAGTAGTAAAACACATCAAGAAAAAGTCACAAAAGGAATTATGTAATTCAATGCTTAAATAGCAAAGGAAGAGTGAAAAGACTGCGTTCCCCCAAAAAGGCAGCTAGAAAAAGCAAGTACAGTAGGAAGGCTGCAGTGAAGGAGATAGGTGATTGAGGTGACTCTTATACTACATATGCTAGCTTTCTATGGAAAGGGCTTACCCTGAAAAGTCACCGAGGTCAGTGCTTTGACTGGCATCAGAATCAGCTGTTTCATGGAATGTCATCAGTAACTCCACCACAATCTCTGGTAAATTACCAATGAATACTTGATCAATCTGTAAGGATACAAAATTAAAATATATTAAACATCCTTATATCTGTGATTTTTACAACAACACAAAGGGTATGTATTAATTCCTTACTTTATAACTATAAAAAAAGATAACCAAGCCCAAGTTCTACAAAGAAAACCTCTACATTTTCTTCTATACAGCCAATCCATAGACCAAGATGAGCATAAGAAAATCATAACAAACCAACCCTCCTTACTTCAACCCTTGTATCTTACAGAATCATTTTAACAGAATTTGGATTTCACATTATATTTCTCAAACTGGAAATTCTCCAGCTAGCCAAGTTCCATGATTTACACTGTTCCTCGATTTGCATTTTATTTTTTATTCATCTGCTAACTCTTTAATAATCTTAACCATTAAGAAACCTTTGTGATTGGCACTAAGCCCCTGAGATGCCCTGTACTCTTCTTCCATATCTGGTGACAGTATCACTCTTCATCAACAGCTGCTAAAATAATGACTGTGCAAAAAGTAAATTTCTCACCAATCTGCTTCTGCTACAGGCAGGCTCACGAAGGGTAGAAATTCTCTAGAAATTCCAGAAAGCATCCAAGATCCCTGGCTCTGGGGTTACATGTGTGAGCTGCCAGCCAAGGCAAGCTGTTACATGGATGTAGGGTAATGAACTCAGGTAACCATATTTACACAGCAAACACATTACCAAGCCATCACCCCAAGTCCGATAACCTTAGACTTTAAAGCTTACATCTTTTATCAGGTAACAGTAGATAAAAAGTGAAGCCATACCTGTTTTCCTAGTAAGTCTTCACCTTTAAGTATATCATAGACCTTGGTAGCAGTCTCTCTCTTCTGTATTAAGCTGCTGTCTCCTGTGCCCTCATAGACAAAGTAAGGAAGAATGTGGACAAGAATCTTTGGAAAGCAGTCTATCAACAGGCTTTTCCAGCACTTTTGAATCTGATTAGCAATGGACTTCACCTCATCAAACTGACTTCTAATCACCAAATGTGGAATCAAAATCTTGTAACAAGATCTGAAAATGTATAAGTTTAAAATTTAGGTTACAAACATTTTCAAAGTAAAATTTTACATTAAAATAACAAAATATGCTGGGCAGTGATGTCACATGCCTTTAATCCCAGCACTCAGGAGGCAGAGGTAGGTGAATCTCTGTGAGTTCAAGGCCAGCCTAATCTACAGAGTGAGTTCCAGAACAGGATCCAACCCTACATAGAGAAACCCTGTCTCAAAAAACCAAAAACAAACTTACTTTTATATTTTAAATTATTTATTTATTTAAAATTTTACATATGCAGGTGTTTTGCCTGCATGTATATCTATGTACAGTTAGCATGCCTGGTGCCAATGGAAGCTAGAAGAGGGCATTGGATCCCTTGGAAAAGAAGTTACAGAAAATTGTGAGCTACCATATGGATGCTGGGAATTGAACCTGGGTCCTCTAGAAGAGAGGTCAGTGCTCTTAACTGCTGAGCCATTGCTCCAGCCCCTAGATCATTAAATACTCTTATTCTCATTTAATAAATGGAGAAATTAAAGATAAGGAAAATATAAATAATAACACACACAAAAAAAGTACAACTTTATTCTCCCTCCCTTTTTCTGAGACAATAGCACTCCAAAGCCCAGGCTAGCCTGGACTATACTTATATACACCATGTTGACCTCTAAATTGTGGCAATCCTCCTGCCTCTACCTCTCGAGTTCAGGAACTATAGACACGTGGTTATACCCAGCTAAGGAACTTTTATTTTTTACTCATAATCAAATTAATGCAATATCAATGGTAATGGTAATATCAATCAAAACTTAATGTAAGATCAATGGTAAAATAATTTATAAATTCAAAGAACAAATATAAAAGTTATTGCAAAATATAATGGATGATAAAACCCATCAAATATACATCTACCAAAACACACTTTTTTTTTTTTTTAAATTACAGGGTCCTCTGTAGTGCAAGCTGGCTTTGAACTCTTTATGTAGCTGAAAATGACCTTGAACTACTGAGCTTCCTTCATCTATCTACCTTCTGAGTGTTTGGATTATGTTAAGTATGTGCCACTATGCCTGGTTTATATAGTCAGTGTTGAATGTAGGACTTTGAGCATGCTAGGCAAGCACTATATCAACTGAACTACATCTCAGCATTTTTTTGATAAGCTTTGAAAATTCATAGAAATAATGATTAAATAATTCATTATCAAGCAATAGGAAAGAAAACCATCCAGGAAATAATTACCCCACTAGTAATTTACCTTTGATTATTTTCAAAAGTAAATCGAGATACATAAGATATTATGTACAATTCAAGATACATAAGACATCATGTAAATATATCTTATGTGTGTAAATTGAGATACATAAGATATTACTACAGCTTACTCAAAGACACACAACTGATTACTAATATTACTACCAACAAATCCTAAGTTTCTGAACTAAAAGCATACATACATCCTTTGATACAGTCTCACTATGTCTTTTTTAACAAAAAACCAGGCAACTTCCTACCTGTGGATATGGATGTGAGAGGTGGGAGGAGGGTTGTCAAACACTACTAAAAACAATATATATAAACCTACCTATAGAAATCCTCAATACTTGTGTAATTTAATAAAATAAAAGGAAAGGAAGATAAGTTGTATTCAGTATCTTGAAGGTTCAGCCATTCCAAAACCAGATAATCTAGATGAGAAGTCATAAAGTCTTCTAAACTTCTACACCCAAAAGATTCACAGACTTTCTCTAAAACCTGCACAAAAGGAAAATGTAATGTTTAAGAAAATGAAACAATCATCATTTCGGCTTGCTACTATTTAAACTGTATTTGTAGCAGTCACTTAATATTTTTCTACCTTGACTTCTTTATCAATGACACAGGGGTAGTAATAAATGAGAAAATGGAAAATGTATTTACTATAGATTTGCTGGATCAGCATCCAGAACAGATAGAAAACCCATAATAAACATTAAATAAATAGTAGCATAATTTTATATAGCTGACTATATCTCAAAGAAAAGTCTAAAGAAAAATTAAATATTTTCATCCTTACATTCAAATTTCTAAAAATCCAAAAACCACGCCACTCATTTTAATAACACTAAGTAAAAGGTTAATTCATTTAAGACCAGTTCCCTAGAGAATGACCTACAGTAAAGTTCCATGGAACCTATGCTGGTACAAAGTTAACTGCCTATCAGTCCACAGTCACCACATTAAACCTCCAACAAGAACCTGTAGAGGGTCCCAAATAATGAGCTTGGAGTGGAAGAACAGGGAGAGCTACCGCAGTCTCCAAATGGGATGATATGCTTGCAATGACTGAGCCCAGGCCTCTTTTCAAAATCTAACCTAAAAGCCACATTGTTCTCAACTTTGTTTTCTGGCCTTATTAAATTCCAGGGTGCTGCTCCACAATCTGAGACATAAGCAAGCAAATATCTCCAAGTATTTCCATCAATAAACAGTATTCTAGAGGATCTGGTCTGTGTGGAGACAACCACTAACTTTTGCTAGTTCTCAATGAGTGTTTTATAAAACTAAGAAAAAATACTGAAAACAAATATACTTTTTAAAGATTTATTAAGTTTGGCTGGGGAAAAGACAATAGTTCAGTGGTAGAGTGCTTACTTACTAAGTACAAGGCTCTGGGTCCAAGCGCCAGCAATGGAAAAAATGCAGCCCCGCCCCCCATGTATGTGTGCACACAATCAAACTTATTTCTAATATTCCTAGTCTAAAAAAAGAAATTGTTTCTAATCATCAAATGCCACATAAAAACAATATGAAAATATTCGTCATACCTTTTTTACAAGATGAGGTTCTAATCCATTTTCCTTCACAGATTTGCATAAGGCAAACAGAGCCTGTTTTTCACACACAGGGCTACAGTTCAAGACCACAGCTATCACCATCAGTAAAACAGATTTTCTATTGTGAATCTCATCCAGAAGATCAGGGTTCTGAGTATCATATGACTTCAAAAAATTATAAGAATAATGACATAAATAATGAAATTGATAAATCAAGCAAGCAAGCTCAAGTATTCTCTAATCTCTAAGTAACCAGCAAACTTTTAAATCTTATAGTAATGAGCTAAAAGGAAAGACTTAAGAAACAAGCTTTTCTATAGTTAAGAAAAGCTGCCATTTCCTAAGATCTAAGGAAATGTTACCAAAGAAAAAACATTTTCACATTTGTCTAAAGAACAAACAGCAAAAGGAAAACGAGAAGTTTTAAGAGTTCTTCCACTACAAGGTGCTACTCCTAAGACTTTTTTCTTCTTTAAAAATCACTGCCGTCTGTCTATATTAGTAAAGGAGAGCCTTGCGGACAGAACAACATGCTTTCAGCTTAGCCATGAAAATTAAAAATCATTAAAATTCCCAACAGGCACCCATCTTCAGTTTTTAAATTTATTTTTAATTTTCATGTGTGTGGGTGTATTGCCTGCATTTATGTCTAAGAACAGTGTCTACAGAGATCAGAAAAGGGTGGCAGATACCCTGCAACTGGAGTTACGGATGCCATGTGGGTGCTGGGAATCAAACTCAGGTCCTCTGAGAACAGCCAATGTTTTTAACTGAGAGCCATCTCTCCACCCCTATCTGCATTTTCTGACTAGCTGTACTTACTCTACACTCTACAATCCAGGGAGCTCTCAAATTTAACTCAGTCACTGAACAGTAAGATCATAGGCACATGCCACCATAAACAGCATTTTCTGGTGTGTTTTGGATTTTTCTTTTTGGCTTTAAAGATTTCTTAAACTAAAAAAGCCCTTTTAATCTCTTTTATATTAAAATCCCCATAAAGTTGGATTTTCCTCACAATAATTAGATTAGTTGAAGCAAAAAAAACCTGTTATTATTTAACTTATTCTGTCCTATAAATTTCATTCGGGAAAATTTTATCCAGTCCATACACTTGACTTAGACCAGCTTCATAGTGTTAACTATACTAAACGCAAACTCTCATCCAAAATGTGCTAAAGAAATGTAACACTGACAGACCACATGTGAGTGCAGAGCATAGACAACTTACTGTAGTTACCGCTTCTCTTATTCCTGCCTCTGCTTTCAGGCATGCATTTTTAAAAGCTGTTTGCTGAAACTTCAAAAGCAGTGCTTTCGACCATCCGGAGGAATCTCCATGTCTTATATCCTGGAATAATCTTTAAAAACAAACAATCTATTTCAAACCCTACATATCAAAGCATATTCTAGAACATAAATAAACCACTCCATGAGGCAAATAAATGAGCTCTTCCTTTGAAAGGCAGTTCAGACCATCTGCTAAATGTTAAGGTCCTTAATCTATAAGCCAATTTTTCTAGATAGAAAAGATTTCAAAGTTCTTTAACTACTGGTCAGATTTGAACATTAACACCAAGCTGTCAGAAAGATTCACTGTCCTCTTGTCAAACATGAATCAATCATAAGAGTCTACAAACTTATTTATCAATCTTTTCTAATGTTTATAAATTTTTTTAATTTAATATTTTTTTAATTTTATTTTACCCCAAAAATGAGTAGCTTAATACTTCGATATTCAGTTAACATTATATTTGATGTGGAGGTTATCAATGTCTTTTACATTATAGCCACATATTTTAAGGCAACTGTAATGAATTCTGGTCTTGATATTTCTTAGAAATTTGTTATTTCTGATTCCTTTATTTTGCTAGCCTCTCTTGAAACAGCCCAACATTAAATATCTAACAAATCAAAGACAAAAACAAAATAAAACAACAAATCTACTTATCTTTCTTGAAATTTCTGAAAACTTAGATTCCCCCCCCCCCATGATACTACTTCACTGAGTTGTTGCACTCAACTTATTTATGATCCTCTATGGCCTGATAATTTAAACTTCAGTTCAGTAAGTTGAACTCCCACACATAACCATGAGCAATCTTGACAATGCACTATTTTCTTACTAAAATAAATGAGGAATGAGGAACAACACCTGGCTCATGGAAACATCACTGTCACAGATTCAAATTTTGGACACATTTGTTCTAACATCATAGAGCAGTGGTTCTCAACCTTCCTAATGCTACAACCCTTTAATACACTTCCTCAAGTTGTGGTGACCCCAACCATAAAATTATTTTCATTGCTACTTCATAACTATAATTTTTATATTGTTATGAATCGTAATGTAAACATCCATGTTTTTCAATGGTCTTAGATGACCCTTGTGAAAGGGTTGCCCAACCATCCCAAAGGGTCACAACCCACAGGTTGAGAACCACTGTCATAGAGTATGAGCCTGCTTGGATAATTTCTTTACGGTGACCTTTTATTGGTCATTTAGATGTGAAAAATATGCAATTTTCAGCTTCTTAAAAAATTTTTATTTTATTATTATTATTATTGTTGTCTTTCAAGACAGGGTTTCTCTGTAGCTTTGGAGTCCGTCATGGTAATAGCTCTTGTAGACTAGGCTGGCCTCGAACTCACAGAGATCCGCCTGCTGGGATTAAAGGCATGCACCACTACCGCCCGGCTCAGCTTTGATGTTTTTAAAGTAGCACAGAATTTCTTTTTCAAATATATTCATTTCACCAATTGTCAATGAAAAGCCACCATAGCCAAATATTTTAGGCTAAAAACAGAAATCATATCAGCATCATACAAAATGAAGAGACTACCACTTTACTGACTCACATAAAGCCATGGTAATAGCCAATATTCTACCTCCTGTGTGCCAGCAGACACTTCTCATTCAAACCAATGGCTCATAAGTTCCATAGCACCAAGCCAGTTACCTCTCTAAGCCAGTTTTCAATTATAAATTGGAGAAAATAATGTTATATATGTGACAGAACTGTCAGATTAAAGAAAAAACACAATTCCCAGGCACATGCATATACTGATTAAGTGGACGTTGCTGTTAACATTGCAGTTAGTGAAGGTGTTGCTGCTGATTGCAGCATTACAAGAGCTTTGTGAAAACGTAATTCATTACCTGTTGATTGACCCTGCAGCCAACATCCGAACTTGGTGATGATCATCAGCAAGAAACTGTGGAAATACTTCATTTACAGGAAAGTCTTGTCCCCTTACATCAAGGATTGCCCATTTGGAATATGGATCAGCCTATAGTAAAATAGCAATTAAAGATAAATACAAAATATTAAGAGAAAAATCACTCATTAGCATACAGAAATAAAGGTGGCTTCGATCATTCTAATAAAGAACTTTCTAGTAACATGGAGTAACTCACCTCAAGGAGAGCTTGAAGACACTTTACTAATGCCATTCTTACAGAGAATATACATTTCTTCTCCTTTGTTAGATGGCTGAAATCAGGTAAGATTTTTCAATGTAATAATTATTCAAACAAAAGAAAAAACAGAAAAAAAAATCAACAAATATTAACAATATCACAGATAATTTCAAAAAAATTCTATTTTAAATTAATTGTCAAGGCCAGTCTGGTCTACAAATCTAGTTCCAGGACAGCTAGGACTGTTATACAGAGAAACCCTGTCTGGAAAATACAAAAAGAAAACAAAAAAATACCCCACAAAACCACAAATAATTCTCATTGTAAGAAACATGCCAGCATGCCAGTATATTTATCTTCCCTAAAATTCAAGCTAAATAAAAAAGAAATTCATTCTAATGTACACTTGTTTTGTATCTTGGATCTGACACTCTTCAGGGAGCCATACTATAGCAAACTAAATATGAACAGAATATCCTTAAGTTTTCATCATTATAACATAGATTTAGAAATCTATGCTCTATATTGACTTAAAAAAGTCCTTACTATTCTAACAGAATGAGGCATCTAAGTTACATGTATGTGATCTCCTATAAGTAACAAATATGTTATTGCTGGACCAGCAAGATGACTCAGTGGGTAAAAGCACCTGCTGGACCTGGGTTTGATCCCTGGGACCCACACAGTAAAAGGAGAAAAACTGACTCCTACAAGTTGTTCTCTAACCTCAACATGTGCACAATGTCTGTGCTCAGACTTCCCCATACATATAAATAAAATGTTAAAAAGATATTTACAACTGTTATTGTGAGACCATGAACGAAATAAACAGTGACAAAGACAATGGGTTCATTTAGATCACCAACAATTCAATTGGTTTAGGATTGCTGCACTTTTTATGCACCATCCATGTCAAGTTATATGTGATTCAAAATTCACAGAGCCATATGCTAAACACTTTAGAAAACAAAACTTTATAAAAATCAGTGTTGCTTTTCAGTTAGGGACTGGAAGACAGAGCTGGGCAAAGGGCTCTACAGCTGAGGTACGTGCCATGAAAGTGTGAACACCAGAGTCTGGATCTCCAGAGCTCATGGAAAGTAAGATGCAGTAGCATCCATACGTAATCTCAGAATGCATACAGTAAGATGAGAAACAGAAAAAGGAGAAATTTGTGGGTCTGGTAGCCTGGTATGGGCAGCAGCAAACATAGTGCCTGCTTTAAACAGGTAGAAAGTGAGGACTGACACCCGACGTTGTTCTTTGACTGCCGTAGGAATACAGTGACACACATGTACCCACACCCATGTAAGCCAACATTCACTGACATGCAGATTAAAGAAATGAAGACACATTATGTTATACTATATATTGTTAAATATGCAGAAAGTTACACGAGATAATCATAGAAAAAAATCACTAAAATACAGAGTTTACATCTACATCCAAAGGTGAAGAAAGAGACTTATGCTTACCAAAACGCCCCAATCACTGTCAGGAACTGTCCTTGAGCATTCCTTGTGCCCTCAGTGTCCACACTGCCTTGACTTAGGTTTGTCACTATATGAAGGACATGGCTTAAAATTGTTCGACAAACATCTTGGTCACGACGATGCAGAGAACATGCAAGGCTGTGGTAGAAAAGGTTTTTCTTATAAGCTTACAAAAATATGTCAGTTAGCTTATAATTTAAAGTGAGCATAATGTAACATGGCTTTCATTTCTTACGATAATGGTTTCAGAAGTTCAACAACATCTTCCATTGGCAACGAATGTTCTCTTCGAGGAAGATCCTTCAGAAGCACTAAGTACTAAAGTAGTTTAAAAAAAAAAAAGCCAGCTTTACGCATAGATCACTCACTTTTAAGCACATATAAACATCCACAGAGCATTTCTAAATACAGCATATAATAAAATATCTTTAAAATCAAAGACTTGGGGCTGGAGAGATGGCTCAGAGGTTAAGAGAACTGACTGTTCTTCCAGAGGTCCTGAGTTCAATTCCCAGAAACCACATGGTGGCTCACAGCTATCTATAATGAGATGTGGTGCTCTCTTCTGGCATGCAGGCAGACATGGAAGGAATGTTGTATACACAATAAATAAATAAATCTTTAAAAAAAAAATCAAAGACTTAATTCAAAATTCAGCACAACAGCTTTAATTTAAATGATTAAAAATCCTGACCGTATGCCATGGAGAACCCAAACTCTCGCCTGTAAAATAGGGATATATCAATTATTTGGTCAGGTAACAAAGGCGTAGAAACAATAACTTCTATCTCTGGAATTCAATAAATGATCCTCACTGTCACCATTGCAGTTAAAAGGTAAAGAACCTGAAACTACTATGTCTCTATACTCTCAGAATAATGCTAAATTCAATGGTGAAAAACTACTGAATTCTGGGAAGCAAAAATAATCCTGAGAAGTAAAATAACCTAACCTACCTACTTAACCATGGCAACTTTGTAACTATTTGTTACTATACACACACACACACACACACACACACACACACACACACACACACACACACACACACACACGGAGCTGTTATAAGTAACATTTATAATGGTAGTTAAAAATAAGCATCAATTTCTCAGAGGTACTAAGTAACTTTCTAGTTACAATAAAAAATCCTGAGATATTTCTTATATATTAATAATTTGTTAAAACCCTTGTTAATACCTAACTTGTGAGTCATATGTAATGTTACTGAGAATGTGGAATGATTTTAAATATCAAAGCTTCAAGACAAGCATATAACCCTTCCCACAAGTCAGGGGTAAAACTTTACTAGAGTATTTGTGAGGAATGAAACCAAGGGCCCTAACAAGCTACAATGAAACCCATTCCAATTAGAGAATGCCGTGCAGTCTAATCCCATGACAAGCGATTCCATGACATAGTTAGAAATGCACCAGATATGTCTACTAGTTATCAAACCAAGTCTATAATCTATCCAGAAGATACTCAATGGCTCAAGAGCTATTACCAACTGCTTATTGGGAATAAGGTAAGGACATATAACACATGATAAGAAATTAGTTCCATAGACGGTTACTGAGTCACTAAATACCAATACTCATTTGTGAAAAAGTAGGGTTTTCATTTTGTCTTATAAAGACAAACAAAGGAGCTACAAATTTGGGGGGGGATTAAGCCACAAAGTCATGAATTAAAATTGAAGGCATATATTAGTAGCATAGTTCGAAAGCAACATTCAGACCTCAAATTCCATGTTATGAATTAGTTTTACAATCAAGACCTGTTTACTGACGGCTGATTACACTCATAATCTCAGCACTTGGAAGAAAGACTGTTGGCTACACAGTGAGAACCTGTCTTAAAGATGTTTCCTGTTCTAGTGTACACATAATAATTATAGGGAATAATATTCAAAATATATCCAAGTTTCAATGTTTTAGCCTCAACTTCAATTATTTTCATAGCATGCTAAAAGAGAAAAATGAGAAAACTAGGCATGATAACATATACCTGTTACCCCACTTATTCAGTAAGACTGCTTCAGCCCAATCTGGGAAACACATATACACACACACGCAGAATATATTTTATAACTAGTCTCAGATTTATCTTTCCAAAAAAAAAACAAAAAACAAAAAACAAAAAACAACAAGGCTTCAAAGTTACTGTACCACTCTTAAAATCCAACTATTACATTTTTTGGCAACACCATAAAAAAAATCAAAAAGCTTCTTCCACTTGACTCACCATATGTAGGTGGATGGATTTAGTAAGGTCTAGTGTGCTAGAATCAAGTAGCATTAACAACTTTCTTCTAATATCAGTTGCTCTAAAAGACACTGTATTGCTCTGAGATGCGGTTACACACAAGCACAAGAACCTGAGCATGTCTAAAAGAAGATGATCCTGCTTTGACAGGTACTCAGCAGCTAAAAGACTCATGGCACCTAAAAACAAAAGGCACTCATTAACACAGATAGAGGCATAGTAGATTGATACTGATATGACCTAAAACATCCTTCTGCTTTCACAGTCCAAATAATATATTATGTAGCCTTTTTAAAACTATTTTAAATTTTTCTATGAACAATAAAATAAGAAACTAAAAAATTTGATTTTTAAAATAAGAGTGATTTAAAATGTACAGTATGGAGGGCCAGTGAAGTTGACCCAGCAAGTAAAAGTGTTTACATGTAGACAACAAAACTGAGTTTAAAATGCAGAACATAGAGCCCACAGTGGAAGGAGTGAACTGACTTCTGGAACATTGTCCTTCAACCTCCATGTATGCCCACATTAACACATGTGAACACAGAAAATAATATAAACAATAATATATATTTTAAGTGCTCAGGCATAGTGGCACACACTTTTAATCTTAGCACTTGGGAGGCAGACGCAGGTGGATTATTTTGAGTTTGTCTATATAATAAGTTTTTGAGCCTGGTCTATATAAGTTCCAGGACTGGACTACATAGCAAAACTCTTGTCTCCAGAAAAAAAAAAATTTAAATGTATAGAAAAAGAACAATCCAAGTAGACTATACCTAAGGGGAATGAAATTATCATTAAAGTTTTTTTTCAGTGAGGTCCTTTACAGTGACAGATTCATATAAAGTGGTAAAAGAAACCCCAAGCAGTAAACACTTATTTACCAAGAGTACTCTGGTTCTCTCCAGAATCATTTGCATCGCTCACAGTACTAGCAGGGTAACCACTAAACAGACTTGAGGATGATGGACCCTGTGCCTCCATCAGATTTTCATCAGCAGCATCTTTCACGGAATTTACTTCTCCATAGTCAAATGGCTTTTTCATACAGGATGCCTTTAGAAAGAAGAAATAAAGATGCTGTTTTCAGCTTCTTTCAGAAACACCCTAATCGATCATATTGTAGGAAGTGAATATATAAACTGCAATCTGTTTATATAACATGGTAATAACAAGATTTTAAAAATAAGTTCTTATATAAAAAATTATCATGGGCCATCAAGAAGGCTCATGGGATAAAGGCACTTGCTGTCATGCCTGATGACTTTAGTTGAATCCCTGGGATCCACATGTTAAGAGAGAATAGACTCCCAGAAATGTTTCTCTGACTTTCACACATGCACTGTGACACACGTGCCCACACACAGGCATAAAATAAATAAATGTAATACAAGAGTCTAGCAGTCAGTCCATATTGTATTTAAACATTTGAACACCACTCTGAACCCTTACAAACAAAAACTATACTTGGCAACATTTAATAAAACTTTTAAAATTTAACCCCAGGAATTGATGAAAGCACAGAATAAGTATCAATTATTAGGACTATTTTGTTGGACAATAATAATATCCATCAAAATTAAAATTAAAGGGCCTGTAGTCCCACCTCTTTGGATACCTGAAGCAAAAGAATCATTTGAGCCTAGAGTTCTAGGTAGTCCCTTTCTTGCATCCTTTCAAGTGTACAAATACAAGACAAAACAGAAACGTAAAAGTCTCTGTGGCAGAACTTTTGGTTAGAAGGGGGAAATGACTTGAAATGTTAAGTGAGAGCAGGTGAGTATGGAAGGCATAAAAGAGCATGATCCCTAAACAGATTGCTTACAAGGCTTAGGTAGGTTGACTGTCAAAAACTAAAGACCAAACTGGGGTATGTAATCAGTAATATTACTAGCCAGGAATATCCTAGCAAGATGCACTCTAAAACAGACAGACAGAAAGCAAACAAAAAAGTAAAAGCAGCTGGATTTTTAAAAACTGTATTATTCCCATTGCAATATACACACACTATTCCTAAGCAGTGGAATACCATAACTGCCACATAAAGCACAGCAGTGTGTACCTCACAGGTAAGTACAGCAACAAGAAAAATAATTTGTCATTAAATAATGAAGTTACAGAATGTTTCTTCACTCAGTAAGCAATTAAAGTTTCTTCAGGCACTGTCAATGAGCATGTATAACAAAAGTTGAATGTGATAGAAATGAAGAATAAACACCAAAGTAAGAACAAGCTCCCTAGAAGACAAGGTGTTTTCCTCCACTCTGGGAGTTGTTTGATTCTTAATGAATTGGCAAGGCATGGTGCACACCTTTAATCCCAGCGCTGGGCAGGCAGTGGCAGACCTCTGGGAGTTCAAGGCCAACCTGGTCTACACAGCAAGTTCTAGGCTAGCCAAGCTATATGGTGAGAACATATCTTGTACAATAAATTGAATCTATCAGTCAATGATTTAGTAGGAAACTAATAGGCAACTAAACTACTCTGCCAGATACTGATGTTAAGAAGAAATAAAATACATGTCCTCTTAATGCAATAAGTTTATTAAAGGCTACATTTATTTAAAAAAAAAAGTCCAAAGTGCTATATACCAGGAGATACTATCTATTCATTAGCAGTTATAACAAAAATTGGCAATTTAGGGCCAGCAAAATGGGCCAGTGGGAGAGGCTTTTGCATGCAAGTCTGTCACTGGATCACAGAAAGTGAACATTCTGAGTCAGCTGGAGTCGGTGGCATAATTTCTTCCCTCATATAAGTCATTTCTCTCATCCCTTTGATACACTTTATTTTCAGTGATGTTCCATACATACAGAGCACAGTACTTTCTTAGGAATAGGCAGAGTTGCTGACAACAATAAAAGACATCAAGTGCACATGACAGACAGTAGAGCATAAAGAATAGACAGAGAGAACCACACAGGAAGAGGAGAATTCAAATTTAGAAATTCTCTTGGTCTAAACTATTGTAAAACAAAGTATCTTTTATAATTTCTTAATGACATTCATGCATTCTGGTGGCTCCTGTGATAATTTTTAATATGGTCTTAAATAGAAGATCTAACTAAAACTGTATACATTAATGAAGATATGAAAATAATCAAAATTAATATTATTGTATTTGAAGCAAATGGTACTTTCAAGTAAATGTGATGATACTATATCCCATAGTTTATCCAAAAATCAAAACAAAACAAAAAAAAGAAAGTGACAGACGAGAATCCATTCCCAAGAATATGACTTCCACATACACTATGATGCACATGTGCTGGCTTGCTTGTGCTTGCTCATATTCCCTCTCACGCATATATGTATAAATCATTTTAATTGCATCTCAGAATCAATGAAATTTATTAGTAAAAACAGATTCATACTTACTAAACTTTCACAAATATCTGCAATGTCATTCACAAGCTTTGATGTTAACAATCGTAAGAAAAAGCCGGATACAATCTTGTGTGGATTACGCTGTAATTTAAACAAAGATCCAAGCAATAAAACATAAAACAAACACAGATTTTTGTTTATAATATTTTCTCTATCTTGAATGAAATGTAGATAAAGAGTCCAGAACTGAGGCCAAATTATAAGTTGAAGTACATTATCATCTTTTTTTTTTTTTTTTAAGAACAAGGACTTACTGAGTCGATTTCAAGAAGATAGTGAACTATAAAATAACCAGAATAGCAACTACAGTCTAATCTCTTTAAGGAAATAATAAATGAAGTAAATGTCTTTGTGTTGATGCATCATTAACATATCAGCTACTGATACTAAACATAGTAAGCAATTGTCTGTGAGGCTCCCTCTTTTACTTCATGCCTTCCACACTTATATAAAAATAGAAGAAAGCGTATTAGAAAATCAAAACCATATGCTATGAATATTAGGTTGCTTATGTACTAGCTTTCAAAGACAGTTCCAATTAGCAACATTATACATCCGTATTGCTATCCCAACAGGCTTCTGAAAATCAAAACAAGGATTACAAACAGCTGTACTTTTTCTGCCAAATGTTACCTAAGATAATATGGGTAAAAGAAACATTTGTACTAGTATCATTTATCTTTGTTAGTACTCTACAGACTGAGTTCATCCTAAGGTGGCCTTATTCATTTTTGTACCACTTATACCACCTGTGGTATAGTGTTATGAAAAATTGTAGATTTGTTAACAATGAATTAACAAACTAATGAAAATGTGCTAACATTAAAAGACTCATCTAAGTAGTTTTATATATACATATATAAGTATATATATGTATATATAAAATAAGAAAATGAAGTTACAAAATAAGTTTCATAATAAACCAATGTTTTTGGAACATTTTTATCATTCAATTTAATTTCAGATCAGTATATAAACTTATAAATAAACCAAAAACTCAAAACCTCTAAATAATAAGCCATATGAATATACTATACTACCAAAAAGATGATCTTACCTTGGTATGCCTACACAAGCAACTTGTACACAGATGTATCACATTTCTCAATGAACCAATTCTAGATTCCTCATTTGTCTTATTTTTAAATAGAGAGATACTTTCTCCTGCACACTGCATTAAAGACTATTTAGAATAGAGAAAAAAGACAAATTTCAGTTGAAATAACATCTTAGTATTGCTATTTTGAAATTTCATTTAAGAACCAAAGCTAAATATGAATATATATAAACTGAACATGAAACTGGGAGTGGTGACTGACACCTGTGATCCCAGCACTGGGAAAGATCATGAGGCCACCCTGAGCTAAAATCTGAGACCCTACCTCAAAAATAAAATAAAATAAAAATGCACATGCCCATGTAATAAGATTGCAAATGAGGAACACCCAAAAAAGAAAATGACAAATTTAAGTTATGTGTGGCAATACACCTATAATTTCAGTGCTCAGAGGGTACTGGATCTTTTAGTTCCAGGCAGGTTGGACTGTACAATGAGGTCATCTCAACAAACAAAATAGTAGCAAAAACTCACCAGAATTTTACACCCTACTCCCTTTGCAAATCCCACCACAGATAAGACATACTAGTATCAAGAGATTAAGAAAGTTTTATGCTTAGAACCTACTTGATTAATATGCACAATCAAGAATTCATCAGTACTGATTATCTTGGGGAAAAATTTTAAGAATACAGATAAAATCAATGTGTATAGCCAGGCATGGTGGTGCACACTTTTAACGCCAGAACTTGGGAGGCTGAGGAGGAAGAACTCTGTGTTCCAGGACAGTCATGGACCCTACCTCAAAATACTATTACTATTAACAACAACAATCATAAATATCAGTAATGTAATGAGGTTACATTGTGATAAAGATCATTTACCACATTTATTTACTACTGGCTTATAATAACTACACATCTTAAGAAAGGACACACTATTTCTTTTAAATTGTATAAGTGAAAGGGCACCTCTTATCTAAAATATACACAACAAAAAAAGTTTCAGAATTTGGAATATTTACATATACATAACAAGATATCTTTGGGATAGATCTCAAATCTAAAAACAAAACTCATTTGTTTCATCAACCCTGTGTTTATTAGTTTTTTGTCAACTTGACACCAGCTAGAGTCTTAAGAGAAGGGGGACCTTAATTGAAAATTAGTCTATAGGCAAGTCTGTGGGAGCATTTTCTTGACTGATCATTGCTGTAGAAGGGCCCAGTCTACTATGGGCAATGCCATCCACAGACGGTCCTGGGTAAGAAATAAAAGTGAGCAAGTCAATAGACAGTATTCCTCCATCTCATCTGTTTCAGTTCCCACCTCAAGGTTTCTGGCCTGATTATCTTCAATGTTGGACCATGATCTTGATGTATAAGCCAAATACACCTTTCCCCCAACATCTTCCCCCAAGTTGCTTTTGGCCATGGTCTTTATCACAGCAACAGAAAACTAAAGACAATATCTTACACATATCCGATGCTAACCTGTGCCTACATCTTGAATATGAAGGCAGGTGTGGAAATTTTCACCATGGTGGTTGTGCTGGGACTCAAATTTTCTAGTTCTAAAGTGTTTCAGATTTCCTATTTTTTCAGATTAGGAACATTCTACAAACACAAAAATTTATTTTCCCTAATTTTTCCAGGAATTCATTTAAATCCATCTAAAACTTTATCAGTTTAAATTTTCCTACCTTGGCCTTCTGGAACAATTCTGATTTATGTGCTTCCTCTTCCATTATTATACCCAAATAACAATAGCAGCCAAGAACGCCCACCAAAAGACTTGAACACCGGACAAGTGTTTCTGAACTTGTAATCTTAAAATAAATCATAAATTTAAAAATAGATATAAACAATTCTGTGTACTTGGAATTACCTTTGAAAAAAAGAAGTTCATGCACATATGAAGAAATAAAAATTCAGCAGAGTTAAAACTGGAATGTTCCAGGGTAACCATTAAAATCAGCTTAAAGATGACTGTAGAGTTATGATAACCAATATTCCAAAACAAATATTCTAAGTTACTCCTAAAGACAGGTAGGAGTATCTCCTACTCCTCCCAAAGTAGCAACAAACAAGAAGGAAAAAGAACAGTCTGGCAAGCAAACAAATGTCTTAGAACATGAGTAGAAAGGTAGTTATGTTGCTCAGTGGAAGAGTGCTTGCCTAACAAACACAGGTCCTAGGTTTGATTCCCAATATTAAGGGGAAAAAAACAAGATAGAAAACTAGATTCAGCCGGGCAGTGGTGGCGCACGCCTTTAATCCCAGCACTCGGGAGGCAGAAGCAGGTGGATCTCTGTGAGTTCGAGACCAGCCTGGTCTACAAGAGCTAGTTCCAGGACAGGCTCCAAAGACACAGAGAAACCCTGTCTCGAAAAACCAAAAAAAAAAAAAAAAAAAAAAAAAGAAAACTAGATTCATAGAAAAATTGGTATGGACCACACGGCGACTATTGCTGCTTGACAAAGTTTCAACTTTGTGAATCACAATTCTCCAGCACCCTTTTTCTTTTACTTTTTAATGATTCTCACTATGATGCCATTCTCTTTGGAAATTTTGTGTAGGCTTTGGTGAAGGATGAAAATGTATAAAATGGCAGACTCAAAACAAAACAAAACAAGCAATATTCTGTAATGGAGTGTCTGATGTCCTTTTCCCAAAGTCAGGATATTAGACAAAAGTCCCCATTCTCTCCAGGGCCTGAAGAAAGTTCCTGATTACTACAAAGGGAGTCATTCTTATCTCTGGCAAGAGGAACTTGTGGCCCTTCCATTAACCTGTTACCTTGTCAAGGTCAGGCTTGTGACCCTGGATCCCTGGTCACAAGCCACGTCCCAGATCACAGGCCCCTTTCCTTCACTTACTCCTCTGGGCAATGATAGAGTATAAGAGGTGTAGCCTTTTGTCAATAAAATAGGCAGCCATCCCAATTCACCCCCAGATCACCTCAGTCTCCTCTCCACCTACTCCACCACTCCTCTTTGGGATCTAAACCCAGCCAGAGCTGGACTCCATCAAAAACGACATTCTGAACAAGAGCCTTTACTGACTAGTAAGCTTTATCAGACCACAGACTATCAGAAAACATTCTTGCAAGTTTACATGAGTTAGATAACTTTACAGGGTTTTATTAAGAATCCGTAAAGATTGTCATGTTTTGTTCCAATCCTATAAGAAATGACATTCCTAAGAGGAAAACAATAGAAAACTAAATTACTTTAGAACAAAATTAGCTACAGCTGTGATAATAAAGACCATCAACAAATGACAATGACAGAAAAAACAGGTACACTGCCCCTACCTGGTTTTTGGTAATTTTTTCCCGGCTGCTTATTTCACTCCATTGGGGAGAATTTACAACCTTTTTTAAATTGTGTCATTTACATAAGACTTTGTATAAGATATAAAAATTAATAAACTAGTATGCCCTTTAAGCAAATTAAGATACATAAACATATATATACCTGTGCTGCAGAAAATTATTTTAACATGTGTTGCTTTTGTTTATGCTGCATTTATTTAACGCTGTGAAGCTGTAATTGTTTAAAACACCTGATTGGTCTAAAAACTCAGGAGAAAGGACAGGCGGGGCTGTCCCACAGAGAGTATAAATAGAAGGAGAAATCTGGGAGGAAGAAGAGGTAGCCAGAGAAGGAGGACCTGGGGCCAGCCATCCAGCTACACAGCAATCAATGGGTAAGAGAACGGAAAAAGTCCAGAGGCAAAAGGTAGACAGGATAATTTAAATTAAGGAAAGCTTGTCAAAAAACAAGCCAATCTAAGGCCAGGCATTTCTAAATAGGAATAAGACTCCATGTGTAATTCATTTGGGAGCTAGGGGGCAGGCCCCCAAAAAGAGTAAAGACATCATACTACTATAACCTCAATTCTATTTTTTTTAATAAATCTTACCTCAGATGAATAATTATTTAGAAGTTTTTCTGATAATTCTAGCAGATAATGATCCAATGATTCCTTGAGATTTTGATGGACAGAAAAGCCAACAGTAGATTGAAATTTTTCTACAGCACATTCTTTCGCAGTGGTTAAAAAATCCATCTTGTCAAAAGTTGTCTGCAGAAATAGTTCTTCTATGTCTGAAAATGAAGGCTCTTCTTTATCTTGGCAGTGCCGTTCACTTCAAGAGTGAGATTACTGATTAATAACCACCATCAAACACTTTTTCAACTTATTTGCAACATATTACATGTAAAAACATCAAGAAAGTACTTGCAGCATTCAAAGACTGCTCATATAATTCATGAATTATTCGGCCAAATGTTTCTCTTCTATGGGCAAATTAAATTCACACTGGAAAATGTCATCATTCCATAGCAAACTTTACTCAGAAAAATACAGAAGCTACAATTTAAAAGGCAAATTCAGAGAACTCTTTAGACATTAACACTAAATAACTGAATGTAATTACCCAAAACACTGCCTTCTTTTTATTGCCAAAATGCATGATTTCTCTTTCATTTAATGCCTTTGAGAGAGAGACTGGGTATCTTCACATCACTGAGTTATTTTCAGTCACAATGACAAAATTAAGTCTTCGAGTCAATCAAAAACAAGGTTTTAGATATTTTTAATTTAATTGTAATTAGGGTTGATTGATTCTAGTTACACAGCTCAGTACAGTCTTAACTTCTGATTTCAAGATACTCTTGCCTTTGTCTCGGTGTTGGGACCACAGGAGATCATTATATCCAACTCTCACCAAGTTGTTTTTTTGGGGTTTTTTGTTTTGTTTTTTGCCTCCCCACCATCCGTTTAGGTTGAAAGAGAGTGTGTGTGTGTGTCACATGCATGCCACAGATGTATGTGTGAAGCCAGAGTCAGTTCAGTTCTAACTTCTAGCAGGTCAGTCCCAGGAACTGAACTCAGGCTGTTAGTTTTGTACTTATTTTTAATAATTTATTTATTTTTGTTTTATGTGCATTGGCGTTTTGCTTGTATATATGTCTGTGTGAAGGTGTGTCAGATCTTGGAGTTACAGACAATTTTTAGCTGCCATGGTGGGTGTTGAGAATTGAACCTGGGTCCTCTGGAAGAGCAGTTGGTGCTCTTAACCGCTGAGCCATCTCTCCAGCCTCCAGGATGTCAGGTTTGACAGGTGATTTTACCTGCTGAGTTTTCTCACTGGCCCATTTTGTTTTGTTTTGTTTTTCAAGACAGCGTTTCTCTGTAGCTTTGGAGCCTATCCTGGAACTAGCTCTTGTAGACCAGGCTGGCCTCGGACTCACAGAGATCTGCCTGCCTCTGCCACCCGAGCGCTGGGATTAAAGGCGTGCGCCACCACCCCTGGCGCACGCCTTTTTTTTAAACCTAATAAATTTTACTCACATACAAAAAATGGGTCACTACTAGAAACTCACTTTATATAAATTTTATGTTCTTAAATTCCCATCACAACTGTTTAGTTTTTTCTGACACTTGTTATATATGTTATAACACACCGCAATTAAACTGTAGCCTTCCTCTAAAGTTACAGAATATAAATTATAATCACTGATAAGAAACTTCTCTCCCTACTTATAGTGATTTTTTTGTAGCACAAATAATAAAATCCCAGAGACAGATACTGGGGTTCAATCTGAAGATCAGAAAAGCAAAGCAGCCAACCCCTGGAGAGATCTTGCCTCTACCAAAACTCAGACAAAGGGGCAATCCAGCAATGCTCCTCTGAGCTCCTGTCTCTTTACAAAACTCTCTCAGCCCAGCCATATGGCTCCTGTCCCCACCTCCCTAGTGCTGGGATTAAAGTAGTGTGTTCCCAACTGCTGGGATCACCTTTGTGTGAGCTGTTTCTCTTTTAGACAGATTCAATCTTGTGTAGCCCAGGGTGGCCTTGAATTCACAGAGATCCAGGTGCCTCTGTCTCCAGAATCCTGGGATTAAAGGCATGTGCCACTACTCCCTGGCCTACATGGCTGACTATTATGGCTGCTCTGCTCTCTGATCTTCAGGCAAATTTTATTTATTAAAACACAAATAATATACCACTATAATCTTTTTCTTTAATCAAATAAACTTAGATCATAATTATTAATAAACTCCCACACAGTTAGAATTATCTGTTTAATACTATATCTTTAAACATCACATATTTTCTTATATAACATACCATTCTGGCACACTTTGAAAAAACTTCATTGCAGCTCGAGAGTTTTTCATAGTGAGACTTACAAGAATTTTCTCCAGTACAAGATGAGAAAAATTACTTTAAAAAAAAAAAGAAAAAGCTTTACTTAAAAGATCACATGCTATTTTATTATTATTTATTTATTATTATAAGAAATTCTTTATCATCCATGTATTTAAAGCTACAAATTATGAGCCCCTAGAACTCAGATCCCAAACTAAAAATGCTTTGACCGATCCTAAATCTCTTAGTATTTGAAATATTTATTAAAGAGGTTGGAACAAATACTACTATAGTTTCCAGCACTACTAAAAATAAGTTATATATAATTTTAAAAGTAGCATTTTTAAAAATTATTTAATATTCTTATTTTTATGTGAATGGGTCTTTTTCCCACATCAATGTCTGTGCATTGTGTATGTGCCTGGTGCTCAATAGGCCAGAAAAGGTGTAAAGGTTTAAGTTTCTGGGACTGGAGTTACAGAAAATCGTGAGCAGGAATATGAGTGCTAAGAATCATACCCTGGTCCTCTGGAAGAACAACCAAGTGCTGTTTAATTGCTTGAGTCATTTTTCGAGCACCCCTTCCCCCAACACTATTTCTGAGATAAAAGATTATAAACTAAAGTAAATGTACTAAGTTCTACCCTCTGGGGAAAAGGTAAACCGGGGCCCATACTAGGGCTTAAGTTCTACTTTGTTTTTCTTATCACTCGGGTAATGAATTTCACCAGAAAACACCCATTCTGATCACCATATA
The DNA here is from genome assembly GCA_004026605.1 of Ondatra zibethicus. NCBI lineage: Eukaryota > Metazoa > Chordata > Mammalia > Rodentia > Cricetidae > Ondatra > Ondatra zibethicus. Next base: position 131,494 of record PVIU01000098.1, on the reverse strand, counting down.
AGGACAAGATAAGGGAACTGCTCAGAAGGTCACAAAGAAACACCCCAGACCAGGTGTGGTAGCATCTGCCTTTAATTCTAGCACTCAGAAAACAGAGGCAGGAGAATCCCTACAAGAGGCCAGCTTTGTCTATATACTGAGTTCCAATCCAGACCACCCAGTTACATGGTGAAACCCTGTCTCAAAAAAACAAGGAGCCAAAAAGGAAAAAGAAAAAAAAAAGAACAGGTATAATTTATAAGGGAGAAAGACATTCTGATGTCATACTATGGAGTGGGTGATCATAAAAATTTACTGTATATTTCCTAAATAAGTCAAGTCATAGTTTTCAATGTGTTCCTAATAAATAAATTACAATTATTTGAAAAGATAGTATGTTTACCCTGATTTAAACATTTTACAATGTATGCAAGTATCAAAATATTAAATGATATACCACAATTATGAATGTTTATAAATATGCTAAATTTTTAACAAGAATTATGTGTCTATCCTTCATGACCATCTCCCATATCCTACAGTGATGTAATCTTTTATTTTAGAAATGATGCAGCATAAGATACAGATAACTTCAGTATTTTAGACATAACTCCAAGAAATTCTACATTATGATTATAAAATTAAGCTATCTGATATTAAATATGTAGAGTGAGCCTTATAAAATTAAACAAGTAGACATGTACAGACAAAACAAAACGAGAATCCAGCAGTATTCCAATAAATTACAATTACCTCTGAAGAATTGGGGGTGGTTCTGTGCTGATTTCTAAGTCATCCTCTAACTGGTAGAATAAGAGCCATCTCATTATTGACTCCTTTATAGAGAAACTTTTATTTATTTCACACATACTTTGCTCTGTTCCCAATTTCATTGCATCCGGAACTACACAGACAGTAAGTGCCATAGTCAAACAGCATACTGAAGGACTATAAAGAAACACAAGACAACTTTTAGAAACAAGCTCCCTGAGGAGTAGAAGCCTTACCTATTTATACTGCTTACCACTGAGCCTCTCAAGCTCAGAGCAATACAAGGTACATTGTGTTAAAAGTACTAAAAGGAAGGTTACATTTGAGAAAACTCTTGATATTTTTGTCCAATAAAAATATACAGAACTACAAAAATGTTTATGAATAGTGAATAATTATTAATTATAGATAAAAGAAATTTAAACTTTATAATCCTTCAAAGAAAACTGGCCTAAAAAAATAAAAAGGTAGAACACAATGGTTCAAATCTTTAATCCAGGCACTTGGAAAGCAGAGGCAGGCAGATGGCAGGTATCTCTAAGTCTGAGGCTAGCCAGTTCTAGAAGTGGAGGAAGTCAGGGTCACACAGTAACCCTATCTCCAAAAAACAAGACAAAAAACTAAATTGGCCTTAACAAAAACTCTGTATTATTAAGCATTTGGGTCCAAACAAAAGTACTCAAAATCTAATATATCTTTTACTGAAGTAACAAACTACAAAGGGAAATACACTTGTGTACATATATAAAATCAAATATAATGCAACCTACCTTGAAGGTTTACAGGCTGAGCCAGTAAATAACTTCCAGAATTCTCTGTCAAGTTCAATTAAACTACCTTGAATAATGGCCCCAAGTAAACCAAAGTTTTCAGTTTGTGTATGTTCAGAACTTATACCACGAAAGGCAATAGACCAAATTTTAATCCACAGTTTCAATAAATCTGACTTTTGAGAGCTTTCTAGGTTTGATTTCTTGCCTTGACATAAGGCAACTTCCATCAGACATCGTAACACATATGGTGTGCGTTCTCCACGCCGCTGTTGAGATAGAAGCTGGTACAGTATCAGTAGTAATGGCAACAGCTCACAATTTGGTAAACTGGATGGATAATTTGATATTAATTGGGTTGTAATCTGTAGCCTGAAAGCAAAAAAAAAAAAAAAGAATTAATCTGAAATTTTTTCAATCCCATTAACAACCTAAAGAAAACAAATATACAAATTAAATACCTGTTGGGCAGTTGTAGCACACGCCTTTAATCCCAACACTTAGGAGGCAGAGGGCAGGCGGATCTCTATGAGTTAGATGCCAGCCTGGTCTACAAAAGTTAGTTTCAGGACAGGCTCTAAAGCAACACAGAGAAACCCTGTCTTGAAAAAAAACAAAAAAAAAATTATATACCTTTATGTATCCTAACTAAAGTATCATCTTCACTCTTTTCCATAATGCTTTCAAAATAAAATAACTTGATATTTACTAGGCCCTGCTGCCAATTACAGAAGGAAGAAAAGTACAACTTCAGGCTTTTCCATTGGAACCTCCAGCTCACTCCTGCTTCATCTGAAAGTCCCATTCCTATCTCTCTCTCCAAACCCCGCTCTCTCAGAGAATCTTCAAGAAATAGAAGGCACCAAAAAGCCCAGTTTTGCACTCTTGGCTGCTACAGCAGCTCCTCCCCTGAAATTGTCAGCCCATCTAAAGTCCAAAGTCCCTGCATAAAGTAGTCCGTTTTTGACCATACTTGGGCACAAGACCAAGTGGTGGCGCACGCCTTTAATCCCAGCACTCGGGGACAGAGGCAGGTGGATCTCTGTGAGTTCAAGGCCAGCCTGGTCTACAAGAGCTAGTTCCAGGACAGGCTCCAAAGCTACAGAGAAACCCTGTCTTGAACCCCCCCCCCAAAAAAAAGACCAGCTTGTGGTGGACACGTCATCACTCCTTGCCTACACCTATATAAGCTCCCTGCTTTAGTTCAAGTAGACATAGGACTTCTCCTGCCTCTATCTCAGGGGCTGGAGAACTCACCTAGGATTTGCCTTGCTCAAATAAACCTGTTCTTTTACTTTTTCAGTTTGCATGCGTGGAGAAACCTATTATCAGAATACAGAAAACCTATTACTGGCTAGCTAGGTCTTTACATAAAACCTCAAAACAAAAAAGAGAAAAGAAAAAAGAAAAGAAAAAAAACTAAATTTCTGATCTTTAGCCACCAAAATTATTCTATGTTAAAAAAAAAAAAGCCTAAACATTTCTATACATTTGTTCTTTGAAACCAATTTATTATTCAACACAATGTGTTGACTATTCTCTAGAACAGTGGTGCTCAACCTGGGAGTTGGAACAGCCTTTTCGCAGGGGTCATATATCAGATATCCTGCATATCAGATAGTTACATTATGATTTAGAAGAGTAGCACAATTACAGTTTTGAAGCAGTAACTAAAATAATTTTATGGTTGAAGTTACTACAACATGAGGAACTGTATTAAAGGGTCACAGCATTAGGAAGGTTGAGAATCACTGATCTAGAAAGAGTGCTACTCAAAACCAAGAATCCTGTATTATTCATTGCTGCATGTCTAAAGTATGACACATAAAAGCCATTCAGTAATTCTTGTTTTGTTTGCTTTTGCTTTTCGAAACAGGGTTTGTCTGTGTAGCCCTGGTTGTCCTTGAACTCACTTCGAAGACCAGGCTGGCCTTGAACTCAGGGAGAGATCTGCCTGCCTCTGCCAAGTGCTGGGATTAAATGTGTGCATCACCAACGCAGAGCTAGTAATTCTTGATTAAATAAACAAAGAATCTAAAGTAGAACTGTCAAGTATATAAAATAAATATAAGCTTAAGCAATAAGTAACAAAGTTTATATAGTTTTCCTCACAACTCAATACATCTAAATATTCCAGCAATGTGGTAAAAAACACACAAAAAACAAATACCCTATAAATTTCTAAGTGTCTTTAGGCACTCTGCTTAACATTTCTAGAGTTGGTCCCTTTCAGCAAAGTGGAACAGGCCTAACTAGATATAGTCTATTGATCCTTATCAGAGCTAATCTGTGATTATAAAATTGGGCACATTTAAATATGCATGAATGAAAATAAAAAGAGGAAGAAGACAAAAAATAAAAACAAACCCTACTATCATGACAAAAATCAAAATTACTCTATGATTCCTGAATGTTCTTTAATTCACTGCTAATCCAACCTACCTGAAGGTACTTTTCACTGGGGGTGAGGGGGAGTCTTCTTAATGAGGTTTATAACTCAGTGAACCCCGAGGGCAGAAAGTACAGACTGCCTAGCACAGCCAGGCCCCTCTTCCCTGCTATGTCAACACCCCTGAGAAGGTAGTCTTCTCCAGTGCAGCAGATGAGCCTTTAGTGGTTAGCTCAATATGCTATAGCAATCGCACTTTGTTACTACTAGCTGCTTCGGGAGTAGACAAATGACAGCTCTGGTCAGTGGACACTTTCTGGGAAAATATAATTAAATGACATTGAATGAGAAAAATAAACATTTTACCAAGGCACAAGATCAAAATCATTCTGTGACTTCTGAAGATGATCTTTTATCACTTCCCAGCCTACTTCTATTTTCCTTTTCTTGCAAGGCACACTGTAATCAGTGGATTCTCTTTGTGTTGTATAAGACTGAGAAATCTCCACAGATCTGGTATCTGCATTAAAAAGCTGCAAAAAAAAAAAAAGAAGAAGAAAAAAGCCACATTTTTATTGCTACAATTTTCTAGTAAAACTTTGGGGGGGAATCCTTCTCAAATGAAGATACAGGAACTCATAATGATTAACAAGTTACAGAAATATATAAACATATTAAGAGAAACATTTTGCATAGCAATAATGACATTCTTAGCAAATATTTGCATGTAGGCAGCATTATTTCCTGGGGATATTTACCAAAACTGCAAAAAGTGGATTTTCAACAGGATTAAAACTTAAATTTCCAGGCTGGAGAGATGGCTCAGCAGTTAAAAGCACTGACTGCTCTTCCCCAGAGGACTCAGGTTCAATTCCCAGAACCCACAGGGCAGGTAACAACTGTCTGTAACTTTCAGATATGACACCCTCACACAGACATACATGCAGGCAAAACACCAATGCAAATAAAATAAAAAGAAATTTAAAGTTGGCCAGGTGATGATGGCGCATGCCTTTAGTCCAACACTTGGAAAGCAGAGGCAGGTGGATCTCAGTGAGTTCAAGGCCAGCCTGGTCTGTAGAGTGAGTTCCAAGATAGCCAGGACTGTTTCACAGAGAAACTGTATCAGGAAAAAACAAAAACAAAAAATTTAAATTTACCATTCACATTTAAGAGAGCAAAACTACCACCAGGTAATAAACCAAATCTGTATGAAAAGGAGTTTTACTTAAGACACACAGTAGGGTATCAACTAATGAATGGGTAACCAAAATGTACTATACCATATAATTATTATTCCATTATAAGAAGGAATAAAATACTAATTTATATTGCCCAGTGGGAAATACTACATGATGCAAAGGAAGCCAGGCACAAAAGCCCACATACATATGATTCTATTTTTATGAAATATCCAAAACAGACAAAACATTCACAGATATTGGTAGTAGATTAGTAGCTAAAAGAAACAAACGTAACTGAAAGCTAGGAGGTCTGAAGTTTCTTTTCTTTTTTTTAAAAAAATATTTATTTATTTATTATGTATACAATATTCTGTCTGTATGTATGCCGGCAGGCCAGAAGAGGGCACCAGACCCCATTAGAGATGGTTGTGAGCCACCATGTGGTTGCTGGGAATTAAACTCAGAACCTTTGGAAGAACAGGCAATGTTCTTAACCTCTGAGCCATCTCTTCAGCCCTGAAGTTTCTTTTGAGATAACAAAAAGACTCTGGAATTTTGCTGATAGTTTTAGAACAAACTAATAATTACTATTGTAAATATCAGTGAATTTTATGCTACATGAATTCTAATTTAACTTTTTAATTAAGGTATATTCACCTTCCCTGCATGATTGTTATCACTAACTCTAGACATATGTTCAAGAGTTATCTTTCAATTATAAGGGTTAATTTCAAATACACATAATTTGAAAATAATTGTTATAGGTATAGAATAATTTTATAGGCTTCTTGTGATCATGAAAGGTATAAAAGCACAGCAGAAAGAAAATTAACAGGAAATTTCAAATGTGACAACAGCTACTATACCTGGTGACATATATCTGCCATCAAGTCAATCAAATTTTCCTTGACAGCAATATTACGAGATCCTGAAGAGTATTTCCCTCTACTTCCTATGTGACTTATCTCATTCACCAGCAGGTCATATAAGTTGTACAAGATACTTTTCCACTTCGCTGATTCATAGGCACCTGTAATCCAGAAATGGCGTATTTATATACAAACCCATCAACATCATGTTGTCCAGTGTCCACATCAACATCATGTCTAGTCCAGTGTCTCTTCAGTACTAATGCCTCTTTGGGCAATAGCTTTGAAAACTCTAATCCCTAAGGGTTCACTTCATAATTAGATAACTGTGGTTGTTATTAATGTCCTTACATTCTCATCAAAATCTTCCCTTTTTGTATGATGCCCCCTAAGGAAGATAATATGCCCTCTTCCACATGAGTAACAGTTTCTATTTTATGGGGGTGGGGTGGGGAGGGAGTGGGATTTTGAGACAGGGTTTCTCTGTGTAATAGACCTGGCTGTGCTGGAATTTGCTTTGTAGACCAGGCTGGCCTCGAATTCAGAGATCTGCCTGCCTCTTCCTCCTGAGTGGTGGGATTAAAGGGGTGCGCCACCACTGCCTAGCTTTCTGTTTAATTTTTATTAGTGCTAACAGGAAACTATTACTAGCTTCTTTAACCAGTACATATATGATGCTATCTGTTTATGGTTATCTCAACATTCAAGTCATACTCCAGTTAACTTATGTCTCTCTTAAAATGCTGACCTGGAGTCTGCAAAGTCTGCTGAACATAATTCTCCAACTGTCTAATTCTCATGGAAAAATACAGGGTCATTAACTCTCACAGATAGTATACCATAAAAATAAATTTTTGGAGGCTAAAACTATGTGAATTTTTCTGGCAGCTTCATCATCCTGTCAAATTTCCACCATAAATATGCAGTTAACAAATATTTGACACCACTTCTTAACCAACCTGATTTTTATCCTGGTTAGAACAGAGTAAAAGACAAAGAACTGGGAAGTCACATTGTTTCATGGGCTACAGAAATCTAATGATAAATATAAAATAAAAAGTGGCTACAACGGCTATCTTCCATTCTAGCTGTTGTTATTTAATGTGGCAGTCATCTTCACAAAATAATCACTATTAGCCATGATGAACTAGTATAAGGCTAGTGTAAGCCCAAAGCCAATCACAGACAGTCACAATGGAGTTCTTTTAAGTCAGCTGTCATTCACTCTAATTCTGAAAGACTGAAGAGCAATACTTGGTTTAAAAAAAAAAAAAACAAGGAAAACAATCAGGGAGGACAATTAAACCAATGTTTTACTGTTGCTGTTTTCATTCTCCAGAAAAGGTGTAACTAAAAGCACAAGGTGCAGTCATTGTCCCATTTCATCTTGCATCTCTTTGCAAAGTCTTAAGTACAAAACCTCTTTAGAAACTGAGTAACTGGATTGCCTGCTTTCAATTTAGCTTTCTTATTTTCTATTAGAAATAAGAAGCAACATGTAGATAAACAAGTTCCTGCACTTTCTAAACTTCTTTGCTCTACAGCGTGTGTCACCTCCTAAAACTGAAGAGGGATAAATGGCTTTTAAAGGAATAGGCAATGTCTCATACTTGGTTTCATCATACTTTATTAAACAATAGAAAAGCAAGATATAATTTACCGCCACTATTTCAAATTCAAGAAAATGCATAAAAAAGTCTCGAGACTAATTACACTATTAATCAGAGACACTTCATTCATCTACAGAATATTAATGTCATGCTTAGGCCTCTTACATTTGAATGAAGCATTTTCAAACCAGAAAAAGTTCCCTTTATACCTTTTTCAGGGGCTTTAACTCCTTGTGGATGATGGATATAAATCTGCAGTTGAATTAGTTCAACAATTACTTCTTTTAAAGAATCATTAAGTCTATGTTGCGTCCAAATATACAGTAAGGTAGGAAGAATTTCATCTCCTACTTCACACACATGTTTCCGGAAGTTGACAGCCAAAGTCTTGAGGAAAATGACAAGGGCTGCTAAGATATGACTTAAGCCAGGAGAGCTCTTCTCTTCTCTGCAACAGAAGACAAAGTCAACTCAGAGTAACAGGCACATTCTAAAGAATAGAATCTAATTTTCAAACAGTATCATATCTTGGGTTCCAATCTCTTTGGAAAACAAACAAAAAACAAACACAACAGCACTAACCTGTTGTGGAATATGGTAAAGATGTGGTGCTTTGCCTGTCTAAGGCACCTGATTGGTCTAATAAAAAGCTGAACGGCCAATAGCAAGGCAGTAGAGGAATAAACAGGGCGGACAGGCAGAGAGAATAAGAAAAGGATCTATTCTTGGAAAAAGAGAACACAGGAAAAAGAGAGGGAGAGCCCCAGGGCCAGTCAACCATGCAGCCAGACACAGAAGCAGGAAAAGCAAAACATACAGAATGAAAGAAAGGCAAAAAGCCCTGAGGCAAAATGTAGATGAAGAAAAACAGGTGAAAATAAGTTTTAAGAGCTAGTGGGACAAGCCTAAGATAAGACTGAGTACTCATACATGATATTAAGGTTTCTGTGTCTTGATTTGGGAGCTGTTTGGCAGTCCAAGAAAGCCTGTTACACTAACCCGTAACATATTCTCACTTGGGGTCAAAAAAATTGTTGCTAAATCTCTCTGCTATGAAACCGCTGTCTAAAAACACACATAATTGATTTGTATACCTACAATTCACACATTTAACATAAACTAGATAATGCCATACAGATGTGTACCAGTGCTTCCAAAATATTTTATTACTTTATTCTCAATATACCACATCTATCCTTAAAAGGGAATTACTTAAGTGATATTCAACTTCCCTAAAATATTTTATTACTTTATTCTCAATATACTACATCTATCCTTAAAATGGATACTTTTTTTTTTAAGTAAAAAAGAATTACTTAAGATATTCAACTTCCCTTATTATCAGATGAGAAAAGACCCCAAGGCTCACACTTAAAAGTCTCATTTAGTGTTTATTAAGGAAATTTGTATCTGATCCTTTGAGAAACTGCTGGTTCTGAGTGAATGGTTACTTCTGAGACAGTATTTTACATTCTCACCAATGCAGTGAGTTATCTTTTCTCCAAACTGTTGATAGCCTTTCCTGTTTGTTTCTATGGAACCACTTTATCTCACTGTGGTTTGGCTTTCAGGTTTCGGACAGCTAATGAAGTTAAATGTATTCATTATAAATTCACTGTTTGCACAATCATCTTTCTTTTCTCATCTATTTTCTTAAGATACAGACCAAGTTGGCTGTAAACATAAAATCATCCTATGCAGAGTCTCCAAAGTACAGGAATTACAGAAGTACACCACTACACCTAGTCCTTTGCCTACCTTTTTTTAAAAAATATTTATTTATTCATTATGTATACAATATTCTGTCTGTATGTCTGCAGGCCAGAAGAGGGCACCAGACCTCATTACAGATGGTTGTGAGCCACCATGTGGTTGCCTGGAATTGAACTCAGGACCTTTGGAAGAGCAGGCAATGCTCTTAACCACTGAGCCATCTCTCTAGCCCCCTACCTTTTATAAGAGTAATAATAAACCAATTTTATTAATTCTTTGGAGAATTTCATACAATATGTCTTCATCAAATTCACCCCCATCTTATCTCCTAACAATATAGTTTTGTTACTTGGTTTCCTGACATTGTCATATAATCTGGCTGTTAAGTCTTTAGTAAGATAAACAGTGTGCAAAAGCCTCTTCCATTTGCAAAGCTATCTCTTCACTCTTCTCAGTATTTCCTTTCTGTTAAAAAGCTGCAGTTTATATGATTTTATTTATCTCTTTTTTGCATTTAGGTTTCTGTAGAGTATCCCAAAAGATCATTGCATTTATCTTTTAAGAAATTATTTAGTGTGTGTGCACACACACACACACACAAGCATGAAGATTTCTAAAGGAGGATGCTGGGTGTCCGAACTGTTCTCCACATCAATACCTTGAAAGAGGGTCCTCACTCAACTTGGAGTTTGCCATTTTGGAGCAAGGCTGGTGGTCAGCAAATCCTTATGATTCTGTCTCTGTGCTGAATTTAAAACTTGTCACACTACACTAAGCTGTTCTCTGTGGTTGGGGGGGGGGTGGCTTGGTGAATACAAGCATTTGGTGTGCCCCTTCTATCAGTACCTTAAAGTGTTTCATCTGTTTGCTTTCCTCAAGTTTCTAAGTTAAAAATAAACCTTTGGTCTATTTTAAGGTTTTAGGTTTGTTTTTGTTTTTCATATAGGATGTGAAATAGAGGTCAAGCTGCATATAAAAAATGAAATACTGGTTTGGAGAGATGGCTCAGTGGTTAAGAGCACTGGCTGTTCTCCCAAAGGACGCATGTTCAATTCCCAGCACTCATATGGCAATTCACAGCTGTCTTTAATCCAGTTCCAGGGAATCTGACAACTTCATACCAAATACAATGCACGTAAAAACACATTAAATTAAAAAAAAAATTTTAAAAAATGAAATACCACAGATAAACATTTGAATATAATTATATGTTCAAGAAAATAGAAATATCCTGATTTAATCATTACATACTGTATATCTATTACCATATTTCACATCACAAATCTGAGCAACTGAAATAACCACTGTTTAAAAGGTAGTATATTTTAGTCACTAAATCTAAAACATAGTCATGGCAAGAAGATCTAACACAGTTTGGTACAATATGAAAACACAGTGATTAGATTACCTTGCATACTGAACAGCCTTGGAAAAAAAATCTAAAAACTTTGAAGGTAATCCATCAGTCTGTGAACAGCATCCTCCAGTGACAGCATGGATTATTCTAGCCACTAAAACTCTATTAATCTCTTGTGATGGTCTGAGATACAGCCTGAAGTACACAGAGAACAATTCTAAAAATTGGGGGAGAAAAACATTAGCTAATTATTTTAAAGTATATTCAACATCACAATTCAACTTAAATATGCCATAATTCTCCATAGGCAAGAGCATTAAAGATGACATGAATTTAACAAATACACCATCAATGTTTAAATACTGTACTTAAAACAGAAACATAACTAACACAATGTGAGGGAATCTGTTTTAACAACCAGACCTCAGATAAGCTACTTAACTTCAACATGCCTACACTCCATTATCTAGGTTTAACAAAGTCTTTGACAGAGTTTCGGTGTCCTATCAATGATGTTCTTTAAATATATTACCATTTATGAATGACCTTGCAGTTCACTCTGCTTGTAATTAACAAACAGTATGACAGTTTCATGCTTTTTGGCAAAGGATATGAGCTTCTTACTCAAAGAAAAGTTTACTCCTCACAGCAGTAACAGCAGGCAGAATACTTCCATCTCTGTATTAGTTTCCCAAACCTCAATAGCATCAGGAAGAGTGACATCTGATCCATGTGAAAATAGTAATAGCACTTTTATGAACAAATGGGTTAAAAGCAAAACCATTCTTTGTATGAAGGAAGCCGCTGACTCTACCTCCCAAGTTATTCACTATACAATACACCCTTAAAAAAAGTAGTCTGGACTTAAAAAAAAAAAAAAAAAAAACGCAGCCAGTATCTCTAGGTCAGAGACATGCAGAAAAGTAAAATCAACTGAGAATTATCCCAAACATAATAATAAAAAATAAGCTAGTGGCTTACAACTTTATTCTCATTAGAAGATAAAGAGACAGAAATAAACAGAAAGTATAACTATTTCTATCTTCCTTTCCAATTGTTTATGTCATGATTCTGCAGAAATGGATAAATGGCTTAAAATTGGGTATTTGACAAGATATAAGGCCAATATAAATAATTCAAATATTATATTGCAATAAAGTATTTTAATCAAACTTCAAAATAAGAGTTGATAGAATTATATCAATTATGCCAACATATTTTCATTGCATGAAATAGCTACTCAATGGTAAAAATGCTTCAACATATAGAAGAGGTATTCTTTTAAACAATTTTCTCTTTTATTGACAGATTAGGTGAGATGAAATAGCAAAAGTCAAAACTGCAACTGCTTCTCATTAAAGCACAGACTTCAAGACACATGTTACTTGGAAATGATTCAAATTATCACAGAATTCATCATGCTAAAGGCCAGAACAGGATGTTATCTTGAAAAAAGGAAAGAATTAAGGAACTGATACTGTAATGATACAATTTCATCAATGTAATGTTAAACTACCAGTCATTTGTAGGATGTATACTGCTTTTACTATTAAAATTTCATCTTAAAAGAGAAAATGATCACAGCCTTCAAAACATACCTAGCCACTGTTGCTGAGATATTTCACACCAGTATTTTCTCACAGAAAGAATGTCTTTGAGTAGTATGTTGCTACAATCAGATCCATAAGTTACTCCATTAGATGAATCTTTCACTGTATCCATGACATAATTCAAAAGGTCTTGACATTTTAGCCTGGGTGCTCCTATTTAAAAATAAAATAAAAGGGTAAAACCATATAGATAGTAAAAATAAAAAAATCCTTGGAATGCCAACTTTTTAAAATGATTCCATTCATGAAATTGCTCTCAATTCACTTTCTCCTATAACAGGGATTAGTAAATTCTATAGTCCCTGAGTAAAATTCAACTGGTTGGCTATTTTGTTAAAAAAATTTACTACTATAAATGACAAAAAATGAGTACCTGTAACAGATATATGGCCCAGAAGGTAAAAAAAAATTTTTTTTTTTTGCTATATGGCCCCACTGAAAATTAAGTTTGACAATTCATAAAGATACAGCAAAAATAAATATTAATTCTTATACTTAACGATTCACAATTCCTGGCATTAGACTTAAAAGGATTTAAGTATCTGAGCATCTTTATGAATAAATTTATTAAAATAATCTTGGATTATTCTAACTAGAAATAGCCTATTTACTCTAAAAAGCACGATGACTTCCATGGAATCTAACAGCATACAAGTGACACACACATAGAAAAGGCTGAGATCTTAGCAACATATTTTAGAGTCTGAGAATTCAGTGCTAATAAGACAAATATTCTTCTAAAACAGGCCCTTAAAGCAGACACCTTTTCTAAAATTTTATTATTTGTATTTGTATGGGTGTTTTGCCTGCATGTATGTATGCATGCACCACATGCATGCAGTGCCAGAGGACAGAAGATGGCATAAGATGACACCAGTTCCCCTAGAATTGGAGCTATAGGTGGTGGGGAGCTCCCATGTGGGTGCTGGGAATTGAATCCAAGTCTTCTGGAAAAGTAGCCAATGTTCTTAACCAGAATCATCTCTCCCACACCTAGATGTATAATCTCAAGGATCACAAAATTACATTTAAAAACAATTTGAACAAGGCACAGTATCATACACCAATAATCTCAGTAGCCCCAGGTAAAGGCAAGATAAGGAAGGTCAAGGTGTCATTCTTGACTATACAGTAAGTTTAAGAACACCCTCTCCAACATAAGCTGTCATCGGTGTTTTTGATCTTAGCCATTCTGACAGATGTAAGTTGGTATCTCACAGTTATTTTAATTTGCATTTCCCTGATGACTAAGAAAGGACGCTGAACAATTCTTTAAGTATATTTCAGCCATTTGAGAATTTTGTTGGGAATTCTCTGTTTAGATCTGTACTCCATTTTTTAACTGGATTACTTGGTATTTAGGTGACCCAGCTAAGACTACTAGCAATAGTGGAGAGGATGCCTGAACACCATGGCTATCTACTGTAATCAGATTGGTAACTTCCATAATTGTCATCAGAGAGCCTTTATCCAGTAACTGATGGAAGCAAATGCAGAGATCCACAGCCAAGCACTGGGCCAAACTCTGGGAGTCCTTCTGAAGAAAGGGAAAGAGATTATATGAGTCAGGGGGGGTCAAGATCATGATTCGGGAACCCAAAGACAATTAACCTGAGATCGTGGGAGCACATGAACTCTGGACCAACAGTTAGAGAGCCTGCATGGGACCGACCTAGGTCCTCTGCATGTGTGTGACAGTTGTATAGCTTGATTTGTTCATAAGGCTCCCAGCAGTGAGATGAGGACCTGTCCCTGGCGCTTAGCCAGCTTTTGGGAACCTGTTCCCCATGCTGAATTAGCTCACTTAGCCTTGATGCAGAGGGAGGAGCTTGGTCCTACCTCAACTTGATGTGCCAAGCTTTGTTCAAACCCATTGGAGGCCTGTCCCTTTCTGAATGGAGGAGTGGATGAGAAGGGGATAAATGAGAGTTGTGGAGGGAACAGGAAAGGAGGAGGAAGGGAAAACTGGTTGGTATGTAAAATAAATGAAAACAATGTCAAATTAAAAAAGTTTAAGAACACCCTGAGCCACATGGAGACCCTGTCTTTTTTGTTTGTTTTGTTTTGTTTCAGAGACAAGGTAGCTTGGAGCCTGTCCTGGAACTAGCTCTTGTAGAACAGGCTGGCCTCAAGCTCACAGAGATCTGCCTGCTTCTGTTACCTGAGTGCTGGGATTAAAGGCATGTGCCACCACCGCCTGGCAAGACCCTGTCTTAAAATTAAAAAACAAGAGAAAAAAATTTACATCCTTATTTGCAAAATGTACAAAGTCTGAGATCTCTCAACAAATGATATTTGTTCTAGTTTTCAGTGCTATGTAAAACCCATTTCTTTGCAAAAGCTTATGATGGTCCTGCATTTCTGCTTTAAAAATGTCATTCTTGAGGCCAATAAGTCGGTTTTTCTGGTGAGGTGCTTACTGCCAAGCCTGAAGATCTGAATCCAATCCCCTGGACAATATGGTATAAGAGAGCACCAACACCTGCAAGTTGTCCTCTGACATCCATGAACACATCATGGCAAATGCACATACATGTATACAAAACAAAGAAAATGTAGTGAAAGTTTTTAAAAGTCAATCCTTCAGAATATCAACTGTAGGGACTAGAGATGCTGCTCAGCGATGGGGAGCTGATCTAGCACCCACAAGGCCTCAGGCTTAGCACCCAGCACCATATATGCATGTACACATACAACTATACATAAGTTCAAGATGAAAGATATGAGGTTTATCAGTGACATACACACACAAAAAAGGACTTGACTTTTGTTTTTTTCTTTAAATGACAGCACAATATACAACTGTATTTTGACTACAAGAAAGCTAGCATTATCTCAGAATGAATAAATGCTGGAGTGATAGCTTAGTAAAGTGCTTGATTACAAGCATAGAGACCTATGTTTCATTTCCCAGACCACATCAAAAAGTTGGGCATGGTAGCATGCACTTGTTATCTTTGCATAAGGAAGATAGACAGGATGATCCCTGTAGCTTGTTAGTCAGCAAACTTAGCCTATTTGGCAACCTCCAGGCCTACAAGAAACTCTGTAAGAA
Source organism: Ondatra zibethicus (assembly GCA_004026605.1). Classification (NCBI taxonomy): domain Eukaryota; kingdom Metazoa; phylum Chordata; class Mammalia; order Rodentia; family Cricetidae; genus Ondatra; species Ondatra zibethicus. The sequence goes on along the minus strand of PVIU01000098.1, from coordinate 116,187 downwards.
AACACAGGTGGATGGCACCAAAGGAATGACAGCTAAAGTTGTCCTCAGACCTCCCATTCACCAGAACACTTGTGTGCACCCATCACATATATGCATGAGCACAAACACACACAAATAAATAAATGCATCATGGGGGCACGTATCTACAATCACAGCACAAGGAAGATTTGAGGCAGCAGAATCACAAATCTAAGCTAAAGTGAAAGACCTTGTTTCACAAAACAAAATAGAAACAAATATGCTGTAGACTATGTCAGTTAGATTATACTACAAAGTCGAGTTCCATCTTTTTTGAGAGAAATAACAAACTGAAGAATATTAAAGAGAGTACAATAAAAATTAGGTCACATGAGCTGGAAGAATTGGGTACATTTACCTAAAAAAAAAAAAAAAAAGAACTTGGGAATTCTATGACTATTTTCAAATATATCAAGTGTTATCGTCTGAAATAATTATTAGGCTTTCTGTATATCACTTAAGAATTTGCAGGGTTTGGAGTGATAGCTCAGTGGAGAACATCTAATGTTCTTGCAGAGGACTTAGATTTTGTTCCCAGCATGCACGTGGAGGTTTATAACCATCCAGAACTCCAGTTCCAGAAGATTCTTCTGATCTATCTACGAGTACTAGGAACACATCATATGGTACACTTACACACATGCAGGCAAAATACTCATATACATAAATAGATAAGTCTGAGAAATTAAAATAGAAGCAGCAATAGAGACAGATTTTTTTTAAATCCTTTAAATTTTTATTATTTTATATTTAATATTATTTAACATATTTATATTTTATTTTTCATTATTTACTTTGTGTGTGTGCACATGGCTCACACATGTACTAAAACATCCCCGCCATGTCAGAGGACAGCTTGAAGGACCTGGTTTTCTCATCATAGAGGTTGTGGGACTCACACCAAGGTGCCCAGCCATCTCACTAGCCTATCAGGCTCTTTTTTTTTTTTTTTTTTTTTTTTTTTTTTTTTTTTTTTTTTTTTTTTTTTTTTTTTTTTTTTTTTTTTTTTTTTTTTTTTTTTTTTTTTTTTTTGGTTTTTCGAGACAGGGTTTCTCTGTGGCTTTGAAACCTGTTCTGGAACTAGCTCTTGTAGACCAAGCTGGCCTCGAACTCAGAGATCCTCCTGCCTCTGCCTCCCGAGTGTTGGGATTAAAGGCGTGCGCCACCAACGCCTGGAGCCTACCGGGCTTTTACACCTTTAAAACTGCTCAGTGTCAAAACGCTTGCTGTATCTTACACTTCTGGTGACATCTAAAGACAGAGGGGAATTAAAGAAATAATTTTGATCTTTCCATTTTGGAGATTAAAGTTTTTATGCTAAATTCCCCCAAATTTTGGTACAATAGTACTAAGAGTCAGTATGTGCTAGGAATTTCAGCCAATACTTAATTTTTATGCTACTGTATTAAGATCAGACTTATGCTATGTTAACTCCTGAAGCACCGTGTGTAATACATAATATTGCTTACTCTTATTTGCACATTTGATGAAGTATCTGACCAAACTGCTGATCTCTTGCATCTTTTTTTGTCTGGAGGTCTGTGTGGAGGCTGATACATTTGATTTTGCTGTTCTCAGACATTCTGTTTCTTTTTTAATATAATTCTGCAGAAACCTACAAGAAAAAAATGCATATTCTCATTAACGCTTATAATTTTATCATTCAAAAGGCTCCTCCATGCCTTCCCTCAAAACATCATTTAAACCACAGTGTTGTACCAGTTACATGAAACTATCTTTTCCAAGGTCTAACAAGGTGGAAAATCAATATAAAGCCTGGCTTGCAAAGCTTTTAAGTCTGTAAGCTGCACGGCTTTCCGTCACCTCACCTGCTTGCTCAGAATGCTACTGAGGACTTCAACTCTCCTTACATAAGCAGCTAGTAATATTTCTGGTCTTTAAATGAAGACTGGCTAGAAGATATTGAAAGCTGGCCAAGATTATTAGGTACAAATATGGCCTATCTAATCAGCATATAAAAACAAATAACTATATTTATAATATTACAAATAAATTAAATGCTCAACAAGAAAGCATGCATTTTTCCATAGCATGCATTTAGAATTGAAACAGTTTAGTATTAAACAAGAGATAAGAAATTTATCAACTGGGAGGTGGTGGTGCACACTCTGGAGGCAGAGGCAGGCAGGTCTTTGGGTTTGAGGTCAGCCTGGTCTACAGATCAAATTCTAGGATAACCAAGGCTACATAGAGAATCCCTGTCCAAAAAACAAAAAATAAGTAAATAAGTTTATCTGTTAGAAGTATTCTAAGACAATATAATATTGTACGAAGAAATGTAAACACCTTTCTTTACTGCAATTATTTAATTTGTAATGAACTAAACTCATTATCTTCCTCTATCAACTTCCCAAGAGCCGATATTACAGGTGTTATACCACCATACTACCTTCAGATATATTTTTAATATTCTACATAAATTTAAAATACATTTCAGGGGGTTGCAGAGATGGCTCAGTGGTTAAGAGTGCTTACTGTTCTTCCAAAGGACTAGAATTCAGTTCCCAGCACCCATGCCAGACAAATTACAACCTTCTTCAACTCCAGCTCAAGGGTATCCAATGTCCACTTTTGACTCCTAGGAACCTGCATACACTTGATAAAGACACACGTGTGCGTGTGCGTACACCCATACACAAAAATATTTTCAATTTTTTTTCCAAAAACTTCCCTCCCAAAAGTCTCACAATATGTTTCTAGTTATAAATAAATTTGTGGTTGAAAATAAATTTTCAGGGATGGAGAGATGGCTCAGTGGTTAAGAGTACTAGTTGTTCTTCCAGAGGTCCTGAGTTCAATTCCCAGCAACCACATGGTGGCTCACAACCATCTATAACGGGATCTGGTACACTCTTCTGGCATGAAGGCATACTATGCAGACAGAGCACTAGTACATAAAAACAAACAAATAAATGTTTTTAAGGAAAAAAGAAAGAAAGTTTCAATATAAAAATGTATAAACTCTGCCACAAACAAGTTTTCTTAAACTGTTAATCTGAAAGTATTCCAATATTTACTTTATTTGCTTTAGTATAATTTAGCACATGCCAGATACATATAATCAGCAACAATCAAAATGATAAACAAATATTATAACTTACTTTTTTGTTTTCTTTCTGGTTTTTTTTTTTTTTTGAGACAGGGTCTCTCTGTATAGCCCTGGCTGTCCTAGAACTCATTCTGTAGAGCAGTCTGGCCTCAAACTCAGAGAGCCGCCTGCCTCTGCCTCCAGAGTGCTGGGACTAAAGGCGGGCGTGTAGCACTACTGCCCATTTATTACAACTTACTTATAAATCTAATTTGAAACAAATCCTTATAAACTAGTCAAAGTGAATAGAATTCTTAATCAGTTGTTTGTTTTCTTTGAGACAGGGTCTTGCTATGCAGACCAGATAAGACTGGAACTCATGCACCTCCTTCCTCAAAGACACAGTATTACAGAAATTCCATGATGCCCAGCTTCTTTCTTGATCATAAATGACATACATCTAAAGCATTTTGTTGAATGACTTAGAACTTTCAATATTCTGTATGAGTTTTTAAAATTATCTTAGATAACTAAGTACCAACTTCCTATATAACACACAATGAAGAAAATCAAACAATATAAGGGATCACAAAACAGAAAAAGAAAGTAAAACAAAATCAAAGAGGATACCTGAAAACAGCATCCCAATTCAAATATTTTTGTTGTTTGGAATCTGAATGCTTATCTAAATGTCGAACTGTTTCAGGATCCTGAATCAGACGCTTAAATTTCTCCACTTCTTTCTGAAAGTGAAAAAAAAAAAGAATATAATAATAATTACATGTTACCTATCACACATTTGTTTTAAGAAAAATAATTTCAAATAATTTATTACCCTTCGTTCTGTAGCTCTATCATGTTCTAATTGTCGGCAGCAAATGAGCAGATCATTAAGTGCTAGACTCATGGTTTAAGATTTCAGACCAAACATTCTCACCTGTAAATAAAAATAAATACACGCAATTAATTTCATTTATTTTGGCTTATTTGGTGCTGAGAACTGGCTGTACTATAAATCTGCAATTATTTACACTACAGTACCTCTATACATTTAAACCTAACTGTACATCCAGAGGCAGACTATGATCAAAGCTGCAATAATTTTTCGTAACATTTCTATAGTACATTTTCTTAGAATATATCAAAATTATGCTCTTCTCAAATGTGTGCTTTGCATAGCAGAATAAAGTATATTTTGAAGAAAATGAAACAGTTCAATATTATCTCTATGAAGAGAAAACATTTATTGATTAGTGTAAACAATATTTGTTTCACACATACAACGTTTATTAGGCATGTGTAAGCGACAGCAAGAAAATGAATGAGCTACACTGACACAAAGCCTTCCCTCTTGGAGCCATCTGGGGAAAATGATGACAATAAAAATATTAATGCATAGCTCCAAATTGTAACATATGTCTCAAAGGAAGCAAAAATACAGTAGAAAACAACAGAATGAACAGAGTGTGATATGCATGTAATATCACCACCCGTGAGGAGGCAGAGGCAGGAAGATCAGGTCACCCTCAGTGTGAGTTCAATACCAGATTGCACTATAAAAGCTCATGTTGCAAAAAAAAAATTACAACAGTTTATATTTTAGATAAATTAATAGGAACATGTATCAAAGGAGGTTTAATAATGTCAAGATCTGAATTGGTGCCAATTACAAGAAGAACTAAAGAGTGAACATTCTAGGGAAGGAAACTAGAGGAGCCAAAACGCCCTAAAATGGAAAAAAGAGTACACGTGAAAGGAATTGAAAGATGCCAGATTGTGCTAGCTTCCACAGCACATACAGTAAAATCGGAACAACTGTGCAGAGATGACCCACTAATTCCCGAAATGTTCCACGTGAAAAAGAAAAAGTAGTGGTGGGTGGCAGAACTAAAGCTTGTCCACCAGAGTAAGAGAGCTATCATGTAAACAAACTATTTACTAAAACAGATAACATAGTTTCAACTCCAAACTGTCAACTGAAAAAGCCTCCCAAGCAAAAGCCATTGAACTGACAAATTCACTCTTGCTTTCAATCCAGTTGATGTAGTCACAAATTTGACAGTGACGATTACATGTCATCTTCCCAGAAATAACCCACCTCTGGCATGCCGTTCTCGGTTAGTGCAAAGAGCAGGGGGCTCAGCCAAGTATGGCAGCACACCTCGAAATTCCCAGGCCTGGGGGAGGCCAGGCAGCAAGCCTGTGAGTTCACAGCGAGCATGGGCCCCAAGAGACTGGCTCTACGGTTTGTATTGTTCCCTGCAAGTCCACTCAGTTAACAGGTATCCAACCTGGAGCATGCTGGTTAACCTCTCAGAGTTGCTTGCTCCATGCTAAAGGAGAAAATGATGCCAGTATCTCTCTCTCTCTCTCTCTCTCTCTCTCACACACACACACACACACACACACACAGAGGGAGGGAGGGAGAGGGAGAGGGAGAGAGAGAGAGAGAGAGAGAGAGAGAGCGCAAATGTTCAGTGTAACGGCCATCCTATTACCGTTTTCTCTTAGGATAGCTTCATAAGTCTATCTGGATGGTTCTCTTTCTCTTTTTTTTTCCTCCTCTTTTTGCTCTTATCCCTCCCTGTGGCTTCAATACGCTGAAAACCTGCAAAATCTGTACACTCGGTAACAGAGCTCGCTCTGGCCCTGCAGAAGCCTTCTCCGCTCTCTGCGTTTCCTCCCGTCTGCAAGCTCCGCTACCACCATGCAGAACAATTCACAGCTGGCGAAGTCCAGCAGCAAACCAGGCTCAATTTCCACAGAGCCAGCCCCTCCTCGGCAAACGCAGCGCTCTTCTCTCACGTTATCGCTTTGAGAGGTAGCTGGCTATTAATCCGTGCCAGGTGGCGGGGACGGGAGCGCGGGGGACCAGCGGTTAACTCTTTGGGGCTGCCACGCACCTTCCCACAGAAGACAGCACAGGTCACACAGCTGACAATAAAAACTGAACTCAGACTGATTCCCGAGTCCACGCTCTGAACCACAAATCTCTTTGTTTTTTACGAACCTGTAGCTTAAATGTAAGTATCAGAACCCTTACGGTGACAGACGGGAAAAGGGGACACGCAGAAGGGAAGGTTCAGGCTCACTCCAAGCGGGGTGCGCAGCCAGGGGGAGCAGATCACAGACGGCCGGGCAAGATGAGGTGAGAGGCGTCTAGGGCCATTCCGGAGTCGAGGAAAGATGGGGGTCTGAGGAGACTTTTCCCGCACGGAAACCCCGGCGTTCGCTCCGCGCTCCTACCGTTGCATTTTGTCTCCCAGTGCAAGCCGAGGCCGCTTCGCCTTTTCCCGCGGCCACGGACCCCGCGGCTGGTTTTCCAAGCACGCCTTCGCGCTTCCGGCTCAAAAGCAGCAAGCTCGTGCGGTATGGGTCCCCAAAGGAAGGAGTCTGAGGCGCTGCACAGTGCGCGCGTGCGCACAGCGATCACGCCGTCTCCGACTCAAAACATTCGTCCCCCTCAAAACATTCACCCGGTCGGAGGGAAGGCGCCTGCGCACGGCGCACCAATGACGAACGACCTCGCGCCGGGAACTCCGCCCAGGGGCCGACGCTCCCACACCCGGCCACCGGGTCCTCTCTAGCCCCACCCCTCCGCGAACGGAAATGACGACAATTCGCAGAAGCACGGAGGCGGGTTTCATTTCGGCGCCTTTCGGTCTCCCGCGGAAGTGATTGGTTGGTGTGTCACGAAAGAGGCGGGACGAATTGCCGCGGGTTCAGTGCCGCCACTGGAACCGGGAGATGCGGCGGCGCCGGGGCTGTCGCCGTGTTTGCTTTGAGTTGACTCTCGCCCCGTCAGGCGGCTCCCTGTGTAGCGCGGATCATGCTGTTACCCTCGGATGTAGCCAGGCTGGTGTTGGGTAAGTGCCGGTCCCGGAGGGCGGGTGATCGGACCGGGGTGGAAGGGACGGAAAGACCGGAGGCGGGAGGACAGTTGCTTGGGGTGGGGAAGCTTTGGGGGGTCGCCCCCTCGGGTCCAAGTTCAGCCTGGCGGAGGTGCTCGGTCCCTCGGAGGCTTCGGGCGTGTGGATGCCCGTCCTCGAGCTGCACGACGAGGGGGCAGCGGGAGAGAGAAGCTCGGCGTGGAACACCTGGGGCCTGGATTCCGAGGCAGAGCCAGGCCCGCTGGGACCCCTGGAAGAGTGTCGCCTACGTGATGGACGGGGCTGGCTGGCCCTCACCCTTCCCCTTGTCACAGCTGGGTCCGAAAAAGGAAAAGGGAAGAAACAAACAAACAAACAAAAAAGCTCTTCCCCGGCCGCCCAGCTTTTGGAAAGACTTTCCCAACGCCCTTACCCAGAACCCGACGTTAGCGCTAGGAATTCGGTACTCAAGATCTCCGTACCCCTTACCGTAGAGGCTTGAAATGCCAGTTGCATATTTTAGAACGGCCGTTTTTCATGTTCTTGAACAAATATTTCGGGGGGTCGGACACGTTCTTCTGGTTGCACACGTTCTCTAGCCCGAGTTTTTCCTCCATTTTTGAAAAAGGCTCGTTCGTATACACCACTGGTCGCTCGGGGTAGATTGTCCATGTGAAAGACAGTTTTCGTTGTTTGCCCTCTGAAAGAATAAAAGGAATTGTACTGCTGAGAACAAGTGCCTCTTTGGCTCAAAACTGGGCAGTGACTTTTTGAAACATCATTTGCGACATCTCTAGAAGAAATAGGTAAAAGTTTGGTAAATCCTTCTAGTTTTCACAACCGTTACTAACATTTGCGTTGGCCTAGTCCTGTTCAAAAAAATAAAACAAAATAAAAATTGCCTGGGTTTCTTGATAAGCACGTTTAGAAGGAAATATTAAGTGACGTTAAATGGTTCCACTGCCCATTTTTGGAGAACCTTAAACACTAAAACTTATGTTCTGAATGTTCATTTTTTCCTACTTTATCAGAATTGAGTAGATTTATACCTGTAACTTTTAAAGTTAGCTATCTTGTCATTTTTAAATTTATTAAAGTATGTATTAATATATCCTTTTTACCCCCTCTGTTTATTGTTTGGGTAAGAATTGTTGTGTCTTTTAGAAGTCTGGCAATCCAAATAAAATTCGTGATCATAGTCTTAAAAAAGATTTTTCAGCTTTTCCATCATGGCGGCCCATGCCTTTAATCCCAGCACTTGGAAGGTAGAGGTAGGCAGATCTTTGTGTACAGAGTGAGTTCCAGGAGAGTGAGGGGCTACACAGAGAAACCCTGTCTCAAAAAAAAAAAAATGTTTCTCAGAGTTTGGCCAATATAAACATTGTGAATTGGATAATTATTTGTAGTCCCTGTGTTCCCATTTTATGAGCTGTTTAGCAGCAATCCTGATTTCTCCACTAGATACCCTTTAGGCCTCCTCCAATCATCCCCAGCTGTAAGGAGGAAATGCCTCTACATACTGTCAGTGTATCCCCTGAGGAGAAAGTCCTATCTGTTAAGAAAACCTTAAGGAAATGACAGGGTTTTTCTAATTGGGGTAATTGTGCTTCTGCCCCACTAACAAGCTGTTTAGGGACTATTTTTCTCTTGGTGGCTAGAAACTCAAGTCTTGCTTTTCAACCTTAAAACCATCTTCATTATTCAGATATTCTTTTCAGTGCCATCAATTCCAGGATACCTTCCTTTCCTTCTGTTTTGGAATCGTGATTTCTTTCTATATACTCTACTTGAAATGCATGTTTACTCGTTTCAAGTCTTCCTGAAGCATTCAGGTCCTACCACATATGCTAAGAATAAGACATTCTTGATATACAAAACATCTTCCCACTACTCTCAGTTCTGTGATTTAGTTATCTTTTACATACGTAAATTTATATCAACGGTTTACTGCTTGATTGTGATTCTTCTGTTGTGCCCCCTTACCTCTTTAGCCCCTCTCTTTTGGTCCCTTGTGTGTTGTTTTTGTTTTTTGACATGTTCCAAATGCTGCCAGTTTCTGTGCATAAGGAAGAAGGTAATTTTTCTTCACTTAGCATTCACTCCTCTGTTTTTTTAACCCTTTAACACCAAAACTTTTTTTTCTGAACCCCATCTCACATTTTCCTATGCCCTTTGTCACTTATAAGATAGATTACCTTGTAAAATCACTTGTTGCTTAGTTGCTTTACTAATTCATTTTCCTCTAATTCTTCAGCTTACGATACTCATCTCCCTGCTCTCTGCTTAACCATAAGCCTGCTATTTATTGCCTTCATGGAAATTTTCAAAATACTGTAGAGGCCAAGATACTTCAAACCGTTGCTTACTGCCTCTAGGTCATCAGTTTGGCTTTTACTAATATGCCATAGGAAGTGCTCTGTGGAGCTGATTCTACTTGTCTTTCAACCCAGGCCCATCTTTTCAATATTGTCGCTAGGCTATAGCAGAAAAAACTTGCTTCAAATATTATATATTCCTCTTTCCCTTTTTCCTAATACACTTGTATTAAAGGTTCAAGTCAATGTAATATCAGAAAGTTCTTCCAATAGCTACAGTTAGTAATTTCTCCAGTGTCCTATTAAAGTAGATGTCTTGGTAGATAACGGTGTTTTTGGTATGGAACGCATAACAAAATTGGCCATTTTAGTAATTTATAAGCTTATATTATTAGTTACATGGTTTTGTTCTGCAACCATCCCTACATCCACCTCTAAAATTTTACTTCCTAAATTGAAACTTTCTCAGTAGTCTTTATCTTAGATTCAAGATTCAAGAGTTCTTGGGAACCAAAATTATTTTTTTTAAAAAAAAAATTCTATGTATGAAAGAAGTACTTTCATGGTTGAAGGATTCAGGTTTTCTTCAATTTCATAAGTAAGTTACTTTTTGCGTGAGTTGGATCCATTCAGAAAAGAAACCAGAAACTAAGTTGTATGTTTAATGTGTTAGGATTTAATGAGGGAGTTGATTACACCAGTGAAACAAAAGCTAAGAAGCTGAACAGCTTATGTGAGACAACATATAGGTTAGCACAGCAGGAAACCATGCTAATCCAGGAGGCAAGGCAATATAAAGCAACCAGAGGCAACTGTGTGGGAAGATAGAATTGAAAACTTGTCTGATATGGGAGCTATAGTCAGAGAAGAGATTCTTGAGGCAATCAGGGAATGTGGCTTCTTCCTCCTGAATTCCAGCCTGAACAAAGCACTTGCCATTTTAGCAAACTTAGCCAGAAGTCAACTGACAGACAGGTGAGCCAGGTAACTTTGCCTGTTTGAAATCTGGCTTCTGTTCATAAAGAGTTCTGGAAAATGAAGAGTTGGTTTGAGAACAAACAGGACCAGGACTGACATATTCTTAAGAGATTAAGAATCATTGGTTTTATTTACTTTTATATTAGAGACATAGATATTTAATAAACACCAGAATGCAATTTTGATTATTCTATATCTTGAGTAATACCTGTATTCACTCCCTTCAGGTGTATGGCCAGAGGTACCTTGGAGCTGGAGTTGCAGGAAGTTGTAAGCCACCTGAAGTGGGTGCTAGGAATCAAACTTGGGTCCTCTGAAGAGTAATACACACTTTTGACTGATAAACCAGTCCAGTTTTTCATGGTCCTTAACCATTTTGTCTTTTCTGTTGAATTTCGTTAACTATTTTTATCTTTTATTCAGCATCTATACTAGGCAAATAAATTTTTATATATATATATATATATATATATATATATATATATGGGGGGTGCTTGTGTTTTGATTTCCCAACCATATCAATACCTTCTTAAAGCTTTGAATGATTTTCTCATGCCAGCTAGTAAATTCTTGAGTCTGTATCTTCTCATGAATTGAGCCATTCCTATTTTCTCATTACTTTTAGCTTTTCATAAGTTATTTCTATCTTCTAACTCCTCGTAAATCATAATTTATGGATTGAAGCTGTATGTCTTATACTTGTAGATCTACTACTTCTTGACACTGTTACCTTTCTAAGAATTTATATTTTTTCCAAGGACATTGAACCACCACTATTGCTAGGGAATCAGTACATGAAGGGGTATTTATACAAAAGGGGCATTAGTTCTTGCTTTCTTCAGGTTTCCTTTTGTCTTTCCCTCAAAACGTCAAGCTCTTGGAATTATGATTTCCAAACTTTAAGTAACCTTGGTGTAGTTAAGGTTTTATCTGTCATTTGATTGATAATTGGTTATGATCAGTATTTCCTACATTGCTTTTGAACTTTTAAGACAAAGCAGAACTTAACCAAATGTAACCAAAAATGAAAGCTCATATTTTACTAAAGCATATTTTTAAGAGTAGAACATAATGTGTCCCAGCTATTTATAAGTGACAGTAACTTGAGCATCTCTTTAACAAATAGAAGTAATACAGCCTTTTCTCACACATGCTCTGTAAGCAGGTGCTGACTTAGAATGTATCATCAACTGTCGTGTCTGATATTCTTTCCCCAAGGTATTCTAGCACAGTTGATCGTATTTTCTTCTTAGGGCAGAAGTTAACTACATTGCTTTCTCTCCAGGGCATTGCTATTCAGCCTTCATTTCACTGTCATGCCCTTTAAGGAGTCTTTGTAGACTTTCTCTAACTGCCCCTCACATATATTTTTAATGTCACAAGTAAACTGTACATCTTTTTATATTAGATGTATATCTCTTGTATGTGCATAAAAATGAAATTTTCCTATTCCCTCATAAGCAGTTTCTACCCTGTTTTAGGATAATATCACTTTTTAGGAATGTATATTCTCCAGGAAGGAAAAATTTGGTCGAGTCCTGTTTCACAGTGGCCACCTGTCACAATTCTCAAGTGACTGAATACATCTAGGTGATTCATGCTTTCAGAGCTCCCACCATGAAAAAAAATTATTTGATGGATCTAATCCAGAATCTAAAGAAAAGTTCTCACTGTCCGAATTCTAAGGTGATCCCAGTGGTTTGTGTTTGTTCTCAGTTGGTGTTCACAAATCCTGGTGCCACTTCACTTGCTTCATAGACTTTGGGAATACCACCTGAGGCATTTTTTCAATGGTTATATTTCACAAACAGGGAAAAGTGCTTTTTTGCTGTTGAATTTTATTATTTTGTGTGAGAGATAAAGGTAGAAGCATTGGACAGAGTTAATGTGCACAAAAGATAACTTTCAGGAGTCAGCTCCCTCCTTCCACTGTGGGTCCCAGGGTTCAAACCAAATCCTCAGGCTTATGAAACAAATGCCTTTACAACTGAGCTATTTTGCTCGGCCAGACCTGTCGTTTTAATTCATGTAATAATACATTTGAAATGTGACGTTCAATAGTAGCAATTTTAAAGTAGAAATATCTGAAATAAAGGGGGTTGTTTAGCTTCGGTTTTGTTTTGGTTTTTTTTTTTGGGGGGGGTTGGGTTTTTTGTTTGTTTGTTTCTAAATGTTTCTTGTGCTCCAAAAAGACACCCTATGTTTGTATGTTTGTTTTTCTTCATCTAAGGCATAAGTTAGAAGTAAGAAAACCTATTTATTAACTACAAGACGAAAGTGGTCAGTTGATTCCCAAATCAGAGCAGGGCCTAAAATGAGATGACCTTTTCCTTGCTCTTTCCTCCTTGGAAGTCATATAATGGCTTTATAGGTCATCTCATCAGGATTGGGTTTTTTATTGTTTTTGTTTATTTGACTGTTTTGCCTAGTGTATGTAGGGGGTCAGAATAGGGTGTTTGTTGGGGCCCCTGGAACTGGAGTTACAGATGGTTGAAAACCACAATGTGAATGCTAAGAAATTAAGCCAGGGCTGGGGAAATGGCTCAGCAATTAAGAACATTGGCTTCCAAGGGTCCTGGGTTCAATTCCCAGCACCCACATGTCAGCTCACAGCTGTCTGTGACTCCAGTTCTTGAGGATCCAACCCTCTCACACAGACATACATACAGGCAAAACACCAGTGCACATGAGATAAAAATAAATATTAGAGAAGGGGGGAAAAGAGAACCAAACCCAGTCTTTTGGAAGGGCAGCAGATGCTCTGAACTACCCCCCCCAGCCCTTGTTTGTTTTGTTTTTAATTAAAACTGTATTAAAAATACATTTCCAGCTGGGCGGTGATGGTACACTTCTGTAATCCCAAAACTCAGGGAAGCAAATACAGGCGGATGGATATCTTTGAGTTTGATGTCAGCCTGGTCTACAAGAGCTAGTTCCAGGACAGCCAGAGATACACAGAGAAACCCTGTCTCGGGGGGTGGGGAGAATACATTTCCAAGTGAAGAAACTCTTAAAATTTAAAATAAGAAACTTTAGATGTCATTTATTAAGGCAAACAGAAATGTTTTTTGCTTGCTGTATTTTACCAACACAGAGATAAATACACTTAGGATAAATAATGTAAGGGATTACTTAGAGTTATTACAAAAGATAGGTGTAAGCAAAGGGAATATGGTATATATAGAAAAATTTAGTTTTCTGAAGAATTGAAAATTATATTAAACACCAGAGAATGAGTTGAAACTACCTAGGCTGAGGGAAGATGAGCTGCCCAAACAATACAGTATACATTTGGTTTTAAAATAAGAGCATTGTTATTTGTGGGACATTTATAAGATTACTTTGTTTGAAGAGATGGAATGGTAAGACAATTAAGATGAAATTAGGATGCAACAAGTAAAGCTTCATAGAGTATGTGATGAATTTACAATTAGGTTTTTTCATGGCAGTAAATAATTAACACAAAATGAAATATTAGAGAGCTTATAATATTTAAATAAGCAATATTACCATTAATTCTAAAATGTTTGCATATCTCAGACAGGAAATATATATGATAACAGGCAATCTCAACTTCCCCAGCCTCCAGCAGTTAACTTCTTAATATGTATGGATTTGCATTTTCTGGACATCACATATAATTGAAATATTTGTGGGTTTTATGCATGAATTCCTTTAGCATGGTTTCAAGAGTGACTCAGATCATAAAGGGTTTAAGGACTTCTGTCCCAGTTTGTATGAACTGAATATGGTTTTCCTTTTACATTTTCCTAGTGACTAGTAAAGTTGGATGCCTTTCCATGAGTTTGTAGTATTACTGTCTTGGCAGAGCTTTTGCTTATTTCTTAATTAGATTACCTTTTTATTATTGTCCCTTTCAAGTTCATTATATAGTTTGGTTTCTAGCACTTACCAGATATATGATATGCAAATGTTTTCTTCCATTTTAAAAGTTATTTTACTGGATTGATGGCGTCCTTAGTAGCATAGAAATTTGAAATGTTGACACTCAACTTATCTTTTTCTCTGATTCCTTGTTTCAGATTTTATACCTATGATATCATTGTTCTATCCAAGACCAAAAGTTTATCTTTTTGTTATTTGTTTTTGTTTTTCTAAACATTTTATAACCTTTCCCTTTACAGTTAAGTTTTGTTTTTTTGTTTGGATTTGGGGGGTCAGCTTCGTTTTTTTTTTTTTTGTTTGTTTGTTTTTGTTTTGTTTTTTTTGTATAGAGCCAAGTGGTTAACAACCTCTTAGCCTTCACTTGTTAAAGTTGAAGTTCTTGTTGATATTAATATAATTTGATGGTTATAAGTTGAAAATTAGAATTTTCTTCTGACCTTTAACACAATGTACAAAGATCTCTGTTCACTTTGTTAAATCTTGAAGTAGATAGTCAAACACATACGTAATTGATACTGAGAGAATATGGCTTTTCAATAATCCAATAAATGAATTTTTGCCATCCCCTCTCCTAGTTATTGTCGAAGCCATGGAGTAGTGGAATGCACTTGCTTACTATTTCCTTGTTGTTGTTGTTTTTCTAAATGTATTATGCATCGATTGCCCTTTGTCAAATATCTTTTTACAAGCGCAGGTAGAATTGGATCCTATGGAGGAGCCAATGACTGTAGTCATCCTACTTCATACTGTAGCACAACCTAGTGAAAGGTTGTAAAACACCAGCATGTTTGCCTGAGGCTCTGGTAATAGTTTTCCTACATGCTCTAGCATTTTGGAAGTCACTTATCAAAAGTACAGAATTACTGAAGTATTTGAACTTCTGTTCTTCATTTAGGTTACTTACAACAAGAAAACCTCACATCTACTTGCCAGACGTTTATTTTGGAAAGCTCAAATTTAAAAGAATATGCAGAACACTGTACTGATGAAGGTTTTATCCCAGCCTGTTTACTGGTGAGTTACTCGTTCCTTATAGGACATTTCATTGCTAACCAACACAGAAGACTGGAAAGCAAAGCCTTAAAATAAACTTATTAATGATGTAAGGCACTGTGCCATATGTCTGTTGTCCCATCTGCTTAGGAACTTACAATAATCACAGGATCACTTGAACCCAGAGGTTAGGGACAACCTAGGCAACATAGCAAAACCCTTGTCGCTCATCAGCCAAGTGAGCTATGGCAGATAGCAACATGACTTATCACTGCCTAATTCACATAGCTGGAAAACAGAGATTTAGTCAGGTGGTATATATCTATAATGCAGACTTTGGAAGACTGAAGCAGGACAATCGTCATTACTTTTAGACCAACCTGAGCTACACAACAAGATCTTATCCAGAAATTTTAAAAAATATATTGTCACTTCATTTTGTAGCTATTCATATATAAAAGGAATATTATAGATAGAATTACGTGATTTCACATGATACTTGTAGTTGTATGTTAAGGATGAGTCCTTAGTGAATTGTTTGGATTGTTCTAATTTTTACATAAAAAGATGATTAGAATACCCCAAACAGTTTTGAAAATTTTGAAAGAGTTGGAGAACTAGGAGAGACGGCTCAAGCACCTGCTGCTCTTCCAGAGCACTCACATTTCACACCCAGCGCCCATGTTGATGGCTCTTAAATTTTTTTTGATTATGAGTATTTGTCTATGTTTTTGTGAGAATATGTACACATGAATGCAGGGGCTCTCAGAGGCCAGAAGAAAACATCGGATCCCTGGAGCTGGAGTTATAGGTAGTTGTTAAGTTGTCCAGTGTGGGTGCTGAGAACTGAACTTGGGCCTCTGAAAGGGTAGTACACTCTGACTCTGGACCATCTCTCCAGTTAAGTGAACTGAGGTCTTGAAAGGTAAATTGCATGCACAAAGTTCAATTCATTTTTAGAAAGAATGAAGAAAATGGGGAGTGATTTCTTAGGCAAATCTGCCTTCTCAAGCTTAGTGCTGGTTAAGCACTCTCTGTCTGAGCTATATCCCAGCTTCATTTTTACTTCTTACTTTGAGTTTGGTTTTCCATAACTTACCTGAACTGGTCTTGAACTTTCTCTGTAGCTCAGACAGAACGAATTTACAGTCCTTCTACTTTACCCTCCCAAGCAAGTACTTAGAAATATAGGACTGTACCATATTCCTTTAATCCCAGCACTCAGGAAACCAAGACCAGCCTGGGTTTTGTGGTAAAACCCTGTTACTCCCTGTGCGCCCCCCCCCCAAAGAAAGAAATCTAGTGTTGAAAGTTGAGAGGGAAAAGAGACCTAATTGCCTGTGTCAGACCTCTTCCTTAGTATATTACATATGTCCTCAATATTATCCAAAATAATTGTACTAGTATGTTTGCAGTAAATTTTAAAGAATTTGACACATGCTTTTAAGTTTTTTGAAATCAGAACTCTTGGTTCTAAAATCCCTTGCTATTTTATAACCTCAAGTGTGTGTTCATACTGTTCTAACAGACTACTCTTGAATTGTAGTGAGCATAGGGAAGGCATGTAGGTAGGTTAACAGAAATGTAGTGCTCCTTAGGAAGAATATCTCATATACACTTATTTTTAAAAGTTCAGTTTTACATGGCTTACATGGCTTTAGGTTAGCCAGAGCAGATTAGACCTGGGCCCTTATTTCTTTAAAACAGTAGAACAGAATATCTACCTCCTGACTGGAAACTGCTTTTTATGACCATGCTTTTTGTTTTACATAAGGACTCATGTAGTCACAGTTCAGACGGATAGCATGCTTTCTGTCAGATGTGTTACAAATACCTTTAGTGAATGTTGGTGACCTGCTTCTCTACACTTTCCTTACTGGAGTTCTGCAGTCTAGATCTTTTGTTGGCTTTTATGATGGGAAAGTGATTAGTTGTATGGTTTTGGTAATATTTGATCTTTTATTTTTCAGTCCTTATTTGGAAAAAACTTGACAACAATTTTGAACGAATATGTAGCCATGAAGGCAAAAGGTAAGAAGTTGGATGTCATTGTTTTAAGATATAGTCTCATAAAAAGCCTTGAAAAATTAATATTATTCTGATAAGATATATTTTACTTAATATTATTCTGATAAGATATATATTTACACCCTTTCTCAGATCAGGTACTATGCTCATTAGAAAGTGCTGAGGAATGTAAATACACTTGGGCTGCAGAACTGGGAAACAATTTATTTTTGCTTATATTGAGTAAAACAAATTCTAAAACTCCAAATATTAACTAACAGGCATAAACCAAAACTCATTTTAAAATGAAGTAAAGCTGAATAAGCTCTAGGTTATTTATCATAATGATGAACAACCATTGATATTTGCTAAAATATTTTGAACTGAGAATTTTAATCTTTTGTGTAATATGAAACTAGGCACAGACTTAGTTGGAAAATTGGCTCAGAGTTAACAGAACATAAAATAATAATTGTTTAAATTTCTCATGATTCAGAGGGGAATTAGTGATTATTTTCTTGACATTGTTCTCATAGTTCATATTATCAAAACTATTATTGTTAGATTAATTATCATGAAGTAATAGCCAAAGGAAAAGTAACTTCCTTTACTAATGCCTGGGCATGTAAGCATCATGTTAGGTGCTTCATAATGTATTTCACTTAATTTTTAACCCAGTAAGAAATAATTGTTACAACTGTTTTTAATAAAGATATCAAGGATTAAGTTTGCACATATAGGAATTTCTATAATGTTTCTGACAATTATAGTTTGCCTTTTTCTTAATACAAAGAAGCGATAAAATCATTAGCCTTCTAAATTTTTTAGATACACTTTTTTACTAGTATTGGATTTGATTCTCTGTTTTAAGAAAATAAAGCCACCTCATTGGACCTTTTCACACTGTTACAAATAGGCTTACTTTTCAATCTCCAGTGGAACTATTACAGTTTAGAAAAGTTTTTATTTTCCTGCTATAATCTATGTTTTTGTTCAAATTGAAAAATGAATTTTCTTCAACTGAGTTTATTTCCTCTTATAATTTAGAAACATCAAATGAGGTCCCAACAATAATGTCATCTCTGTGGAAGAAGCTAGACCACACCCTTTCTCAGATCAGGTACTATGCTCATTAGAATGTGCTGAGGAATGTAAATACACTTGGGCTGCAGAACTGCTTAAGATCTTTACAATATGCACATCTAGCAACTTTCGAATTTCGAAGGTTTCATAGAGGGTGGTGGAAGTTCTTTGTCTTTAATAGAAATAATTTGAAACAAATTGCATACTTTATTTTGGTTTTTTGAGACAGGGTTTCTCTGTAGCCTTGGAGCCTGTCCTGGAACTCACTCTGTAGACCAGGCTGGCCTTGAACTCAACAGAGATCCACTTGTCACTGCCTCCCAAGTACTGGGATTAAAAGCGTGTGCCCCCACCACTGCCCTGCTTTTTTGTTAGTGTTGTTGTTGTTCCATACTTTAACAGATTGGTTACAAATGAAGAAATTTCAATATATAGAAATTTAGTGACATTTTTAATTTTGCATAGCAACTTAGAAACAGTTCAGACTGATATATAAAATTCTTTAGACAACCATTTCTTAATAACGTACTGTGAGAATTGTTGACTTCATACTCAGTTGATTCTTTCCTTCTGTAATTTTCTACTTTCAGTATTTTTAGTATTTTCTACTTTTAGTATTCTCTCATGGTAGAATGCTTATTACCTTTTACCTAGTTCATAGTTTTAGAATGCCAGTCTCAGCATCCTTAGAAGTATACCAGCCCTGCTGTGATATGTGTTGGCATCGTTTATGTAGTGGTAGAGTCTCGTGAAAACCCTTCCTTTCAAAGCTACAAGTGAATATTCCATCTAAATAGCATTTTTATCTTCTAGTTAGGCTAATGACTCTAAATGCTTTCATCCTGGCAGTGAACCACATCTTATTTGGTAGTTTTGTCTCTATATTTCTTTCCCTAGTTCTTTTTCTGTCCTTGGAAACAGTTCAAAAGATTTTTGCAGTGTCTGGAGTGATGACTCGGTCATTAATGGTGTCTACTACACAAGCATGAGTACCTGAGTTTGGCTCCCAGAACCCATGTAAAAAACTATATGCAGTGGTGCTTGCCTATAACGTCAGCCCTGGTTGGTAGGGGGAAGAAACACCTGGAAACCTGAAGGTCATTGGCCAGCTGGCCAGCCTAGCCAAGTTGGTGAACTTCAGGTTTAATGAAAGATCCTGTCTCAAAAAAGCAAGGTAGCAAGGAATTATGGAAAGAGCCTAACATTACCTCTGTCCTTCATACACTGAACGTACCACAAGTGTGCACACACACCTATACCACCAGATTCACATACTGTACTTGCATACCAAAAAATAGGCCTTTGCAGTTCAGTCTCTTAAAGTGAGGTAGTTTTGAGTGTTTTTTGGTGGGTAGGGGAGCAGTTGTTTTTGTAAGCTATTACATAAGATTCCTTTTATACAGGTTCAGGGTTTCTCCAAGGTTTTATGTATTAAAAAATCTTTATTCAGTTTAAGTTTTGTGGGTCTTGTTGATAAAAATTGACAAATTTCATGGGATAAGAACATGGTGCTTATGAGTGTTTACCCAATGTTAGTGAGTAATTAAAATTCACAGTATAAGAATTACTTTTGGTGCCTGGAGAGATGACTCGGCAATTAAGAGCACTGACTGCTCTTCCAGAGGTTTTGAGTTCAGTTCCACATGGTGGTGGCTCACAACCATAACGTAATGGGATATGATGCCCTCTTCTGTCATGCAAGTGTACATGCAGATACAGCGCTCATACATAAAATAATACAACTAAAAAATATAAAAATAATTACTTTCCACTATGAACTTTTATGTTTACTTTTCTACGTATATGGAGGATCAGTATAATTTCATAGTCATAAATGTGACAGCAGAATGTCTAGAACTGAGATTATAACGTATTGATGTGTATGAATCAGGATTTCTTTATAGGAAAGTCTCATGTTACAAAATTGAATTGAGAATGCCAGTTTTATGTGGCTTACTCAGATATATCAAGTTCCTAAAGTCAGATCAAATTATACCTTGATATCATAGCATTCCAGTGCATAATTAGCTATTTGAATAGAAGTTTAATCAAAATTACGTTGTATGGGTGTTTATATGATTCTGTTTTTCTTCTAAAACAAATCACAGGTGGATACCCCAAAAGACATGTAGACTCTTTATCTTAGGGGAATCACGCTTTAACTCATAATTTACATTATGTCTGCCATAACTAAGCCAAGATATATATCATCTAAAATACACTACTTAAAGAATAACTACTTTGTTTTATTTGTTAGGAACATGCAAAGTTCTCCAGGGTTTGCCGCCCATCAGAGAGGTTGGTATTTAACTTTAAGCAATCACACTCTGTCTCATGACCGTTTTAACTAACACCACATTTGTGCTATATCTATATTTTTTAATTTCTTTTCTTAAGTACAATCATTAGACATTTTCACGTATCATGTTGAGGGGAGTTGAGGTATAGGTAACTGGTAGTGCATGCACAAGGTCCTAAGGTTGATCCCTAGCAATTTAAAACAAAATTAAAACCATATATATATATACACATGTGCAAATACATATTTTCGTGTGTGATATTCGTATAAAATATATTCTAGTTTTACTAGTTGAGTGTTAAGTACTAGCATCCTTAATCCATAATTTTTAATATCTTAAATTTGGGGAAACATCAGTATGAATTATTAAAGAACAGGTGTACTTTGGGATTTGTGAAATACAATGTATTTATTTTAGTTTGTTTTACATGAAGTTGTTGCATAAAGTTATGTTTTCAAGGCTGTCTTTTAATCTATAGATCTAACATTTTATATATAGTGTACAGGCCATACAATATATAGAATCTTGGTCAGATTCTGAAATGCCTCTTGATACTGAGTTAATTTTGTAATGCCCATGTGTTTCAGCCCGAACAAGAAACGGAATTGCAGAAATCAAGCGACAGAGGTGGCTTGCATCTCAGGCAGCTCCCGTCAATTCAGAGTTACTCGTTTTACCTTATGGTTCAGGACAATTTACCACTTCTCCTTTGGTAGCCACACAAGCTGTTAAACCAACTGGTCAGATTTCAACTCCAGTGAGATCAAATATTGTAGTAGTCAACCAGTCACAGTCACAAAATACTGTAACTAGTAAGTTTAAGTTTTATTCTTTAAGTTTTGTTCACTCAAGTACAATGCCTTATACTTATAATACAGAATCATGACCCGAGAGAGAGATGAGAGACTTCAAGTAGTTCAGCAGTAAGAATGTAACTATGAAACTGCATAAAAATTGGCTCACCTGTAATCTCAGCACTAAGGGTGATCAGAAATAGTCTGCTATGTGCCTTCAAATAAATAAAATCTTGACTTAAAATCTGGGAGTCATCTTGGCTACAGTTCTTCCCTATTCTAATCAAACTGAAGTTCATCCTTGAATTTGTTTAATTCTTAATTTGGGGGTAATAATAGGAAAGACCTGATTGTGTTTTTAAACATAATATACATTATATTTTACCAGTCTGTCCTCCTGGAACATCTTCCCAATCTATGACCATCTTTATGTGTTGAATATTTTGTATATTTCCAGCTGAGTCTTGAAGCTAGATAGAAAATTAGAAATGAAGTTCTAATATCATTCTTGTTATATATATACTTATACAGAATAGCAAGAAGTGGGAAACTAGTTAATATGTGCTTAAGATTTGAATTTAGAACTCATGCCTCGGTTCTAAGGAGGAGTTATTTATTTATTTATTTATTTATTTATTTATTTTGATTTTTCAAGACAGGGTTTCTCTGTATCTTTGGAGCCTGTCCTGGAACTAGCTCTTGTAGATCAGGCTGTCCTCGAACTCACAGAGATCCACCTGCCTCTGCCTCCCTAGTGTTGGGATTAAAGGCTTAAAGGCGTGTGCCACCACCGCCCAGCAAGGAGGAATTTTATTGCCACCCTTTAATATTACACTGGAGAGTCAGAGGCAAGCAGATCTGAGTTCAAGACAGTTGGGACAATACAGAGAAACCCTATCTCAAAAAAAAAAAACAAACGAAAAGATTGCTCATTTCTCTTTCTCCAAATCCTGTTCTACAGTAGGCTCACTCAGTTGATACTCCTTTTATACTTATTTTCTTTGTTATATTTTTTTTGTATTTTTGTTAAGTGTAAAACCTTAAAGGTATAGGAACTGTATTGCATAGATCTTATTATCTTGTACCGTGCCTTGCTCATAGTGTTGCTCAGTGAATGTTTACTGAACTTTAATATACAATAATAATTAGTCTCTAATATTTCTGATGTCATTACAAGTTTAGACTATGTGTGTTTCTTTGACTTTTTGTGTTTTCTTAAAATACAGCTGCAGAGTCTTTAAATATTATACCTGGTCCTCAGGAAAGGAAAAATAATACCAGTTTAATGTCTCCTGGTAGGCGTAAAAGGTAATTACTTCTTATACTTGACACGTTGCCAGAAGCCATTTAAGATGGACAAAATAGAGTTTAGTGAATATTTACATTGTGAGTAAAGTAAAAAGACTACTAGATTAAGTTCTTGGGACTATTATTCATTCCATAAATGGCTTTTCCAACATTCTAACTTCACTAAATTTGAGTTGTCTTTTAATCAGTGGTGTATCTTACTGTTCACTCACTTTCTGTAGTGATTTGCAGAGTAATGTGTGTCTTACAGATGATCTTTTCTCATTTACAGTGTTCTCTTAAGTGAATGTAAGTAATGTTAGTTTTATGGTCCACAAGAACACGTGAAGTTTTAAATCATGACAGCCTGTTTTCAGGCATGTGTATGGTCCACAAGAACACATGAAATTTAGTCATAACAGCATGTTTTAAGGTATCTTTTCCAGAAAATTTTCCTGTTCTACTTCAGCTTGTATTTCTTAAAAAAAAAAAAAAAAAGAGAGATCAGAGTGGTTTTTTTGTTTCTGTGATTGCTTTTTTTTTGGAGTTTTGTTTGGTTGGCTTTGGATTTTTGTTTTGTTTTATTTTTAGACAGGGTTTCTCTGTGTAGCCCTGGCTGTTCTCGAACTCACTTTGTAGACCAGGCTGGCCTTGAGCTCACAGAGATCCACCTAATTCTGATGCTCAAGTACTGGGATTAAAGGTGTGCACCGCCGCTGGCCAGGGCAAGAGATCAGAGCTCTAATTTTTTTAATGTCTTTATTTATCTTTATTTTATGTGCTCTAGTGTTTTGCCTGCATGTATGTCTATGAAGGTTTCAGATCCCCTGGAACTGGAATTACAGACATTTGTGAGCAACCATGTGGATACTCTTTAGTAGCTAGTGTGTTTATAACCACTGATCCATTTCTCCAACCCCTATAAGTGATTTTTATCTATTTGATCATCTGTCAACCAGTAGGTTTTGGGTTTTTGAGGGTTTTTTTGCATTTTAGTTTTGTTTTTTGGTTTTTTAATTAAGAGTTTTTACTGTAAGCGCTCTCTAATTCAAGACTTGACTATTACAAGCTTCCTTTAATTAAGAGTCTCCTTAATTAAAGCCTTCTGATTTAACCACATAAAACAGTAAAATATTTTCAGAAATTTTGACCGTTTTATTATAAAAGTTCATGAATAATTAACTGTTTTTCTATAAACCCACTAATACAGTTAATCTCATTCTATCATAAGGTAGGTAATGGAGCTGGGTGTGTAGCTCGGTAGAACCCATGATTAGCATGTGTGAGCCCTAGGTTAAATCTCCAGCAGTACCAAAGGAAGAAGAGGATAAAAGTAACAGAGTTCATATACTTAATACCACATAACTAGTTTTTTTTTTTTTAAGTTTTGTTTTTGTTTGTATTTTTTTTTTCATCTTTGTAGTTTGTTGTTGTTTATTAGAGCTCGAGTCAACTACATTTGAATCTGTGTCTGGTAATGCTTTCTCTGTTCTTCTAACTTTGTCTATTACATTTGGATCTATGTCTAGTAATGCTTTCTCTGTTCTTCTAACTTTGTTTTTATGGAAAGAAAAAAATATGAACTCAAGATGTATATACGTGCTCTGTTAAACATAATAGTAAAAGATAAGCTCTTAAAATGTATTTCAGTGAATCACAAAGGAAGAGTTTTACATCGTCTGGACCTCATTCTTCAATAAGGAATGTACAAGATCCAAATGCATTTGCAGTAGAAAAAGTAAGTGACTTTCCCAAAGTTTGCAGCTTGAAATAGTCTCAAATTTAAAAACACTGATGTATATCTAAATAGTTATGTGTGCTTATGAACTTTGGTATAAATCTGAGAACAACAGAATTGCATATTGAATAGAGAATTGTAACTGAAAAGTTATACTTAGAGAACACACACATGGCAAATGCACCGAGTAAAAATTCTTTGTGATTGCCGGATCCTTCGATTTAATTGAGCATTTTACCAGCATCAGATAATGAAAGGCATTGTGTGACAAAATAATGTGTAGAACTGCATTTTAGACGTACTGAAGACCAAGTTGGTGAAAGATCTGTGACAACACTTCTGAATTGCAAAATACTTGTTTAGGTCTAAATATGCAGGGAGGCACCAGAACTTGTGTTTCTACTTATATTTATCATAACTGTCTACTGTTATGGGTTGTTTTTTGTGACATTTTTGCTTTTTCATTATTTATTTAGAGATGAGGTCTTGTTATGTTGTTCAGATTGAACTCAAACTCCCGACTTTAATTTTAATCCTACCTCAGTCTCCCAAGTTGCGGGGATGAAAATGCATCAGTTTTGGTTTGGTTTGGTTTTTCAATGATATAATATTCTTTTCTAGCCTTTTACTAGTCTTGATTTTCTTTTTCAGCAAATGGTTATTGAAAATGCAAGAGAGAAGATATTAAGCAACAAATCTCTTCAGGAAAAGCTAGCAGAAAACATAAATAAGTTTTTGACTAGGTGAGTTGTATGATTCAAAGCTCTGGTTATTTTTGCCCAATCACCCAACTACACTAATGGTTTTCCTTTCTGTGTTGCAGTGATAATAGTATTGCTCAAGTACCTAAGCAAACAGACAACAACCCTACTGAGCCAGAAACTTCAATTGATGAACTCTTAGTACTTCCGGTATGTATATGGGTGTGTGTGCGTGTGTGTGTAGGGATATGAGTGGGTGAGAGTGTTTTTGGGGATTGTACAGTTAGAACTAAATGGTATTCTGGTTTTATCTTAAAATCATTGCCAAAAAATTGTATGTATAAAATCTAATTTGTAGTAATTAAAATAAAATTTTTATTGCATTTGTAATCTGTTTCTGAATACATTCGAGCAGTGAACACATTTCAAAGACTCATTTATTTAAATAGTAAAAATGGTAGGAATTTACTCAGGAGATCTTGTCTTTTTATACTTTCTACTTCCCATGTAGATTAGATCTATGTAAGTCTCTCTTAGTGTCCGTATTGTTGTCTAGGTTCTCTGGGATTGTAGTTTGTAGCTGGTTTTCTTTGCTTTATGTTTAAAAACCACCTATGAGTGAGTACATGTGATAATTGTCTTTCTATGTCTGGGTTACCTCACTCAAAATAATGCTTTCTAGTTCCATCCATTTTCCTGCAAAATTCAAGCTGTCATTTTTTTCTGCTGTGTAGTACTCCATTGTGTAAATGTTCCACATTTTTTTTTATCCATTCTTTGATCAAGAGGCATTTAGGTTGTTTCCAGTTTCTGGCTATGACAAACAAAGCTGCTATGAACATAGTTGAGCACATGTCCTTGTGGCACGATTGAGCATCCTTTGGATATGTACCCAAAAGTGGTATTACTGGGTCTTGAAGAAGGTTGTTTCCTAATTTTCTGAGAAATCGCCACACTGACATCCATAGGGGTTGTACCAGCTTGCATTCCCATCAGCAATGCAGAAGTGTTCCCTTTTCCCCACAACCTCTCCAGCATAAGTTGTCATCCGTGTTTTTGATCTTGGCCATTCGGTAAGAATTTTTTCTAACGCTTCTAATACCTAATCTGCTTTATAGATAACCAGTGCAGCTTTATTATACCTGTTAAAAAATTATTTATAGATTTTAAGTATTCAGTACTTGCAGATTCACTACACTGGTATCTTTGTATTTGATGAACAGTAGCACTCTGTCTTGTCTTTTCCTATACATTGCTAGGAACTGAGTAGTAATTTAAAGATTACTGAAATAGAATATTAAATATGACTTGCATTCATCATGTACTTTCTAACAAACTGACCCTAAATGTAGCATTTCTCAATCCTAATTCCAGTTTACTTCCCTAATATGTCATGCTTGAATCTTGTGTTGGTGATGCAGAATTCTCATTGTTGTTTAGTGAACTTTCATTTCCAACACCTGAGGGATTTTCCCCTTTTGCTGAATTGTATGGGGTATGTTGGTAATTTTCATAATTTCATTGCTACTTCTTTCTGAGTTGAAGACCTCATTTATTTTCTCTTTAAAGTCACTGATTAGCTTAATTTGTACCATATAATTCATCTAGTTTGTAGCATCTTTGTATATTCAGTAATTGAGAAGTTGGTTATCTCTTGCTGATAGCGTCTTTGTTGGTTTTATGCATCTGTTCATACTCTTAAGGCTTCCATCTCTAGTACCTCTCAAAGGGAGCAACCAAACTACTATGACAGCAACAACACCAAATCAAACAAGATACCAAAAAAAAAACCCACCCTCAACTAAAGCCAGCTCATACATCATAAAGACCATAGAATAGAGAATGACAAAACTAATGTAGTGTCTTATAAAGTTAAAAGTTAGTAAAGGTAAATGTGACAATAATAAGTTAGTGAAATGTAGACTAGGGAAAAGGAGAGAAAGAAAGGTTAAATAAAAGAAATCAAGCCAGCCCTGGTGGCCCATGCCTTTACTCCCAGCACCCAGGAAGCAGAAGTAGGAGGATCTCTGCATTAAAGGTCAGGCTGGTCTAAATATTGAGTTCCAGGACAAGATAATCAAAATACTACTGAAAGTATTATTTAAAAAGGAAGAAGGATGTGGAGCTGAATGCAGCAACTTCTTTATGGGTACTATACAATTTAATCTGTGGGATAGAGGTACAGAGTGGGAGTCTCTTCGGAGACTTAGGTATCCATACTGGATAAATGTCTTAAACTAATAGATCTGTCTTTACTTCAGTAGCTTCCCTCAGTCTGTAGGCTAAGTTTTCCCCACTTTATCAGTTCATATATCCTACGGTAGAGTCTTTGGAGTGGGGGAAGCAAACCGCACTAAGATCATACTTTGAAAACTGTAGATATTAAATATCCTGCCAATGTGACCATGGACATGAAGTAATTTGCTGAAGCTTCAGGCTTCTCGGTTCTTACCCAGTGAACCGCATAGCAGAATGGTGGTTCCAGACAAACCACTGACTTCAGGCTAACAGTCTCTGTGCTATCAGGTGATGATGGGCTTGCCTAGCCACAAAGAAGGGGACTGTTGCCAACTATATCTTTCGATGCTCAGGCCTAACTCTTCCTTTCCATCATTTCCATATCTATCTTCCTTATTGCTACCTTTCCTTCCCACAGCTGTTTTACCCTGGGTATGTGGGAATTTGATTCTAGGTTCCCTGACTTATGATCAGCCCTTGTTTTCAGATCTCAGGTTGTCTCATCTTATTAGAATCCCTCTCAAGATTGTGTCCACTTACAGCCCTCCAAGACAGGGCAGGCAACAAAGTGGGCCCCTTCTCCACTGCTAGCCTGGCACAATGGGGGATTCACTATCTCAGCAACACTCCCAATAGCATTTGAGGATTTTGAGAACTGGGGTTTTGTCTTGTGGATATGTAAGACTGCCAGTCTCTCTTTTACTCCTGCCACATGGCTTTCTCTTTGAGTGAGGCGTGTGTTTTTGCCTTTCCCAGCCACCACTGGAGCCATGCGCTTCTTAATTCCTTTTTACTGTATCACCATCTGTTCATTCACACCTTACAGTTATCCTGTTACCCCTCTGTGATAAAAGTGTTGTTCTTCCACCCATTCTCTTCAAATACAGTCTGATCGCTCTGGTCCTCACTCTTCTCATCAACTACAGTTTCTAATCCACTAGCCCAGAAGTCTTATTTTCTTTTAGATAGGCCTATTGTTCAAATCAAAAGGAATTTTCTTGTAGGGAAATACTCATATATAAAGATAACAATAACATGAATAATAATCTCTGGTATTAAAGCTATATTAATTCTACTTGTTCATGACTTTATTTTTACTTTACAGAGTGAAATCCACATGTCTGAAGAAGCAATACAAGATATATTGGAACAGACAGAATCAGACCCAGCATTTCAGGCTCTCTTTGATCTCTTTGACTATGGTAAATACACCATTTACTATAGCAAGTATTCAAAATTTTCTTCTCTATCTTGAATAACCTAGCACAGAATAAAGTAACATCACCTAGGGCTTCTGAAAACTTCCTATTTCATTACAGCAAGTGATGTATGGAGATGCAAGGGTATTCCTTTATGTTTATTTAGAAAAGTTCAATTATATAAACAAAGAATTGGGTTTTTGGTTTGATTTGGTTTTGTATTTTTACCAGTCGACATGAGGTATGCTGACTCTGTTCTAATACAGGTAAATATAATTGAAAGATCCTAAAAGAATATGAAGTATTCAGCATTAAAGTCAGAACAGCTATCGTATCAGCATTCTCTATGAACTTATTATATGTGCAGATTCTTGGACCTTCCAGAAGCTCTTAATAAACGTTTATCATTCAGAGCCACCATTTGGGCTGGAGAGATGGCTCGTGCTCTGCTTTTCTACAGGTCCTAAATTAAATTCCCAGCATCCACATGGTGGCTCACAGCCATCTTTAGTGGGATCTGATGCCCTCTTCTGGCATAAAGTCATACATGCAGGTAGATCACTCACACGTTAAACAAACAAATCTTTAAAAAAAAAGAGCCACTAGCTGAGCTGGATGGTGGCGCAGCCTTTAACCCAGCACCCCAGAGCCAAGGCAGGCGGGTCTGTGAGTGTGAGGCCAGCCTGGTCTACAGAGCGAGTTCTAGGACAACCAGAACTATGACACAAAGAAAATTTGTCTCCAAAAAAAAAAAAAAAAAAAAAACCCAGCAGTTGTAGTCAGGTGTCATGACATGTGCCCATTGTCTCAGTATTCAAAAGGCTGAGAGGCAAGTGGAAGTGGATTACTTGAACCAAAGAAAAGCAGCCTAAGGCAGCATAGAAAAAAAAAATAATGAAAATATGGTGAGAAAAGCTTTGAATTCATATTTGTAAGTGGCATATAAAGCAGCATGTTAACAATTTTTAGGGTGTGGCTATTATAATTTTTAGGGATTCAGAGGTAGGGATAGGAAAATCAGGGGTTCAGAGTCAGCCTTGGCTAAATAATAAGTTCAAGGTCAGCCTGAGAGCTACCTGAGACCCTGTCTCAAAAAAGAAAAAAGTATGACTGAAATAAAACTTTGAATAATTTATTTAAGAATGGCAGTATTCGTGCTTTTTGTAGTATGGTCACTTAATTGTTTCTCTATTCTCTTTTTAACAGGTAAAACAAAGAATAATAAAAATATAACACAAAGTGTTTGTAGTCAACATATGGAAACTAATCCTAATATAGTCTTAGCTGAAGAAACTAATCTAGCAATTAAAAGTTCTTTTGAAACAGAAGAATCTGGTAAGATTTTTTTTGTTGTTGTTAATGATATCAACTAAAATGTTAAAATTTTTTCAAAATTCAGAAGCAGTACTATTTAAATTAGAAGTTATTCAAATTACTACATAGTTCATTTTTATGCTTATAATTCCCTGTCCAAATACTTTGATTAAAAGATTAATTTTTTCATACTCATTTTTTTCACAGAGCAGTAGACACACAATCTAAATAGATTGGCCAATGGATAAGTCTGTAATGAAACAATTTCATTAAGGCTCAAATTCTAATGTCTGATCTATGAGAGTTTTTCAGCCTTCTGAGTTAAGCTGACAGTCAACAATTGTTTCAAGGAAGTTATACAGTATATGTTGATAGTCTTGAATTTGGTTATTTGTAAGTTTGTAGGTTATCCTGCATCTCTGTTGTCTTTATTCAGAGCCTTATAGTTATTGGAGTACCAACATAGCATGGTTAGTCCATACATAGGAAGCACTTTGTGGATTAAAGAAAAACATGAGTAAGTCAGTATTAAAATTTTAAAATATAGAATATTTTTTAAAGAAATCTTGTCAAGTATAGCACAAATTTGTAGAAGTGCATAATAAAATTGTATTAGCTCTCTATTATGAAATCAAATCAAGAACTTGCCTGTGGAATCACCTCTGAAGTGAGAAAAGGTTCATTGCCAGCACAACAAAGAGTCCTTTCAATCCCTGGATCGCTGTTCTTCAGATAGTCATCATCTTCACTTTTCATAATTTGGTAACTTTATGCCTTTTTCAGTACCAGCCACCTCCATTTATTTAGTCTCTCTACAAGCTGTGCTTGATCATCATTTCTCCTTACCTATTTTGACTGATTGGTGATTTTTTGTGACAGGGTTTCTCTGTGTTGCCCTGGCTGTCCTGGAACTTGCTCTGTAGACCAGACTGGCCTTGAACACAGAGATCCACCTGTCTTTGTCACATAAATTCTGGAATTAACGGTGTGTGCCGCCACCACCTGGCTCCTTACCTGGTTTTAAGTGAAATGAGTAATGGCTTCCAGTTTTTTCACATCTTGTCTTCAAAAACTTGTTTTGGAATATCTTTCTTTGAGTTCATTGTTAATAACAAAGCTCAACTTTACATTTCTTAGGCTGAACTATATTTGTGCATTCGTTTGTGTGTTTGTTCACAACTAAAAGAATATTTCGCTTAAGCTTTAGCATAAGCAAAATAAACCTTGTAATCCTGTCCTCAGAAAGTTACAAATTCATTCAGAAACCTCTTCCAGGTTGAGAATGGAGCTTGTGGCAGAGTGCTTATATAACCTAATGCTCAATTTAATCTTTAGTACTGCTTTTTTTTTAAATGTCATTTGTCCTGTATTTGTGTGGCCTAATATAATTTCCCCCATCTCTCCCTCAATGTGGAATTAAGTGAGCTCTATATACAATATGATTTTACCAGTTATGATAGTTACAGCCATTTTTCTGGATTTTTCCCTATTTCTGTACATATTTGTTCAAATTGTCTCAATTATTACTGCTGTAAAATTCACTGTATTGATGCTACATTGTTTCTCCTTTTTTTTTTTTAACTTCTTTTTGGCCTTTTCCTATATTGTATTACAATTTTCTATTCTGTGTTTTTTTTCCTAGATATCTTAATCTCTATAAGATCATTGAGTGAATTGTTTATAATTGCATTCTAGAAAAATGTGTATGGTTGTCCTTAGTAAATAAGTTAAATGTTAAAGTATACACAGAAATCATGTTAATTGCGCAAAATGATCTTGGTCTCGTTTTACCATTAAAAATAAATTAGGCAAATAGAGTCAGTAGACATGACAAAATTTGAAAATCCCATCGTTCAGGAGGCTTGAAGCATGAGGATCACTGCAAGTTCAAGGCCAGTATGGGCTACGTACATAGTGGGACCCGTCTAAAAAACACCGAGAGGAAGAAAAAAGTCTAGATAGGGAAGCAACTATTTCCACTATTGTTTAGAGCCAGCTTAGGGCATTTTTGTCTTCTGGTAAGTACTGGATGTTCTTAAGCCTGTGTGTGTTTTCCTTCCTTGGCATCTGTTTTCCTAGAAACTTGGAAAACAATCTGACATTTGTTAGTTGTGCATCAGTCTTAAACTTACTGTTATGCCAAAGATTAGTATTTTCTTGGCAAAGTAGGTTGTACAGGAAAAGTGGCTGCTTTCAGAAGCTAACTATACTCAACGTAACTTTCCATCACACTGGTGTTTTACAGATGGGCAATCTGGTCAGCCTCCCTTTTGTACATCCTATCAAAATGAAGATGTATTATTAAGTGATTTGAAGCATGGCAACAGCCATGATGTTCTTCAACAAGAATCCCAGGAAAATTCCTCCCAAATAAACACTAACATTCAAAAAAAGGTCTTTAAAACAGCTGCACCTGCTGAGCAGAAGTGTGCCCTTGATATTACCTTTGAGTCTGTGTCTAATTTGAGTGACTTTAACCAAAGAGGAGGCTCTGCTGAATGTAATGACCATTGTTCTGAGTTATACACCAGTCAGATGCCCACTGACGCTGAAAGGGCTGTGGAGGTTGAAAAGGATTCTTTGTCTCCAAGTATGCTGAATGAACCTCAGATACAGCCTGATCAGCCCGATATGCCAGTGACTTCATTTGTGTCTCTTGGTAGTGAAGCCAATGATGAAAACTTAATTCTCTCTGGGAAAAATACCCAGCTTTTGTCCCAGGATGCTCCATTAACTGGAAAGCCATCTAAAAGTCAATTTTGTGAAAATTCTAACAATATAATAAAAGTTAAAACTAATTCCCATGGTTCCGAGTCACTAGATTCTTGTCAAACTCAAAACAGTAAAATTGAAACTAATAGTGTATCATCAGTTGCAACACAACCACTACCAGATTGCCAAGATAATTCTCCATTGCAAAGTAAAACATCACCTGGGACTGTTGAAAGTTTAGGTTTAAATGTATCTGAACAAATAGAAATTCATCTTGAAGAATCAGTCCCTTCAGATAAACAGCTATCTAGTGGTTCAGCATCTGTTGACTTGAATCATATGGAAAACAAGCCTGAGACACTTAAGTCTAAGAACTCCCAAGAGCCTTCCTCTTCTGTGAAAGATGGAGATACAATTTTTCTTTCTTTGGGTGAACACAACAGCTGTGAAGAAGTTTCACTGGTTCCCAGAGAGGATAATCCTGTGAAAAATAATCATTCGCTTCCTTCAGAATCTGGTGGTTCAGTGGGAGGGTCTCCTGAGGCCCAAAGTACTGATGGTAAGCCTAGCAAAGACTCAGTGGAGGTGGATGCATCAAGTATTGTCTCTCTCAAAATTATCATTAGTGATGATCCGTTTGTTTCCTCGGATGCAGAGCTTAACAGCGCTGTATCTAGTATCAGTGGAGAGAATTTGCCAACGATAATTCTGTCTTCTAAATCTCCTGCCAAAAATGCAGAATTTGTTACATGCCTATCTTCAGAAGAAACTACAAGTGCTGTTGTATCTGTTGAAGTAGGAGATTCTGGCTCAATGGAGCAGAACCTTGTAGTGCTGAAACCTGAGGAACCCGTGGTAAACAACCCTCAGAGTGAAGATGGCATTACTTTTTCAACCAGTGTTGCACCATGTGTTCCTAAGGATGGAGGATACATACAGTTGATGCCTGCCACAAGCACAGCCTTTGGCAATTCAAGTAACATTTTGATAGCTACCTGTGTGACTGATCCAACAGCCTTGGGACCAACTGTCAGTCAGTCTAATGTAGTGGTATTGCCTGGGAATTCTGCACCTATGACTGCACAGCCTCCTCCACAGCAGTTACAGACACCACCAAAATCTAACAGTGTATTTGCTGTCAACCAAGCTGTGTCACCAAACTTTTCACAAGGTAACTCTAAGAGCATATTGGAGGTGAGCTGGGGATATAGTGGTGGAAAAGCACTTGTATAGCATGTACAAGGCTGTGGACTGTTATCTCCAACACTGAATGAGAAGGGATGTGTGTGTGTAAGTGTGTAATTTATATGTTTGTGCACACATTTTGGAGCTTCTCTGGATTGCAATCTTAATTTTCTTGTGTGAAGTCACTGACTAGGAGATAATATAGATAATTCACATGACAAAATACCATACAAATAATTATTTATGCCTCTTTATTCCTACCTAATTCAGCCAGGTTTTGTTTAAATCTGGTAGGCTATACCTTTAATTTTTTTCTTTCATAGTTTTTAATCTACAGCACTAAGCTGTGAAAAGAACATAATTCATTTCATAGCTGTAAACATTTTAACTCAATGTAGCAGGATATTTCTTTATTCTTATTATAGTCATAGTTCTTTTCTGGGGGATAGGGGAGTTTTGAGACGGGTTTCTTGGTATAGTCCTGGCTGTTCAGCAACTCACTCTATAGACCAGGCTGGCCTCAAATTTGGAGAGATGATCCACTTGACTCTGCCTCCCAAGTGCTGGGATTACAGGCATGTGCCGCCACCACCTGACCCTATAGTAAGTTTTTAAGGAATTTGTCTTTTAGAGAGACTTTCAAGAAAACCTGACTTCTACTAAAACTCTCATTTCTCACATTCTGATGGTATTTAGAAATGATTCTTTAGAGGATCCACAGGGGCTCTTGTCTTCATTGTATGCTGGTTTACATACAGTTAGTAATTGATAAGCTTATATCTGTTGATTTATGTTTATTAGAGATAAGAATTTATACGTGTTCTATATCCCCATGTGTACTGATTTATAGATTATTAAATTTAAGTATTAGCAACTATTAAATTTGGTCAATCTATTTTAAGAACTATTTCAAATGAGGTAAAGGATAGGCAAGAACTGTTGCAGAATATGAAGCTTGAGTTAAAGCTCAGAGAAATGAGGTAAGATTTGAAGCCAAGGGTAGTAGAATAAGCATTCGTGGATGTTTGGGAAACTGGCAGGTTTGTGTGAAAATAAGATCAATCTGAGAGGGATAGTTAATGTATTAGGAAAAGGTGCATTCACACCAGGACTAAATAACTATAGCTTTTCTTATGGCTGACTCCTAAGGACCACGTATGCACTATAACTTTCCCTTGGTAGTTTAATCTGGTCACAAAAGTATATTGCTTTTGGTCAATACCATTAAGATAAAAAATAGTTAGAGGCTGTAAATACTCACTTGGAATCCAAGTTTTCTGATATAAAGTTTAAACATGAGACTCTAATTAGTTTCAGTCTTCTTTGTTAGAAGAATCAGTATGTAATGGATCTTCTAGCCATAGTCTCGAGCTTAGGATAATATCGCTAAATGCTCTACACCTTAATATTTAGATTTGCTTTTTCTTCATTTCTCAACTTTATTACTGTACTTAATCAAAAATTTATAAACAAGATTGTCTTAAGTAGGGTTACTATTGTTGTGATGAAAACACCATTACCATTAACAGCTTTGGTAGGGGAAGGGTTATTTCACTCATTATGCCATAGGAAAAGTTAATCATCAAAAGCAGTGAGGGCAGGAACTCAAGAAGTGGAGTCAGGAATATATGCAGAGCAGTCCTGAGGACATAGAGGGCTGCTGCTTACTGGTTACTCCCACTCTTGCTTATGACTTGCTCAGTTAGCTTTTTTTTTTTTTTAATATAAAACCGCAGATCTATAGCTCGGGAATGGCACCACCCACGATAGGTTGGGCCCTCCTGCGTCAATTACTAAGAAAATGCCCTACAGGCTTGCCTATAACCCGGTCTTAGAGAGGTAGTTTATCAGTTGAGGTTCCCTCCTTTCAGATAACTCTAGCTTATGTCAAGTTGACATAAAACTAGCCAGTACAGTTGATGCCTTGTCATCTTGACACACAAACACATCACTGTTAAGCCATACCTTTCTTTTCTTTTCCAAAATCACACATCAGTATCAACATTGTAATATAAACATTCCAAATTTTAAATTGTAAAGTCCCGTGATCTTTAAAAATTCATTCTCTTGGGGTTGGAGAAATGTCTCAGTTGTTAAGAGTACTAGCTGTTCTTCCAAAGGACCCAGGTGTAATTCCCAGCACCCATGTGGCAGCTCACAACTGTCTGTAACTCCAGGGGTTTGGCACCCTCAATCAAGCATATGTGCAGGCAAAGGACAACATTTTTTTTTAAAAAAATCTTTTTAAAAAATATGTCTTCAAAATAGGCAATCTTTTAAAATTCAGAGTCTTTCAATTGTGCTCTCATCAAATCAAAAATAGTTACTTCAGGAGGGAAGAACAGGGGCACAGTCACAATCTGGACAAAGCAAAACCAAACTCTCAACAATATAAATCATTCACTGTCTGATGTCTGAGATTCACTCATCTTCTGGGCTCCTCCAGAGTGAGACAAAGAACTTGGGTCACTTCTTTGGTGCTGCCCTTTGCAGCACACACAGCTCGTTGTCTAGGCTATGGCTGGCTCCACTCCTCCACCTGCTACTATTCTTGGTGGTCATCCCATAGTGCTGGCATCCCCAAAAATGCTGGGGTCACTTCCTGCAACTGAGTTGCACTTTCAACAATAGCCCCACCTGGGCTCTTTTCAGGGACTTCAGCCCTGGCCATACAGTGCCAAGCCTCAGCTGCTCTCCATGACCCCTTCATGCCTTCAAAACCAGTACTGTCAGGGTGACCTTACTTACACTACTAAGATTGGCTACCAGTATGAAGTGCAACCTTGGCTGCTTCTGGAACATAGCTTCTGTGTGCTGACCCCAAGGAAGTACTTCCCAGAAGACTTCATCTCAGTGACGCTAGTCTCTTAGTCACAGCTGATTCTTCAGCACCAACTATCCCAGCAAAGCATAGGTTTTACTTGAGTACTTCTGGGCTCTTGCTAATCACAGCCAATTCTTCAGCTCCAGGTGACCAGACACTAGGTTCTTCACACACAAGGCCCAGTTCCAAAGTCCTTCCACAGTCCTCCCCAGAACATGGTTAGGTCTGTCACAGTAATACTCCACTCGTAGTACCAACTTCTGTTTTAGTTAGTGTTACTGCCGTGATGAAACACCATGACCAAAAGAAACTTGGGGAGGAAAGGATTTATTTCACAGTTCTGTATAGTAGTTCATCAGTGAGGGCAGGAACCTGGAGGCTGCAGCTGGTGCAGATTGTCAGGAAAGAAGATTTGGTGATAGAATTTGCTTCAAAATACTAATTTCTTTGACATTAATTGTTGTCAGAAGATTTATGGAAGTAAAACTGATTTTAATAAAAATTGCTTTTTAGGCTCTGCCATCATAATTGCTTCTCCAGTCCAGCCTGTGCTTCAAGGAATGGTGGGAATGATACCTGTGTCTGTAGTTGGACAGAATGGAAATACATTCTCTACTCCTCCTCAGCAGGTACATTTATGAACTAAGAATAGTGTGAGGAAGCATTCCAACAACAGCATAGTTAATTGTTTCTATGTGTTTCCTTCTAGGTCCTTCATATGCCTTTAGCAGCACCTGTTTGTAACAGAAGTATTACTCAGTTCCCCGTTCCTCAAAAATCTCAGAAGGCTCAGGGACTCAGAAACAAGCCTATTACAGGTACTCGTTCAAAGAGTTCAAACGTTGTGCTTGTGAAGCAGCAACTGAATGTTTTCTCTCTTTTTTTTTTTTGTTTTGTTTTGTTTTTTCAAGATTGGGTTTCTCTGTGTTGCTCTGGCTGAACTCAGAGATATCTGCTGCCTCTGCCTCCCAAGTGCTGGGATTAGATACCCAGAAGAATGTTTTCTTGAATACCTTGTACACCCCTAACAAGCAGTCCTCTTTCCCTTCAAGCAGGTAGTATTTGATTGGACAGCTTTGATTCTGATAAATCCCTTTGCTTTGCTGAAGGTTTTAGGTTTTATCCATTGTTTCTCAGTATGTTCTTTGGAGCTGCCTAAGATCATAATTCCCATTTTTCTCAAACAATTTTGAAGTGTTTAACAAAATATGTGTAACATCTCCTCGTTCCGTGCTTTTGCAAGTGGTCCTGCCATCTCTTTACTTGTGTCAAAAAACACACATTTCTCTTAGTTCAACTATTCATAATTTTCTGTCACATCAGTAGTGTTCTACCCTGTTTTGTTGTTTTGTTTTTAAGATCCTCATTTTTCTTGTTCATCCTATATTAGTTGAGTGACACCCCTGCCCCATACATGTTAGAATATGTGACTTTCTACCTAAACATTTCAGTAACTCCCTGTTGATCACAGGATAAAACTGAAGCTCCTGGCCCAGGGTGGTGCAAACTCTAACCCACACATGGGAGACTGAAAAAAGAGGCTAGACCAGGTGGAACAAGTTAGTGAGATCCTTCTTGAGAAGGGAAAGGAAGTGAAGGAATTGCTCCCTGAGCATTCCCTAAGAATATTCTGGATTTCACTGGAGCGTGTTGTAATGTCTGTCTTTTTACCGCCAATGTTATTAACTTGGAACTCCCTGTTCCCTCCCTCCCATCTCAGTTGTTTGTTTTTGGTTAGTTTGGCCTAGGAACTTTTCAGTCTTGTTAATCTTTACAGAGAATCAGCTCTTTGTGAGACTAATTCTATATATTATTTTAGTTCCTGCTTCTGCCCTGATCTTTATCATTCCTTAACATCTGCTTTCTGCTGTTTGTTGGAACCTTCAGATGCATCATTCTGTGACACTATTCTTGGAGAGATGTGAACAAACATCTCCTCGTCCCAGATGAGGAACCAAGAAACAGACCATAGATCAGAGTCTAACTTGGTGAACCAATGAGCTCTTTTGGATTTACTTACAGGAACTTGAGTGAGGGGTTATTAACAGCAAAAATGACTCAGACTCAAACTGTATCACCAAAGCCCACAAAAGCCTGGGTGACAGCTTACAAAATCTAGAAACCTGGCCACCCTGCACCCCCAATAAATCTAGAAACCTGGAGTGTACTGTACAATCTATAGGCAACACAGCTGGTTGGAGTCCTTTCCAGGTAACTAACTCTGGGGATCTGAACCTCTTCCAGGCAGGTGGGCTCGTCTCTGCTTTTTTAAAACAGGAATAGGTTTGAAAAAGCAAAAGAACAGGTTTATTTGAACAAGTCAAATCTCTGGTGAGCCCTCCAGCCCCAGATTTTGGAGCCTGAGAAGTCATGCAGCCGAACTAAAGGAGAATATATCCATATAGGCTAGGGGTGATGCCAGTTCCTCCACAAGCTGGGTAAAACTGGCTGCTTTAGGCAGGGTCTTGGGCTACTGTCAACTGCTGCAGCCCCCATGAGCTGGGCTTTTGGTGCCTTTTCTTTGTTGGAGATTCTTTGAGAGAGAGGGCTTTGGAGAGAGAGAAATGGTGTTTTCCCAATCAAGCAGGAGTGAGTTGGAGGTTCCGGCCGAACAGGCAGTTTGGCCAATCTTCCTCTTCAGCCTTCTCTGCTGGTCTGTGACTGTCTCTTAGCAGTCTTTATTGTTTATGTATGCCTGGGAAGGGAAGGACTTGGTGGCTGTGATCAGCTTTAGGTGACTTCCTGAAGCTATTGAGTTGTTTACTTTCTGAGCCTAAGGAGATTCCTTGCAGGATGCATTTTTTTCTTCCTTTTAACATCCCATGTCTTAAGGAGCTTCCCCACAAGATGGAGGGTTTTAATCTCAGGAAAACGGCCATACAATAACCATTAGGTTATTTATTTAGGATGTCTGATTAATCATCATTCAAAAGTATTGTTTAGTTTGCAAATATCTACTTTCTGAGCGCAACCATTTAAATTAGCATATATTAGTTATAGTAGAATTTCTGGCAGTGCTGTCTTGGTTATTGTGAACTGTCTTAACTTGTGTTTGTCTTGGAGTGTGTTTCTTTTTGATTTTTCAAGACAGGATTTCTCTGTGTTAACCAGGCTGGCCTCAATCTCACGGAAATACTGCCTCTGCTTCCCACCTGCTGGGATTAAAGGCGTGAGCTGCCACCACCTGGCTGTTATGGAATATTTTCATTTATCAACTTTTTTTATTTTATAAATAATACCAATCAAGATTCCCACTTCCTCCCACTTCCTTTCTACTCCCCCACACACCCTATCCCCTACCCCCCTCCAGTCCTAAGAGAGGGCAAGGCCCTTTCCCCTACATCCAGGCTTAGGAAGGTAGCATCCAAAGAGAATAGGATCCCAAAAAGCCAGTACATGCTGTAGAGACAAATCCCAGTGCCATTATCATTGGCAATTGCCCCAATTGTCAACCACATTCAGAGGGTACAGTTTGATCCCATGCTCGTTCATTCCCAGTCCAGCTGGAGTTGGTGAGCTCCCATTAGCTCAGGCACACTGTCTCAACGGGTGAACCAACCCCTCATGGTCCTGACTTCCTTGCTCATAGTCTCCTTTGAGAGTTAATTTGCTGGGTATAGCAATTATAATTGAGAATTATTTACTTGATATATATTCTTTCTTGCTTTTCTGACTTGAAGGGTGTTGGTAAAAGATCTCATGTTGTTTTGATGTTTCTGCCTCTATGTGAGTTGGTGTTATTCCCTTACAGTTTTTACTCTTGTTTCTTTGTTCTGAAATTTTGAAATTTTGGCTATTGTATGTTGTAGGATTGCTCTTTTCTGGACATTATTGGCTTTGGTTTTTGAGTTTTTGTTGTCGTTTATTTTATATTTTAAAAGATTTATGTATATGACTTTTGTCTGCCTGGTGTCTGTGCATGCCTGGTGCCCACAGAGATTAGAAGACAGCACTGTATCCCCTAGAACTGGATGGTTGTGAGATACATGTGGGTTCTGGAAAAAGAACCCCAAGTGTTCTAGAAGAATAACTAGTGCTCCTAGCCACTGAGCCACCTCCCCATTTGTGTTTGGATCAAGAGTTGGCAAATTCTTGACTATAATTCCATTGAATACATTGTGTTCGCCTATGGATTTTTTCTGCTGTTTCTATCCGTGGATTCAGATTTGGTCTCGAATATAATCCTTTTTTCTTTTTAAAAATTTTAGTTTTGTTTTTGTTTTTTTCCCCCTTTATGTCCACTTTATACCTTACCATTCATCTCCAACATTGATTCTTCTGTTTACTTTTGTGTGTTGCAGTGTTTTCTACTGTGACTTTATTTGATGATTTGTTCTTTCATTTCCACAACTTTTGTGTGATTCTTTTCATCATCTCAATTTCCTTCATGAATATTTGCTTCATGTTTTTACATTTTTCCTTTTACTGATTATTTTAAATACTCTGGTAACTTATTTTCTTGTCTAGGTCATGGATTGATATACTTGCCTGTGTCCTTAATATAGTGGTTGATTTTTTTTTTTAAATGGGACTCTGAAATATTTTTAAAATAAACATATTGGCGCTGGGGAGATGGCTCAGAGGCTAAAAGCACTGGTTACTCTTCCAGAGGTCCTGAGTTCAATTCCCAACAATTACATGGTGGCTCAAAACTATTTCTTTTTTTCTTTTTTTTTTTTTTAATATTTTTATTTTATTTGCATTGGTATTTTCCCTGTATGTCTATCTGTGTGTGGAGTCAGAGACAGCTGTTAGCTGCCATATGGGTGCTGGGAACAGAACCCAGGTCCTCTGGAAGAGCAGCAGATAGTGCTCTTAACTGCTAAGCCATCTCTCCAGCCCCTGAAAACTATTTCTAATGAGATTTGGTATCTTCTGACATGCATACAGAATACTGTGTACATAGTAAATAAATAAATCTTTTTTTTTTAAAGTCAATATTTAAATAGTCAAGTGAAAGGAACTGGGAGAGGGAATCAATAAGAATAAAGTATATGGGTTAGGAGTATGAAAACAATAGAGGAAATTTGTATGTTAGGTCTAAAGAAAGGAAGGACAAATATAAAACTTTAAGTTTCACCTGACCTCCTAAAAGTACAGAAGTATAAATACTAAAAATTAATAATAACAAAAAAGAAAACATTTAGGGCAAAGATTAAAATACAAACTAAAATTGATAGAAGGATATTTTCAGTTTGTATTTCTTCCTGATTGGGAGAGCCTTCTGGTTACTTTAGTCTATAAAGAAG
Organism: Ondatra zibethicus; assembly: GCA_004026605.1. Classification (NCBI taxonomy): domain Eukaryota; kingdom Metazoa; phylum Chordata; class Mammalia; order Rodentia; family Cricetidae; genus Ondatra; species Ondatra zibethicus. The sequence goes on along the minus strand of PVIU01000098.1, from coordinate 74,428 downwards.
CAGGTTTGCCAGACTATCCATACAGCTTATTCCTGCTCTTGCCAGGGTGGGGGCTGTTGAGAATTAGATTAAGGCCCCTTACTACACCTCTGTTTTGATCCCCATTCTGCTGCTTTTTCTGAAGTCTGAGGATCTGCTCATCTGGGTAGTGGCAGGCTTGAGGAAAAGGTAAGGGCTTGTGCCCTTTTCTGGTACCGTATTTATGGCCTGTTGCTCCACTCTCTTCTCCGGCTACATTAAATTCAGCCTCCAATTGGTACTATCTCTCTCTAGCTCTTGTAGCATCTGGTTCTCAGAGTTGTTTGATAACACTTTCCTGGACCCAACTCAGAATAGCAGTGTGGTGTGGCTGGGTATACCAGCTGGCTTCTTTATGGAGAAAAGTCTAGTCTTATCTTATTTCATGTAGGTCTTCCTTTTTTTTTTTTCCTCCTCCATTGGTGATTTTATTATTTTGGCTTCCTGCTTCCTTCCATCCAAATTCCAAGTCTCACAAACACTGCTTCTGGTTTATCATAGCTCCTTCCCCCAAGATGCTTTCTTACAATTAAGCTCTCTTGATCTAAGTACAGTTGACTTCCTTTCTCAGTTTCTTTGACATTTGCAGGTTCAGCCAACCACAGGCAGAATTTTGGAGAGTTGTAACTGCATTTGTGCTGAAGAGACTTTTCTCATTGTTTTTCCCTGAACAATACAGTATTAGCTACTAACATATTTCATATGAGTAACCTAGAGATGACTAAAGGATATGCTTAAGTTATGTGCAAGTACAGCTCCATTTTTCTGTAAGGAACCAAGCTATGTACAGGTGTTGGTATCAATGGGATCAATTCACTCAGACACACTAGTAGAGAACTGGTGTAGTAAGTGCCATTAAAAGCTGTAGTTCTTGGGCTGGAGAGATGGCTCAGAGGTTAAGAGCACGGGCTCTTCCAAAGGTCCTGAGTTCAATTCCCAGCAACTACATAGTGGCTCACAACCATCTGTAATAAAATATGGTGCCCTCTTCTGGCCTGCAAGGACATACGCAGGCAGACCACTGTATACTTAATAAATAAATAAATCTTAAAAAATAAAAAGGATATAGTTTTTTTTTTAAAAAAAAAAAAAGAAAGAAAGAAAGTTATTAAAAGAAAAAGAAAAAACCAAAAGCTGTAGTTCTTGAAGGCTGGATTCGTGTTGGCCTGAAATTAAAGTAAGTCATTTGGTCTGTATCTAGATTTTCTTTATAAAATGAATGAGTATGCTATAGAAAATTTAAGTATTTAAAAAAAAAAATAGTATAGCCAGGTGGTGATGGTGCACACCTTTAATCCCAGCACTCAGGAAGCAGAGGCAGGCAGATATCAATGAGTTCAAGGTCAGCCTGTTCTACAGAGAGAGTTCCTGTACAGTCAGGACTGTTACACAGAAAAGGCCTGTCTCGAAAAACCAACAAACCAAATAAATGGATAAAATTAAAAATAAAGAGAATAATATACCTATGAAAATGTTTTATTTGCAAATTAGCAGTCATTTAAATTTTTCTCATGTAACATTATCATCTGGCTCATCCTTTTTCAGAAGAGTATATATATTCTTTCACAATTGTTTTTCTTTTCTAATGAATTAATTTATGATTCCAGGAAAACAAGTAAATAATTTGACAGATTTGTCCAGTCTTTCAGGAGCGTGTCATATGCAAAGGTAAGGATAAAATAATTTATACTGTAGGTTATTAAAATGCTCAAATGACAAATTTCATGTTACTAAAAATGAGATGTTATATTTTCATTTCAGTAGAACTGAAGCTTCAGATAAGAATATAGCCCCTGAACTTGGGAAAAAATTAGAAGAGGTCACAATTCCCCTCTCAGCAGAGAGGATAGCTCCTGCCAGCAAGCCATTTGAAAGTCATAGGCGTGTGCTCTGTTTCGATAGCACTGTTTCTTCTGTGACAAATACGCAGGGGCCACAGAATAAGTTGACCTCCCAAAACAAAGAAAAGAAGGACACGTCCTTTCCTCCTATTGACTCAGCCATTGTCCCCTCCACCTTAAAACCGCCTTCTAATAGTGCCGTCAAAAGAGAGAGAGAGAAAACTGTGCCCAAGATTTTATCTAAATCAGAAGCTGCCTTTAGCCGACACACCACTGTGAAAGAAATTCAGTCTGAAAAGAAAGTTTTCCCCACAGAAGTGGCTCTTGAGTCTTTCCATAAAGCAACAGCTAACAAGGAGAATGAGTTGTGCAGTGATGGGGAAAGGCAGAAGAGTCCAGACTCTTCAAAACTGCCTGTTGGGCAACAGAATGGGAGCTTGCGGAATGAAAAAGCTATAGCTTCCCTGCAGGAGTTGACCAAAAAACAAGCCACATCCTCAAACAATAAAAATGCTACTTCTATAGGTGGAACTGTGAAGGACCTAAAACAAGAGCCAAGTAAATCTACTAATTCTTTAATTGGTGCAGAAATATTGCAGGATGTTCCACTGCACAGCCCAGCAAATAGGATTGCTGATACTGATTTGCCAGTACCCCGGACACCTGGCTCAGGAGCAGGGGAAACGCATAAAGAAGAGCCTGCCGACAGTATGAAGGCACCCTCTAGTAGGCGCTTTGGTGAAGATGGCAGCATGCCCAGAATAATGGTCCCTCCTGTTACTGCAGACTTGCCTGCCTGCAGCCCAGCCAGTGAAACAGGCAGTGAAAATAGTGTGAGCATGGCTGCTCACACACTTATGATTCTCTCTAGAGCAGCAATCGCTAGAACGACAGCAACTCCTCTGAAAGATAACACACAGCAATTTAGAACATCTTCAAGGAGCACTACAAAAAAGCGGAAAATTGAGGAATTAGATGAGCGGGAGCGAAACTCCCGTACTTCTACTAAAAATCTTGCAAATTCATCAGTACCAATGAAAAAGAAGAAAATCAAGGCAAGTTTAAAAGTTTTCATTCCAGTTTCACTTCTGTGCCTTCCTCAGTGTTCACATTAGATAGAGAACTTAGTACTGTTTTGCTATAGCTACCTGACCAAATGTACCCTCAGAACCATACGCTTAGTAGTGTTTCCCAGTCATGATGATAAGAGAGTTGTCTGTAGATATCATTCTTAGGAAAAGTGAATGTTTCTATCATGATATCTATCACCCAGGATTTTTCATGGGAATACATAAGATGTGAAAGACTGGGAAACTACCATTACATGTTTTACCCAGTAAAACACTACCTTACTTTCTTTGACTTGGAGTTTTCTACTTATTTCCCCTTTCCTCCATGGTCTTTAATGATGGTTAGCCTGGCAGACCAGAAGAAAAACTCATGTCCCCATGTTTTTTCTTACCATGATTGTCTTTAGTAAGGCAGTGCAAGGGTAGTAGCAATGATAAATGCATATATGTAAAATTTGTTTGTTTTACTGAGTAGACTGAATCGAAAATATGTGAATACCATAGAGAAAATATAATAGGTGGGGGAAAGGGTGTCTAGGTTTTGTGCCCTGCAACTCTGAGTTTGAACTCTGTTTCAACTGCTTGTCATCCCTGTGACTGTCCATGGTTAGTCTATGGTCTCTTCTTCTGTGCCTCATCATTTACCATAAAATCATACATCTTACTCTGTGGTTTTATAGTCTACTATATAGTCTGCTACTTCAAAAAATATCTCTATACTTAATGGTAGGAACTTGGTGAGTGAGTGGTAATCTTCGATGTGTGTTAGCAAAGGGGTCAGCTGGTGAAGGTACTTGTCCTCAAGACTGATGATTGTGGAGTTTGATCCCTAGAAACCATATGGTAGAAGCAGAAAAGCTCCCTCAAACAGTCTTCTGAGTTGTATACTTGTGTGTGTATGTGTGTGTGCACATGTGTCACACACATACAAAATCAGTATAATCAAACAACATTTGTTAGTAATACTTTCTAAGGCCTATGGTTTTACAAACATGACCACCTTAAAGGAAGCATGTTCTTGTCTAACATTCACATAACCTACCTTTTACCTAAACTAATATTTAATTACAATTAAAGTGTATTTTAACATTGAGTTGATAAAACCTGTCTGTCTTCCCCTGTAGAAATAAAATTATGACAGAATCAAAACTGATGCAGTTTAATAGTAAAGAACTCTATATAATGTTTTAGGTGATCTGCTAAGAAAATTATCTGGCCTAGAGTTTATTGTTTTTTCTTCTCTTGTTTTTGTCTTCACAGAAAAAGAAGCTACCTAGTTCATTTCCAGCAGGAATGGATGTGGACAAATTCTTGCTGTCGTTGCATTATGATGAGTGAACCCCCTGACACAGAGAACAGTAGCTGTTTGAAACTAGTGTCCTTCAAACTGTGCGTGTAGGAAATGGGATCGCGACAGACTCTGCAAACATGACCTGCACTTTCATTGTACTGAGATTTCACTTTATATCTTAAGTCATGCTGTTTCTGAAGCAGCTTCCTAGTTTGTAAATAGACTTCCTTGCCATATTTTTATTTTAGAAAAAAAGAAAATGTGCAAAAATGTAAGTAAAGCCAATCTGCAAAACTGTACAGCTTTGACACTGTATATTGTACATGTGTATATTGTGTAGAAATACAGCTTAAGTCAGCCTAATGTTCCCACCCAAGGCTTCTGGAGTAGTTTCTCATCTCCTTTGTAGGAAGATGATGGTTATTCTTATAAATTACCTTCAGCCAACGTTAATAAGACACTTAAATATACAGCCACTAAGTAAAAAATAATGATGATAACCACCTTAACTGGCTTATAGAATACCTAATCAGAAAGCAGCAGCTTGATGATTTCCCTCGGAATCAATAATTTATTATTCCTTTCTCATAAATTGCAGTAAAAACTATATTTCTGAAATTCTGTACTTTCTTCCAATCATCTGTTCTCTTTGTTTTAAAGAGATTTTTATAAACCACTTATTAAGTGTTCTGATACTTCAATTATAACAATTACAAAATTTTACAGAACATTAAGTGGTTAGACTATTGAGCCATAAAAAATTTGAGTTACGTAGAAGTTGAGATTTCTTTATTGTATATAAACTTTCCCTGAGTACTAGGGATACAAAGAATTGCACTAATTCATAGAATTTTTCACATACTAGTGACCAATGCACATTTAATTTAAATCTTGTATGTAAAAGCTTATGTGGAGGATTGTCTTCTGGTGTCTTTGAAAGTCATGTCCATCATAAGATGTAAAAATACAAATCATAGTTCTATTGTAATTTAGTTTGCCCTAAAGTGGGGTGTGTAAATAACTGTGTCTGTACTTACCTATAGAGCATTGTGTTCCTAGAGTGTTGTAAATACTTGTTCTCGAGGGCCTTAGGAGAGAGAGAGGTGCCTTCTCTGTGCTGACGGATTTATAGAAGTACCAGTCAAGTTGAAAAGCTGGCTTAAACTTTAAAGTAATGATAGAAATTATCATTAATACTTGACCAATTGTGCCTAGATATTGAAGTGTTTTCGTAAGCCCTTTCTGTTTACCTAAATACCAGTATATTAGGATTTTTTTTTTCCTACGAGTGTATATTTTATTAAAAAGTCACTTTCTTCAACCATTTTTTTGTACTGGGCCTTTAACAAATAAATCCATCCCACTGTAATAACAAAAATGTTTTCAATATAAAAGTTACGTCTTTTTAATTGCTAGATTTTACTGTACAAATTTATACTGAGAGAAATTTTTATATGACTGATCTATTCCTAAGGAACTGAATAATCATACAGTTAATATTTACATAACTTAGTTTGGGTCTCTCCTACAATTAAGTTTGAATAAATGTATTTTCATTAACTTTACAAGTTTGAATTTATATTAACAGTCCTATTTAGAAACTGTTGATTCAATTTCTTTTCAGGTTAGTTAATTCTCACTGTTTTTTAGGAATTCACATAATGCAGAAAATTACAGATTTTCTTGTTTAATTGCAATCTATGTGCTACTTTGTGAAAATTCATATATAAGTTAACTCATGATTTATTTAATAGTTGTGTGTGTTTTTTAGTCAGTGTCTCTCATGTAGCTCAGCTCACTTTGAATTCATTATATTGTCAAGTGTCTTTTAATTCCTGATACTCCTCTCTGCCTCCTAAATGCCTAGTATTGTAGACATGCACCACACACAACTTCTTCAGGATTCTCTTCCTTGTTGTTCTTTGGTGGGTTTGTTGTTGCTTGTTTGTTTTATTTTTTGAGACAGGGTCTCTATGTAGTCCTGGCTGACATCAAACTCAGAGATCTTCTGCCTCTGCCTCCCAAGTTCTGGGATTAAAGGTGTGTGTTACCATGCCTGGCCTTCAGGATTTTTAGTGAACTATCCTGAAGCACTAGATCGTAAGTCCAAAGACAATCTGCACATACACACAACCAGAGAAGAATGTCAGGATGTTTTATTTCTCTCTGCCATTCTCCCTTAGGACAAGGTCTCTCTAGGCCTGGAGCTTGATGATTTTAACCTGTGCTGACTGGTTAGCAAGTCCCAGAAATCCTCCTGTCTTCCTCCTTGTGGGACCCTCACCCCTTATTCTCAAAGGGGCAAGAAGAAATTTCCTAGCAGAATGTTTTCCCAGGAAGATAGTGGCCTTCCCCTCTCCCACCTGGGAGATTCCGAGCACGAGGTCACTTAGCTCAGCCCAGCCAGCCAGACACCTGGTGATAAAGAAGCCGGATGGGAGGGAGCAAAAGGCCTTGCACCCGTGCCAAAAGCAGCTTCAAAAAGCCTCTTTGTAGTTACACCTTTAAAAGCTTACCCCACAGAGGAGATACAACTCCTCTCTACCTCACTGCAGCGGGGTCAGAGATGGGTTCCAAACATGTTTGTATTATGCTAATTAAACCTTGCTTATTACAGTCTGGGCCTCTCTGGTGGTCTCTCTCTGGGGGGTTGCAATCTGGACACAACACTCCTGTCTTTGTTTCTCACATTCAGCAGCAAGGATACAGGTACACAAGCCATTTACATATATGCTGTTTATATAGGTGCTGAAGATCTGAATTCAGATCTTCATCCATGCACAGCAAGCACTTATAGCCACTAAGTCATCTGCTCTGCCTTCATTTCATTGTTTTTAGGTGTTAAAAATAGAAACATCACTGAGCTCATTTGTAAAGAAACATCTGTTTACATATTCATTTATTTCCTTAGGAGACATTTTACTAGTTAGTTTTCTGCCAACAAGTAGTTGTTTCTTCTAAACCATATATTTATACCTCATATAATTATATATTATGAATATACCATAATATGTATATTCAACTAAATCACTTATTTCGCTAGGCTTTTATTTAACGTGTTTTAAATAGCAGTAGTTAACTTCTAAATCCGTATGTAATTTGAGTAACTGCTGTGAAAAAATGGCGGAAGAGTGCTTTCCCCTGACTCGTTTCCCCATTTCGCAGTTTGTTAAAACAAGCTGTCCTTTCCCATGTTCATTTGCATTTCATCCTACCACAATTCACACTTTTAGTTCCAAATTCCGAAAGCAGCTGACAACCAACTCCTTGTTCTCAAATTTAACTTAGAACCCACTTCATGGTAAAACATTGCCTCTTAACTCTTCTATTTCATTCTATCTGAACAAACCCCAAATATTCTGAATTATTAAACACAGCTTACTCCAAAAGTTGATAGTCAAGGCTTTCAGGTTTGTATGACATTCACCTACATGTGTATGAACTAATACACTACATGCATAGATTATGTTCATTGGTTGCATCATAACTCTAGCTGTTAGTACTAATTTTTTTTTCAAATATGCCACTTCTACTTCCTGATTCAGAATCATGTTATTTCAAACTAAAGTTCCATTGAAATCAGTTTTCAAAGTACATTAAAGTCATAGCTTAATTGATGCTAAATAGCAAGTGGAGGTAAAGTTCATGGCACAAGCTTGTAATCCTAGCACTCAGAAGTCTGAGGTAGGAGCATTGCCAGGATCAAATGGTAAACATGAGGTAAATATCAATAGTTTTTGGGTTTTTTTTTTTTGTCTTGGTTGGTTTCGTTTTGGGTTTTGAAGCAGGATCTCTCTATGTAGGTCTAGCTGACCTGTAGCTAACTGTAGACCTGACTGGCTTGAACTCCAAGAGATGTGCCACCATGTCTGGCACTCAGTAAAGTTTTATATATCCTTATGAATTTCTTGACAAGCTGTTTTTAGGGAACTCTTCATTTCATAACCAGTCCTAATGGTTGTTGGAACTATGTGGATATGTTATTCTTTAATTAATGTAAACTTTCTACTTTGACTTTCTGAAACACCTTGACTCAGATTTGTTTTTATTGTCATACGAAGTTTTTTATTGTCATACGAAGTTTTCTGCTTTTGTGGAAACACCGTGTTTTAATTATGGAAACAAAGATTTAATATATTTCATTCCTCAGTTTGTAGATCTCTAGCTGATAACCTAATGTAAACTTTTTACAGTTGTAGTATATAAACAGTGTACAAAGTCATACACCTCAAGAAATTTACTCAAACTACACACAACCCAGATCAAGACTATCAGCACTCTAGAAAACCCTTATCTCCTAATGACTCGCAGCCCAAAGCATAATAACAACTCTGGCTTCTAGCATATGGGCTCGGCTTCCTGTGTTAACTGTAAGTTTATTAGTGTGGCATATTCATTGTGAGAGTTGATCATGTTTTATTGAGTCTCAATAACTGTACAATTTCACTGTGATTTTAACACAGTGAACCTAGTTTTGCAAATGTTTTGTGTTCAATTTTTGTCCAATTTGGGGCTGTTATGAAGAAAACTGCTGCAGATATGCTTGTTTATGTTTGGAGAATTGCTGCACTTTTTGGTTAGTTACACATACCCAGCGGTATTACTGAGACACATTGTTGTCTATTCCCACACATGTTTAAAATTGTCCCAAGTGATTGTGCTGATCCATACCTGCTCTGCAGCGTCACCAGTGCTCAGTCTTTTCATATTAGTCATTTAATGAGTGTGTCAATACACAATATGGTTTTCTTGCCTGATGTTGAATACCTTTTCAAATAGTTATTGACTATTGTGGATTGTCCATATCTTTTGCCTACCTTTGTAATGAATTGTCTGAATTTTTTTTTTAATTTTCAGTGGTCTTTCTGTATTCTAGATATAATTGGATATATTGATCTCAGTTGTCAGTATTTTCAGTATTTCTGTTCAACATGGTTTTTTGCTTAATGCCATATTTTAAGAAAACATTAATCTGGAATTGATGTCCCATGTGGATATCCTGTTAATCCAGCACCATTTATTAAAAGATTGCATTGAAAGAGATAGGAGACCTTCTAAAACATGAGTCTCTGCAAATCATGTCGGCTTCAGGCCCTACTTGTGCTCCACTGACCTGCAGCAGTGCCTGCACAAGTCCATATCGCTGCTGTCCTCATCTGACTAAGCTAATATGTCTTGGTCTTTTACAGCCAATGGACACCAAGTGTCTTGTAGTCCTGCACCTGTCTGCTTCAGCAAGCAACACCAGTTCCGCTTAGCCAGCACGTGCGGCCTGTACTACCTGATTTCAAACAGCTGGCTACACTGAGCTGAGAAAGCGCCTACAACAGTTCAGGCATCCTGGGAGAGCATGTCCTGGAATTGTTTCCAGGATGGATGTTGAAGGCCACATGCATGTTGTACACTTAGAGGAAGGACTGATGTGTGTGCTAGGTGGGGATCTCATTACTGGAAAGGGTAATGACTTTCTCCTCCCTTGCCAGAAAAGTTAAGGATCTTTTTGTCAAAGTAGGTTGTATATAGATGTATGTGGTAATATTTCATTTGTAGTATCTTCAGTTTGCCTGAAGACCAGAACGCAAAACAGTCACACTAGTCAGCCATAGAGGCCAGGCGTTGGTGGTGCACGCCTTTAATCCCAGCACTAGGGAGGACTATAAGGCAGGATGAGACAGGAACTCACTCTCTTTTCAGTCTGAAGATTTCATAGAGGTAAGAAATCTCTAGTGACTTGTCTGTTTTGCTTTTCTGATTTCAAGGTTGAACCTTAATATGTGATCTGGGTGTTATTCGTGCTACAGATGTGTCGATTCTTGTTAACTAAATCATGTACTATTTTAATGTCAGAAATTGGAACCAGGTTAAAGATATGGAGGGTTTGTTTTGTTTTGTTTTGCTTTGTTTTTCTTTTTGAGAAAATACCTTTAAACAGCCAATTAGGTCTTAGGTCTTTGATAATAATACAGGTTCATCCTCAGTGAATTTAGAATTGTGCTCAAGTCTGGGTAGACAATGCAAAAAGCATTTGGAGCCAGAAGGTGTGGTGCAAGGGCTGTGGAGGCGGAAGAATAGTGGCTGAAGATCATCCTTGGACATTAGTAAGTTCCTTGGACATTGAGACTGTGCCTCAAAAACAATATTTGCTAATAGCACTTAGAAGTTGTTTTAAGCCTGGCAGTGGTTGTAGACACATTTTAATCCTAATACTGGGACACAGGTAGGTGGATTTCCATTAGTTTGAGGACCGCCTGGTCTACAGAGCGAGTTCCAAGACAGCGGGGCTACACAGAAACCCTGTGTGTGTGTGTGGGGGGGGGAACCAGAGTATTTGATAGAGTAATTCTTTGGAGGATGCCTGTTTCATTTAAATACTTAATAGTCTACAGCAGTGGTTCTCAACCTGTGGGTCAAGGGGTTGAGATCCCTTTGTGGGTCAAATATCAGATATTTTTATTGCAACTCATAACAGCAAAATTAGTTATGAAGTAGCAATGAAATAATTTTATGGTTGGAGGTCATGAGAAATGAGGAACCTATATTAAAGGGTCACAGCATTAGGATGGTTGAGAACCTCTGTCCTAGAAGGATTTAAGTTTAAATGCAAGTCTGGTATCCTTAAAGACAGCAAGGAGTGAGATAACTGTGATCCTGAATAGTCCCACATGGGGCAATTCACCTGGGGACTGTAACATGTCCCCTGGCCATTTCTGCTTTTCTAAGCTTGAAACACTGTCAGGGTTAAGTCTTAAATCATGAACTTTGCTCGCATAATTTTTCTTAAAATAAAAATTTAGCACATTGAATTGTTTCTCCTACCATGTGTGTCCTGAAGATCAAACTCAGGTCACTAGGCTTTGCAGTGAGTGCATTTACACACTGAGCCATCGCACTGGCCCTGTTTGCACAATTGCTTCGAAGTGTGAGCTAACAGCTATACAATCTGGAACATGTTTCACCTGGGTTGGATAGGAATCTTATGTTTAGTTACATGGAGCCTGAGCACGCATTGCACATCCAATAAGAGTCTAGTCTCTTCTGCATACTTCACTTCTAGTTCTTATGTGCAGAACTTTTCCAGGCAGGCAGCAGGGAAGGTTCTTGATATATAGCGATAAAACAGAAGGTCAGCTTGATGCTTACTGAAATGGGAAATGTTGCCCTAGGGCTCTTTGATGCCACTTTTCCTGTCTTATTTACCTCTGGCATGTACCATGCCCCTGTTAGGGACTTTGAAGGTTAATCCAAGACCAGTGGGCTTGCCTGAGAGGGCGGGGGACTCAGCCTGATCTCTAGCTGCCCTTCAGAGGGGACAGAGCAGAAAGTAGTAAGAGCAGTTGTGGAGCCAGACCTGTATTTGAGGAGAGGAGCTGTCTCTAATCATTGTTTCCATTTGGCCATATTGCTCTGTGTCAACGGACAAGAACCCTGTTTGGATGGAGCTTGTTTTATCCACCAGTTTACTCAGGGTGTTAATGCAAGGCCAGGCTCAAGCTTTGCAATGTGACTTAACAAGAATAGAACTGAGGCAAAGATTTGCCTGGTGAGTGTCTGTGTCTCTGCCTTGTTTTTATTCTTATGTGCATCTGAGTGTGGGTTTGTGCACATGTCCAAAAGAGGGTGTTGAATCCCATGGAGCTGGAATTACAGGCAGCTGGGAACCACACAGTATGGGTGCCAGAAACTGATGTTGGGTTTTTTGGAATAACAGTGCACACTCGTTTGGTGTGGGACAATGGTCTGTATTCTGTCAATTATATTTTAAATAAACGCTGATTGGCCAGTAGCCAGGCAGGAAGTATAGGTGGGTCAATGAGAACAGGAGAATTCTGGGAAGAAGGAAGCCCATTCCTCTGCAGTTCTGACCCAGCCACAGAAGAAGCAAGATGTGACTGCCTTGCTGAATAAGGTACCAAGCCACGTGGCTAACATAGACAAAAACTAATGGGTTAATATAAGTTATAAGAGTTAATAAGAATTCTAAGCTACCAGGCCAATCAGTTTATAACTAATGTAGACTTCTGTGTGATTCTTTGGGACTTAACGACTGTGGGAACCGGGCAGGACAGAAAACTCAGACAACACTCATGCTTTAAGCCATGAGTGAGAAGCCATTTCTCGAGTACCATTCTCATTTTTTTTTTTAAGATGTACTCTTTTACTGAGCCAAGAGACCACTAATAACCAACAAACTCTAGGGACTCACCTGGTTCCTCATCTTACCCCAACCCTTGTGCTAGGGTTAGAGACTCATAAAAGCTGCTCTCAGCTTTTCTGTGGATCCTGGGCTTCTGGGTTCGGGTCCTTGTGCTTGTGTGACAGGCACATTACTGAGGATAGATTGGATTATTTGGTGCGAATATTCCCTTTGGTATTTAATTTTTTGTTCTTGGTGGTTAATGTTTTGCTCTTCATATATCATGAATATTAATATTTTGTCAAGTAAATAGCAAAAATTTCTTCAGTAAATTATCTCTCTCTGCTCTATTAACTTTACTGTGCTGAACTTAATTTTATGCAGCCCCACTTCTCAGTTCTTGCTCAGCTTTCCTGGGCTGCTGGAGTCCTAGTCATTATTTTCCTGTACCTAGATTGGGACATCCAATTTCACCAGCATCATTTGTTGAGGAGACTTTTCTTCTCCAATAGTTGCTGAGAATCAGCCATAGCTGTGTGGGTTTATTTCTGGGTTCTGTATTCTGAAGCTTCATTCTTGAGTCTCTGTGCCCTCCGATGTTATCTATTGATGAGTGGCAGTAGGCTCATTACTGTAGGGTAATGTTACTGTTTGTTTTGTTCAGAGTTAGCAAGTTGGTACAACACATTCATATGTATATACTTCCAATTATTTCTTTTCCTTTCTTCTATAACCCACCTTTATTTATGTAGTGCTGGAATGGTACCAGGGCTTTGGGATGCCAGGCAAACACAACCGAGCTACATTCCAAGCCCTGTTCTATCTTCATGATGGACTGTTCCCTTCATTAATATATAGTGATATTCTTCGGTGTCTTATCTGAGAAGCAGTCTTGAAATCCAGCACTTGTCATTCATGACTAAAGCTGCATCTGCTTGCTCTTAGCTTCTATTAAAGAGCATATTGTTTCCCATTCTGCCACTGTTAGAGTCTGTCAGTATTTTTCTTGTAGACAACACTTTGATCATGTTTTTAATTGAGATAGTCTTTTATTTTTTAAGTTGAAGCCATTAAGAGTTTGGGCTGAGAATTTGCCCGTTATGATAGTCTTATTGATTTCATTATTTCTTTCTTATTCTAAGCTTTGCTGGTTTACTGAGTTGGGCATATTTTATTCTCTCCTGGTTCTCAGTTCCTCTAGTGGAACTCTTTGTTCTGCTCTCATGTTTGTGACTGTTTCTTCCTGCTCTGTAGGATTCCTGTAAGGATCTTAAGTGCTGACTTAGTTGACATGAATTGCTGTAGTTTATGATCACTTGGAAGATTTAACCATCTAATATTCATTGGTACTCACATAACTTTATTTGAAATCAATTTTTTTAAGATTTATTTATTAAGTATACAACATTCCTTCCATGTATGCTTGCATGCCAGAAGAGGGCACCAGATCTCATTATAGATGGCTGTGAGCCATCATGTAGTTGCTGGGAATTGAACTCAGGACCTCTGGAAAAGCAGTCAGTGCTCTTAACCTCTGAGCCATCTCTCCAGCCCCCTGAAATCAATTTTGACTGCCCAAAGATTAAAGTTCAAAAACAGAAAACAAACAGCCACAGTCTTACTCTGTTCATTCTAATGGCAGAATGGGAAGTTTGCTGGGTGTTAAACAGATGATTTGGAGGCTTAGGAAAGTCTAGGAGCCTTGTCACTGCTATTGCGATGGTGCTCAGCAGCCTTCCCGAAGAAACCCATCTGTGACTTAATCTTATTTCCTTGGTGTATTTAGATGTAAAAATGCTGGATCTCTAGTCTCATTAGGAGAGAGCCCCCATTACAAAGTATCTCTTAGGATGGCTTCCCTCTACAGATACCAGCAGCTAGTGAGGTCAGGAAGCATAATATCTCATTTCTCTGGCATCTGCAACATAGTGTGCAAGTCCTCCCTAGTTGTGTGACACCAAAATGTGGGTCCTGGGAACCAAACATCACCTGCAAGAACAACAGATGCTCTTTGTTTTGTTTTTTCGAGACAGGGTGTCTCTGTGTAGCCCTGGCTGTCATGAGACTAGCTCTGTAGACCAGGCTGGCCTTGAATTCAGAGATCTGATCTGCCTGCCTCTGCCTCCTGAGTGCTAGGATTAAAGGCTGTGCCACCGGTACCTAGCTAACAACAGATCTCTTAACCGCTGAACCAGGTCTCTAGCACCAACACTGGTATTTCAAATAGTGGTGTTAGACTGTTCAAGTTTACCAAAAATATTAAAGGAGAAATTTTTATTTGTACTTTCAATAGGTTTTGGATATGATGATTATTTTTTTAAAAAAATTTTAATAGAAAATAATAAAAAATGAAAAGCTTATGTTGAATATAAGCTGGCCCAAGAGAGTCACATTCACTTCTGCAGGGTTTCTGATCACATGGAACTGTCTCCTAAAACAGGTCTGTCTACAGCTTCTCAATCAGCACAGCAGAAGCACCTCCTCCTCCATTGCAAATACTGGCCAGACCAAATTCTCCTTGCTTCAAGGCATGAGCCAAGTGAACAACAATCCGGGCTCCAGACATCCTAGGATCAAGAAAGCATTTGGTTCTTTAATAAAGGACAGACTTAAGGGCTAACCAGAAGAGTATCCACTCCAAATTAACTTCTTGAAAACCTTATTAGCCATAACTTGTAGCTGAGTTAACTATGTTTCAGTTTAGGAAATGAGTTTCAGGAAGAGGTTACAGCTCTTACAAAAGCCTAGGCTTTGTTTTCTTTACTGTTCAACACTGTTAGTGTGCTGAATAGTTTGTGTTATCTTAACATAAGCTAGAGTTATCTGAGAGAAAAGACCAACAGAAGATCAGGCTGTGGATAAGACTCTAGTGTATTTTCTTTAAATATATAAATAAATCTTTATCTATTATGTATCCAGTATTCTGCCTGCATGTATGCTTGAACGCCAGAAGAGGGCACCATATATGCCATATCATCATAGATGGTTGTGAGCCACCATATGATTGCTGGGAATTGAACTCTGGACCTCTGGAAGAGCAGCTGGTGCTCTTAACCTCTGAGCCATCTCACCAGCCCTCTAGGGTATTTTCTTAGTGATTGATAGGGGAGGCACCATACTGGAGGTGATGATCCTGGATTCTATAAGAAGGCAGGCTGAACAAGCCATGAGGAGCAAGTCAGTAAGCAGCACCCCTCTTGGCCTCTGCATCATGTTCCTGCCCTGTTTTGAGTTCCTGTACTGAGTTCCTTCAACCCTTTCCTCCCCAACTGGCTTTGGTCGTGGTGTTTCATCATTTGAAACTCTGACTCCGACAGATTTCAGAACACAGATGTGCTAAGTCTGTGTTCACTGTTGTATGTGATCTCCCAGAAATCATGTTTGAGTGACCCAGTGAAATAGCTGATAGAGATGTAGAGGCTACTATTAACTTGGGTGGGATTATTTGTTACAGTACTCACCCGATTGGATGGCCCAGAGAAACAGCTCCTCCATGGATATTCACTTTTTGAGGATCAATCTCCAGCATTTTAATGTTGGCCAGTACAACCACACTGAATGCTTCATTTACTTCCCACATGGCAATGTCTTCCTTTTTCAATCCTGCATACTTAAGAACCTAAAAATAAATTTTAGATGGTTATCCAGATATTTAGCAATCAACTTGTTTTTGTTATTTTCTGGAAATTTTACAGTTTTGGTTTCTGTTTCCCCTTGATGTAGTTAGCTACTTAAATAGGAAGGGCTTGTTTTCTTTTCTTTTCTTTTTGAAAGGATTTGTTTTCAAATTTTGTTTTCCTCCCTGTATTATAATCAGAATTTGTTTGCAGTGCATTATGATGTCTACTTTTCAGAGATACAGAAATTTTTATGTAATTGGGCATTCCACAAATGTTTGAAAGGTGCATTCTCTACATGACAGTACATCATGCTGTATGTCCTTAAAATGTATCTTGCTGGCTATATGTTACTTAGTTCTATATTCTTGCAGAGTTTTGTCTGTTTCCACATGTCCCCTCAGTTTCCTTAGAAAAGCTGTGGGATTATCTCAGGCACACTTTTGTGAAATCTTGATCATGTTTTGTTTCACTAGTTCCTCATCTTGAGGGGAAGGGATTTTTGTGCTAATGATTATCCTTATAATAATAATAATAATAATAATAATACCTTTTTAAAAAATATTTCTAAAGTCCCCTTTCCTTAGAAATTTTACCATTGGCTGCAAATTTAGAGCATTCACTTTCAAATGTATCTGTTCCTGTTTGAGAGCTGCAGCTTCCTGTGTTGTCTGATCCTTCTCTAGTCTTATGTCTATATGCTCCTTTTTTAAAAATCTGTATAGTATTCCCAGAAGTCAGCTCTAGCTGAATGGGCGGTATACACCTACAGTCCTAACACTCTAGAGGCTGAGGTAGGAGGACCTCAAGTTTAAGACCTTCTCATACAAACAAGAGGTCAAGGTGAGGACATCCCTTGTAAGCATATATTTGCTGAACACATCCGAGATCTCCAAACCCTGAACCCCTGAGGTTCAGAGGTTCCACATCCTGAGGATTTTTGTTTGCCTGTGACCTCTTAATGTCTTCACACAGGCTTGGTATGTCTGCCTTTGAAAGCACAGAAAACAATGTAGATTTATTGTATCTAGTGTTAGCTCTTCCCTGCAAGACATACAGTCCATGGTTCCTTTCAGCATGAAGAAACCTCTGCAGGCAGCTATTTACTTTATATTCTAGACTGGGTGCCTTTCCTTTACCACACCAGGTGTATGCATTCAGCATCATATTTACAAGTGATTCAGTTATCCACTTCTAATCTGTTCTAATGAAGATAGTTCGAGGTTTCCTCTCAGTTAACTATTTTCTGAAGTAAACAGACTCAATACCAAATTATCTCTGTTCTTCAAATGAACATGTAAGATGTAAAAACTGCAATCTTAATACAATAAGCAAAGCACAAGTTAGCAAAATCACCTTTTCTTACCTTAGGTACAGCATATGCGGGCGCAACTGGAAAATCAATAGGATCTACAGCAGCGTCAGCAAATGCTGAAAAAGAAACACTATTAAACTCTTCTACATATGCCCAAAGATTCATCCATGTATATAAGACTCAAAAGCATTGCCTAATCTCTGTGCCGTATGTGACTGTATTTGCTCTTTATTTTTTAAGGCAAGGTCTCACTATGTAGCCCTGCCTATGCTATAACTTACTCTATAGACCAAGGTAGACTCATATTCAGGACATGCCTGCCCCAACCTTCTGAGTGTTGGGATTAAAGGTATATACTACCACACCCAGCTACATATTTGCTCCTTTCGTAATATTCTGTTCTTAATAAAATTAAACTAGTCTCTAAGACACTGATTTGCCTGGAAAGAGGTTAAAAACTGTGGCACTAAGACAGTGGCTCTCAACTTTCCTAACGCTTTGACACTATAAATATAGCCTCATGTGTGGTAACCCTCAACCATAAAGTTTTCACTGCTACTTCATAATGAATTTTGCTACTGTTATGAATCGTAATGTGTCAGCTTTGTGACCCCTGTGAGGGGTGTTTGGATCACAGGATGAGAAGTGCTGGTCTGGGAGCAGCTCCAAGCATATGCTATTCCACCAGAGTTCAGTTCTTAGCGCCCACAGCAGTCATCTCACAACTGTCTCCAACCCCTAATGGGCAATAGGTGCCCATGCCCACATGCTGACACATGAAAAGTGAAAGTGAAACATGCCCTGACAATGCTGAAGCATGCATGGGCAGGCCATTTATATTGGGTTTCATGGTCTGAGTTGATGAGGACGACTGACCAGGTCTCTTCCTCAAGGAACAGGTTCCACCAAAATACAAACTTGGATCACTAGATTCAGAGTTCAGAGCGTTAACCATTACACACAAGAGCTGGTGTATCAGGGGTAGAGCTCATAATTATGGCTGTTAGTTTAACCCCAAGTACCACAAATATAAGTAACTCATGACAAGCTAAGAATAAAAAGGTAAATGCATTATAAAATAAATTCTATTTACAGAGAAGACACTGTAAATAAACTGCACTTTCACTTCCTGGCTGCCCAGACCCCAAATAATCACAAAGAAAACAGAAACTATTAATTACAACACTGTTTGGCTGATGGCTCAGGCATATTTCTATCTAGCTCTTACATCTTAAATGAACCCATTTCTATTAGTCTATGCATTGCCATGTGGCCCTAGTGTTACCTCATTTTCTGCATATCTTGTTTCCTCAGTGCCTGGCTGCCTGACTCCACCTACTCTTTTTTTTTTTCTTTAACCAATAAAAGCAACACATACAGAAGGACATCCCACATCAAGACACAACAGATTTCAAAGGTAAAAACAAGGGCTGACATGATGTCTCAGTAAAACACTACACAAAGTATACAGACCTGAGTTCAATCTCTACATCCCATGTAAAGGTAGAAGGAGAAAACCAACCCCACAAAGTTGTCTTCTGACCTCCACACCTCCACGTGGCATATAGTACATGCAGAAAATAACTTTTGTTTGCTTTTCTGGACTCCTACTTCCATATTCACTTTACCTGGGGGCTGCCTCTTAGGTAAAACATACCTTTTCCTTTTCTCTGCTCATATACGATGGATAACAGGAGGGGTTTTTTGGTTTTGTTTTGTGTTTTTGTTTTTTGTTTTTTGTTTTTTTGACAAGGTTTCTCTTTGTAATAGCCTTAGCTGTCCTGTTCTACAAAGGAACTCACTTTGTAGACCAGGCTGGCCTCAAACTCAGAGATCCATCTGCCTCTGCTTCCTGAGTGCTGGGATGTGCCACCAGGCCTGGCATGGTTTTTTGTTTGTTTGTTTTAAAATAATACTCTTTTTTAAAAAACTTGGAGTGGGGCATTTTGTGTAAGAGTGGGCATATGTGTGGCATGGCACCTGTGGAGGTCAGAGGACAATGTGTGGGACTGAGTCCTCTTCCTTCTACCATATGGGTTTCAGAGATCCAACTCGGGTTATCAGGCTTGGCAAGAAGCACCTTTTACTCACTGAAGTATTTTGCCAGCATCTTAAATTATTATATATTAACAAAAATATTAAAGGAACTTCTACATCAATCAAAATAGAAAGCCAAGTCCACTATTATGTGTTTCCAAGGTGACATCCTGTTCTCAGAACTAAAGACAGGAAGCAATTGAGAGGAGCAGCCAGGCCTCCGGAGGCAGGAAAATACATGCACACAGAGATGTTGGGTTTTTTTAACTAAATAAAAAAGAAAGAAAAACGGTCAAACCAGGCCTTGTGGCACAAGCCTATAAGGGATGCTGTGCCAGGCAGATAACAAGATCAAAACCAGCCTGGACTAGACAGAATGAGTTCAAGCCAACCTGTATAACTAAGTGAGACCGTCTGAAAAAGAGGGCTGGGAAAATAGCTCAGTGACAGAATGCTTGCTTAGCATGTGTGTACTGGCTAGTTTGATGTCAACTTGACACAAACTAAAGTCATCTGAAGAGGGAACGTCAACTGAGAAAATGCTTAGATAAGATCAGGCTGTAGGCAGGCCTGTAGGGCATTTTCTTATGTAGTTATTGATAGGGGATGGCCCATACCATTGTGGGTGGTGCTATCCCTGGACTGGTGGTCCTAGTTCTGTAGTAAGGCAGACTAAGAAAGCCTTAAAAAGCAAGCAGTTTTCCTCCATGGCCTCTGCATCATCTCCCACCTCCAGGCTCCTGCTTGAGTTCCTGTCCTGACCTCTGACGATGAACTGCGATGTGGAAGCACAAGCAGAACACATCTCTCCTCCCCAAGTTACTTTCAGCAGCACCAGCCCTGACAGTGTGTAAAGCCCTGGATTCCCAATACCAGACAAAGAGAAAAGGAAAAACAATGTGAGAACATCTACCTGCGATTCGTGCTAGTGGCTTCACGTTGAGCCTCTGGGCGGCCTCTGCCGTCATGAGAACCACAGCAGCTGCTCCGTCGTTCAGTGTGCTGGCATTGGCAGCTGTTACTGTGCCTGAAATCAACAAAATGTAAAGTCACACATTCTTCTGAGTCCATCCTCTTCTCTCCCACAAATACCCACAGAGCACTGTCTGCCTTGTCAAATATATAGACAAGTTATAGACAGGCTTGGAGATAATTTCTGCCCTGGGGAAACATGCGCAGAGCTAGCTCCACAGTGAATGTCTGATGTTCACTGTGTATGGTGGGGATTTAGTGCATTTATGCAGAAGTAGTGGAGACACTGGTACATGACCAACTCTCATGTTTCTTATCAGCATCCGCATAGCAGACACTATGTATTTTCCATGTCAGAATCAGGTGTTCTCTACAGTCACTTGAAGTTGAATGTCAGTGAATGCTAAAACCACTCAGCTATACTTTAAATCATTTTGTGTACATAAATTGTCAATGAAGCTATTTAATATTGGCAATGGAAACCCTGCATTAGTCTATTTGTTTATTTATTTATTTACTGATTTTTCAAGACGGGTTTTTTCTGTGTAACAGCCCTAGTTGTCCAGGAACTCACAGAAATCCTCCCGCCTCTGCCTCCCAAGTGCTGGAATTAAAGGTATGTGCCACCATGCCTGGCTTATTTTTTTTCTTTTAATTTTGGTTTTTCAAGACAGAATTTCTCTGTGTGTAGCCCTGCCTGGCTGTTCTGGAACTTGCTCTGTAGACCAGGTTGGCCTCAATCTCATCTCTCTCTGCTTTTTTCTTTTCTTTTCTTTTTTTTTTTTTTTTTTTGGAAACAATCTTGCTATGCAACCTTGGCTGACCTGGAACTCAGAGAAATCCACCTGCCTCTTCCTCCCAAGAGCTGGGATCAATGACCATGTCCAGTTTAACATTTTTTTTTTTTTTGAGACAGGGTTTCTCTGTAGCTTTGGATCCTGTCCTGGAACTAGCTCTTGTAGACCAGGCTGGCCTCGAACTCACAGAGATCTGCCCGCTCTGCCTCCCGAGTGCTGGAATTAAAGGTGTGTGCCACCATCACCCAGCGTATTTTTGTTTTTTAAAGGTTTTTTTGTTTGTATTGTTCAAGACAGGGTTTTTCTGTATATCCCTAGCTGTCCTGGAACTCTCTCTGTAAACCACACTGGCCTTAAACTCAAAAGATCCACTTGCCTCTCTATCCTGAGTGCTGGGAGTAAAGGTGTGGGCCACCACCATTTACAATATGTACTCTTACAATATGTTTTTATTATGCTGACAAAAAGGTGACTGGTGATTTCTATACTTAGAACTGAGCAACTCTTTCAAGAAAGAGGGCAAACTAACTGCAGATTATCACAGCTGCACACAGCCAACCTGGAAGAGGTTTTCTTAAAGTTGAGGGCTCCAAACCACTCAGAAATTTAGGGCTAGGCATATCACTCAATAGAAGTGTACTTGCCTAACATGGACCACCTCCCAAAAGGATATTCAGAACATAGACTCCATTTGTCCCAACATTATGGAGTAACATACACTAAGCAAGGGTTATTTATATATTTAGTATACCAGTGAACACAGCCATCAGCAGAAGCCTCAAGGAATGTATTATGTAAATTTGTATTTTCAGTTCACAAACTATGGGGATGCCTGCCTCTGAAAATTCAATTCTCTAGCCATGTTATATAATCCCCTCTCCCATGTTAGGACTTAATATATTAAAGGTATAAACTGTTAAATTTAAACATACCTTGAATTTTTATTAGTTGACTAATTTTATTTGAATACAGTATCTATAAATGTTAAGTAACATCTAGATGTTTTCTACAATTACTTTGTTTAAATTGTTAGGCAAGGGCTAAAGAGAGATGGTTTAGCAGTTAGCACTGGCTGCTCTTCCAGAGGACCTGGGTTTGGTTTCCTGCACCCAGATGGCAGCTCACAACTGTAACTCCAGTTCCAGGGATTTATAGGTCACCTTCTAACCCCAAGGACACTAGGTACAAAGTGGTGCATAGACATACATGCAGGTCAGAACACACAGAACCAATCTTTAAAATTTGTTAGGCAAATCCAATAATAAACATTGCATAGTAACTCAGTTTTTTTTCTTATGTCTGATTTCTTACTACTTACCATTTTCTTTCTGAAACACAGTTTTCAGCTTTGGCACTTTACTGAAATCAACACGCTTGTACTCTTCATCTTCTTTCACCACCACATCTGGTTTACCTAAAATTGAGATACTAAGTAATCACGCAGTCAGGACAACAAATGGCCCCTCGGATAGAAACTGTTAATTAAACGTGGTACCTCAGACGTGCTTTAAGCCATTCCAGACAAGTGCCCATCTAGAAGTGAAGCCTACACCAACAACCCATTATTCCCCCCGCCCTTAGTTTTGAGATATGGTCTGTGTAGTGTTGGTGCTCTTTAAGCTCAATATGTGAACCAAGCTGGCCTCAAATGCACATACATCCTCCTGCCTGTGCCTACACACCCAGTCTCCCAGCCCTCGTCTATGACCTCACTGTACGCCAAGGGTAGAGCCCAGCCAGTGCTGCATAATAAAGCATTCTATCACCCACACACAGTGATCACTGGGAAGTGATCAAAACCAAGTAAGTCTGGACCATGGATTTGGTGGTGAAAAGACCGCTTTCTTTGACTCAGAGCTCTAGAGGTGGATGCCATTCATCCTTCATTTCTGGATGTTGACTTCTAATATAAATTCCTTTTAAAAAGTACTTTTTAGGGTCAGTGAGATGGCTCAGCAGACAGTCACCATGCAAGCTTGACAATCTGAGTTCGATCCCCAGAACCCATGTAAATGTAGAAGAGAAACAAAACTGATTACCCAAAATTGTCCTCTGGCTTCCACATGCAGGACATGGAGCACACGTGTATACATACATATGCACACTAATAATAAATGTCAGCAGGGCTGGATAGACAGCTCAGTGGTGAAGAGCAAACACTATTGTTCCAGAGGACTCAAGTTTGATTCTCAGCACCCACATCAGGCAACTCTCAATCTCCTGTATCTCCAGCTTGAGGGGCATCTTCAGAATCCTGTACTTGTGTGCATATAAACCACACACAATATAGTAAGAATAAAACCTTTTTAAGAATAAATGTAAGGCCAGGCAATGGTGGCGCACGCCTTTAATCCCAGAACTTGGGAGGCAGAGACAGGTGGATCTCTCTGAGTTCGAGGCCAGCCTGGTTTACAGAGGGAGTTCCAGGACAGGCTCCAAAGACAGGTTTCTCTGTGTCCTCTGTGTCGAGAAACCAAAAGAAAAAAGGAGAATAAATTTAAAATATATCTGCTATCTGTCACGTACTTGAGAAAGAATTCTAATAAATACATTTTCTCAAAAACAGTAAGTACGCCAGCTTTCTACTAATCCTGATGCCCTGCCCTGAATCCCTGGAACATACATGAGGGAGAAGAAAACCAGCTCCTGCAGGCTACACCACAGCATGCACATGCCACATAAGCACAAGACCAAAGAAATAAATTTTAAATATACTTTATAAAATAGTAAGCTTAGTGCACTGTATACTTGGATGACCTGTAACCCTCCCCTGTCTTAACTTAAGCAGAATTGTTAATGTGTTCAGCTCAAATGAACAAAGATAACACTCATTTAAAATGGAAATATCAGTTCTACAACACGGAAAATCTATTAAAAGTAAAATCTAGCTGGGTGGTGGTGGCGCACGCCTTTAATCCCAGCACTGGGAAGGCCGAGGCAGGCGGATCTCTGTGAGTTCCAGGACAGTCAAGACTACACAGAGAAACCCTATCTTGAAAAACAAAACAAATAAAAACCCAAACCAAAAAAGTAAAATCTAACTTGAAATTTACTTTGGAAATGCCTCCTCTACCTTTTATTGAGACCGTGACAGGAGTGATTTCATTTCCAAACTTCCCTGCATCCCAGGCTTCTTTACTCCTGGTGTAAGAGCTGATGGCATAAGTATCCTGTTCGCCTCGTGCAATATTCAGCTTCTTTGCAGTATTCTCAGCACAGTTACCCTGGGAAAGGTGAAAAAATTACCTTTGCATAACTCAATGGTTAGGGCTTCAATTCCATTTCTCTAGATTCCCTTTCTCTACTCTAGGTGATGTTCCCTCATGTCTTGTCTTCTAATAGTTGCAGGAAAGAAACAATTGCCATCTTAGGAGGAAATACTCAAGTATGGGGCAGCTTTTTAATAGGTGATCCACACTAAAGAAATGGACATAGTAAAATACTTTTATAAAGTGAATGACTAAAACGTTTAGAGAACCCACCATAAAAGTATTAAAAATACATGTGTTATGAAAAGTCAAGGATTATGTATTAAATGGCACTCCCTATTAAAACAGCATTTGGGGGCTGGAAAGACCTCAGCAACTGAGAGCACAGACTTCTTGCAGAGAACTCCAGTTAGATTCTCTGGTCAGGTGCCTCAAACCCATCGATTCCAGCTCCCAGGGATTGACACCTTTTGGCTTCCATGAGTACCAGCACATGTACATTTCTTAAAAGTAACACTTACCATATGAATTTTATTGTAGACATCAGTTAGCCCATCTTTCACAATCAGGTCTTCCAGTTTCACCCCGCCATACGGTGTTGCTCCTCTGCTCATCACATATGGGACATTTGACATGCTCTCCATCCCACCTGCCACCATCACATCCTGCTCAGAGCACAATAAAGCCTCGGTCAGTTCAGAGCTGTCAGCAGGATGGCTTTACTAACCACGGTTACATGGTGAATGCCCTCTTCACTACTTGCCCCTATTAGAAAAAAAATGGTTTAAAATATTCAATGACAATTACATTAAAGTTAGAAGTTGGGTATGGTGGCACACATCTATAATCCTAGCACTTGGAATGCTGAGGCAGGAGGAGCAGGAGTTCACGTTCATTTTCAGGTACATAATGAGGCTGAGGCCAGCCTGGGCTAAATGAGACACTCTCTCAGAAAACACAAATCAAACAAAGAAAAAGATAAGAATCAGACAAGGATTTGACTACACTTTGCTGTGGGATATTTGACCTGGTAGGTTTTGAAAAGCATTTGGCAACTTCCAAAAATTTAAATCTTCTCACTCAGTAGTTTTTTAGGATTTGTTTTTAGTATTTTTTAAGATTTATTTGTTTATTGTTTATACAGTGTTCTGACTACATGTGTCCTTGAAGGTTAGAAAAGGGCATCAGATCTCATTATAAATGGTTGTGAGCCACCATACGGGTGCTGAGAATTGAATTTAGGACCCCTGGAACAACAGCCAGTGCGCTTATCCTCTGACCCATCTCTCCAGCCCTATTTTCAGTATTTTTCAAAGTTGTCTTGTTCACCATTCTATTTTTATAAATCCTAAATACTCAGTAGAAAATGGTCAGATTTAGTAACAAGTCTTCCACATATCTACCTGCCCAAAGTTTCTCCACTTTTAAGTAGCAGAGTATCCAAACTGGTAGGACTGGATGGGGGCGGGGGACAGGACTTGAGGAAAAAAACTCCTTTTATGCCTTCTATAACTGTGAAGTTTCTAGGGTGTGCACAGGCTGTTTGTGTGATAAGGTCCCTGTCACAGTACCTCAGACCTCAGTGCACCCTTTTCCTCTTTGAAAGGAAGCACAGAGGTATGGTTTGGTTTTTTCGTTTCCATTATCTGTATGTTATGTGTATGAGTGTTGTGGTTAAGATTTGTTACATTTGTTTATGCTGTGGAATATTTGTTTAATGATGCAAAGATGTGTTCCATTCTTTTATGTTACATTTGTTTAACTCTGTAAAGCTGTGTCACTTTGCCTGTCCAAAACACCTGATTGATCTAATAAAGAGCTGAATGGCCAATAGCTAGGCAGGAGAGAGAAATAGGCAAGGCTGCCGGGCAGAGAGAATAAATAGGAGGAGAAATCTAGGGTGGGGGAGAGGAAGAAGAGGGAGGAACAAGAAAAGAAGGGGGAGAGGAGGATGCCAGGGGCCAGCCACACAGCCAGCTACAGAATAAGAAGGGAAGACAGAGAATATAGAAAGGTAAAAAGCCCAGAGGCAAAACATAGTTAAAGAGAAACGGGATAGGGGCTGGAGAGATGGCTCAGTGGTTAAGAGCACTGCCTGCTCTTCCAAAGGTCCTGAGTTCAGTTCCCAACCACATGGTGGCTCACAACCATCTGTAATGAGCTCTGGTGCCCTCTTCTGGCCTGCAGGCATACACGCAGACAGAATATTGTATACATAATAAATAAATAAATATTAAAAAAGAGAGAGAGAGAGAAACGGGATAATTTAAGTTAGAAAAGCTGGCAAGAAACAAGACAAGCTAAGGCTGGGCATTCATAAGTAAGAATAAGTCTCCATGCATTCATTTGGGAGCTGGGTAGAATAAAAAAAAAAGCCCAATTACATATGTGTGTTGTGCCTGCATGTGTGTCTGTGCATCATGTACATGCCTGATACCCTAGAACTGGAGTAGAAATGACTGTGAGCCACTGCCTGGCTGCTGGCAACTGAACACAGGTCCTCTGACGGAGCAGCCAGGGTTCTCACCATTGAGCCATTTCTCCAGCCCCATAAAGTATGTTTTTTACATATGTGAGAAATAATAGGAAAACACGTCATGCTGACCTTTAGCCTGGTTGTAACATACAATGGCAAGCTAGAATGTCTAGACATAAATTCTAATAAAGACGTGTGTTTCCCTGTAACTCTGCATCTGTGGCTACTTCAGTATCCATCCGAGAACTGATGAAGTGTTAGTTCTTAAGTCCAGACACAGCCTCTGAATGCCACAGCATGCACTGAGCAGTTTCTCTCTTCCTCAGTCTTAGACAAAGATAAGATTTCAAGCAACAGGCCTCAAACTTGCAATCCCCCTGCTTCTGCCTCACAAATGCTAGAACTGGGCATGTGTTTAACAGAAGAGAATCTCAGGGCTGGAGTTCAGTTTCCAGCACTCACGTCAGGCAGCATACACCCACCTCCAACTCCAGGAGATCCAACATCGTCTTCAGGCCCCCAAAGGTGCTTGTCCATGTGGCATTCACTCACACAAACACACAAACATAAGTGAAAAATATATCTTCTAAAAACAAGGGGGGGGGGGGCTGGAGAGATGGCCAATGGTTAGAAGCACTTACTGGCCTTCCAAAGACCCAGGTTCAATTCCCAGCACCCACATAGTAGTTCAGAACCATTCAACAGGATATCTAATACTCTCTTCTGACCTCCATGGGCCCCAGACATGTATGAGGCACACAAACATACATGCAGGCAGAACACTAACACACATAAAAGAAATAAATGTTTTAAAAGGGAGTGGAAGGGAGGCTAGAAATGTGGCCCAGCAGTAAAAAGTGTGTGTTGTTCTCCACAGGACCTGAGCTTTATACTCTATACCCAGAATGGCTCCTAACTGTCTCTAACTCCCGTTTCAGGGCTCCAGTGCCCTCTTCTGACCTCTGAATGCCAGGCACACAGGTGGTTCACAGACATGCAGGTAAAACACTCATATGCACACAGTAGAAATAATGAATCTCACCGACACAGCATAAATGTGCTTAGACATTTGGTGTTTTCTAGGATTTGAAATTATTTTAAGTGACAGGTAAAACAAGTGCTTCTTTTTAAATTTTTTTTATTGTTTTTATTGATCTATACATTTTTTTCTGTTCCCTTCCCTTTCTCCCCTCCCCTTCTACTCTCTCCCATGACCCCCACGATCCCAATCTATTAAAACAAGATGTTTCTTACCTGATGTCCGCACATAAGATTTTGAGAGGCCATCATGATAGCTTTCATTCCTGAAGCGCAGACCTTGTTTACAGTGGTGCACGGAGTGGAAATCGGTAAACCTAAAGCCAACATAAATCATACTTTGAAAAACAGAAAGTCATTTTTCAAATATAATTGTAAAATCAAAATAGAGCATGTGACCATAATCTACAAACGTTCTTTTCTATAAGAATCATGCATTTACTCGTTTAGCTGAAATGACCCTGACATTTTCAAGAATATTAAGTATAACAGCAAATGTGTGTTCATCGTACCTGCACCCAATGCCGCTTGCCTTGTAGGGGCCTGTCCTTCACCCCCTTGGATGACATTGCCCATGTAGACTTCCTTCACTTCTTCTTTTGGGATCCCTTTTAAAAACAGAAGAAAGAAATATCCTGAATTTACTCAATTTCTTTTTTAGGATTTTACTTATTTTTATTTTATGTATATGGGTGTTTTCCCTGTATGTATGTCTGTGTACCATGTGCATGCAGGACCCAGGGAGGCCAGAAAAGGGCGCAGGGTCATCCGGAACTGGAGTTGCAGACAGCTGAGAGCTGCCATGTGGGTGCTGGAAACTGAACCCAAGTCCTCAAGAAGAGCAGCCAGTGCTCTTAATCACTAAGCCTTCTCTCCTAATATTCAATTTAATAATTAAGATTACCAAGCAAATTACATGACATGGAGCAGGAATGATTTTTCTTTCTTATTGGTATTGAGTTTCATTCCTATTGAGTACAAAGGAATTTAGATATGCAGGAACCATGTAATTTCTAAGTTATATATATATATAGTAAATGCAAAACAATTATGTGTTCCCCAATCATTTGGTCCCCTCAACTCTAAACAATGCAACCACTTACCTGCCTTTTCAATAGCTCCCTGAATTGCAATAGAACCAAGCTTAGTGGCTGGCTGAGAGGCAAGGCTGCCCAGGAAGGATCCAATAGGAGTTCTTATAGCACTTACTATAACCACTTCCTGGCAAGACAGAAAAAGGTAAAAATTAGCATAGGCATATTCAAATCCTGTTTCATTTATCAAACATTCATACTCAGACCACTTATGAATAGTTAGCAAGGATTAAAATAATATTTGAGCAGCTGGAAAGCACACCACAATTTAAGGCACAACACAAAGACAAGACAGTGGTAGAATGCTTGTCTAGCAGGCGCGCGGCCCTGGGCTCTGTCCACAGCGGCTGGGGGGCAGGATGCAGGGGGAGAGACAACGAGAGAATGAGCAACGTGGAGGAAGAAATTAAGGCAAATTCTAAAGCAGATATAAAAATCCCTCCCAGTTCTCTCTGGGAGGTTTAAAGCCAGAAGCTTAAGTTCCAGTTTTGCTTAGTCAAAGCTTTAAAACCTGGGACAGTCAGGGTGGCTCAGCAGGTAAAGGACTTTCAATGCTCACTTTATAACCTGAGTTTGATCTCAGGAAAAATGTCTGCAAGGTTGTCCTCTCACTTCCACATGTATATGTACACACATGAGAGTGCATGCGTGCATACATACCAACACACATGCACCATGCATGCATAAATCCCAGATAATAGAGTTTGTTTTTGTTTTTCATTTCTTTCTTTCTTTGTTTTGTTTCTATGACATATAACTGGCCAGCATGGGACTTGATATGTAGTGCTGACTGGCCATGGAATCAGAGTTGCCCCCACTGCCTCCTCACCATACCTAGCAATAGTAGTTTTAAAACTGCGAACTTGAATACTGGGAACTAAATTCAGGTCTTCTAGAAGAACAGCAAATGCTCTATTTTATTTTTTATTTTATTTGGTTTTTCAAGACACGGTTTCTCTGTGTAACAGCCCTGGCTGTCCTGGAACTCACTCTGTAGGCCAGGCTGGCCTCGAACTTGCAGAGATCCGCCTGCTTCTGCCTTCCAAGTGCTGAGATTAAAGGCGTGTGCCACCACCACCCAGTCAGAAAATGCTCTTAGCCACTCCGTCATTTCTCCAGTGCTATTAATTTTTAAATAAAAAATAAACAACACTAACTAAATGCTCCTTTACTGACAAACACTCTGGACTAACAATCCAGATGTGTATACTACCTGGGACAGTGTCAATTAGGACACAGCCAGAACCATAATTTCCTAAACTACAAAATAAGAAA
This sequence comes from Ondatra zibethicus, assembly GCA_004026605.1. Classification (NCBI taxonomy): domain Eukaryota; kingdom Metazoa; phylum Chordata; class Mammalia; order Rodentia; family Cricetidae; genus Ondatra; species Ondatra zibethicus. The sequence goes on along the minus strand of PVIU01000098.1, from coordinate 44,244 downwards.
AGGTAGCTGAAAGTCCTCATTAATACTATGAAACACATTTTCCTCACATTTGGATTCTACAATCTCCTACTAAACGTGAGATTATGAAAAGGATGGAAAGATCTGGTGTCACTTTGGGAACCTATAGACAAAGGCAGAAAGCAATAACTAGGAAATGAAGCAGAGGCCCTTCTGGTCAGGCCCTCTCTTGTCAAGTCCCCCATGTCCACTGCATTGCACCACCCACAATGCAATGGGGGCTCATCACAATAAAGGAAGACTACTCCACAGGTTTTTTTTTTTTCTGTTTTTTTGAGACAGGGTTTCTCTGTAGCTTTGGAGCCTCTCCTGGAACTAGCTCTTGTAGACCAGGCTGGTCTCAAACTCACAGAGATCCGCCTGCCTCTGCCTCCCAAGTGCTGGGATTAAAGGGGTGTGCCACCGCCGCCTGGCTACTCCACAGTTTTAGAGGAAACTGTTTTATAGTGGATTACAGAGAATTACTCACGGACTGAATGAACATGATAATGCAGGAACTTAGTATGTGCACTGTTAGCTTTCCCTAACTGCATAACCTTGTTAATTGTCAAATACATTCAAGACCTAAATATATACAAGTGTGCTTTGGTTGGTTTGCTGGAGATAGGGCCTCTGGTCTCACCTTCCTGAGAGCTCACGCTGCAAGCATGCGGCACCATGCCTAGCAACATGTGTGTTTCTACTGGTAACATTGCTTTAAATTCTTGAAACTATATGGTGCTTTTTAAATGTATACTTACATTCAAAGTGGGTTTGGATGCATAACTTCGCTCCAGGCATCTTCCTTCCTGTAAGATAAATATTTATGTTACAATATTTTAAAATTCATCCATTAATTTCGTAATTAGCAATAATAGAATTAAGGTGATTTTCTTCATTCTTACACTTTTATTCCCAAGTTTTACACAATCTATATACACCATCTTTATAAATCATAAAGAAAATGGTTACAATAAATATTACTTTTCTGATAAGCTGTTCATTAGAAATATAAATTTTATCTTCTGATGAACTGCCATTTTAAAAATTTATTTTTAATATTATTTATTTTCATGTGTATGGGTTTTTGTCTACATGTATGTCTGTGTACCACCTTCATGCAGTGCCAGTGAAGGACCGAAGGGATCAGATCCCCTGGGACTGGAGATATAGATAGTTGTGAACTGCTGCAGGGATATTAGGAATTGAACTCAGTTCCTCTGCAAGAACATCCAGAGCTCTTAACCACCAGACTATGTTTCTAGCCCTTAAAACTGTTTATGTAAACATAACAACAGCAGCAAAGATTCCTAATTACAAAGTAAATACTTACTACAATGTAACAGCTTTGTTTGGTGGGTTTGTTTTGAGGGTGTTGGTTTTGAGACAAGATTTCATGGAAACTAGGCTGGCTTCAAACTCACTGTACAGTGAGAGATGACTCTGACTTCTAATTCTCCTGCCTCTCTGCTTCCAAAATGCTGAGATAACAGGCTGAGCTACCACACCTGGGCTTCAGGAGGTGGGGTCAAACCTAGGACTTTTTGCACACCACACTATCATACTCTCTCAGACACCATACTCTAGCAGCCGAACTACATCTCTAGTCATGGGCTACATTTTTGGAAAAGCACCTTCCTGTACAGCCCAGGCTGACCTCAAATTCACTGAGACCCAGAGTAGCCTTGAACACACTCCTCCCTCCTCCTGTGCCAGCCTCTTGAGTAAAATATAATTTAAGTTCTATCTAAGTTCTCAGTCATGCGGCATTACAGGTCCACAGTTCTCATTGTCTGCATGCGTAGTAGGCGGGGACTGCGGTTCAGGGGCCCAGACTGGGTTCTAGCATGCAGACTGGGTGGTTCAGGACTACCTGACTCCAGTTTCAGGAGATCCAACATCCTCTTAGGACTTCCATGGGCACCAGCACATACTCACTGCATACATACACACACTAATAATAATAATAATAATAATTTTTCTAAAAAAGGACTACTGTATGAAAAATCCATTTTTTAAAAAAATTAAGTAAAGCTTGCTATTACTCCCCAAGACCTTCCAGAAAGTGTCTCTTGATTTACACAAGGCAAATAAATGTCATATAATATGGCCTATATTGCCGGATAATTCTTAAGAAGTAAAAGAGGGGGCTAGAGTATAGGTCAGTGGCAGAGTGAATGCCTGGCATGTGTGAGGTTCTGGTTGGTCCTCAGCACCACACTCAAAGGAACAGAAAGAAAGAGATCTAAATTCTTTCCACGCTATTTGTAGAAACAAATGTCAGCAAAGGACTTTCTGAAAATGTAGGGCAGAGTTCAAAGCCCTAACTGATCTGAAGCTGAACTTGAAGTCAACAAGTCTAATATTGAGAAGCAGCAGCACACAGCCACACACCAACTGAGAGTTACAGTTATAGAAAGAGCACTAATAGCCCACGAAAGTCTGGACTTACAGGTGACCCAAGAATTCAGCCTTTCCTAGATTAAACAAACACTCTGTCCTAACTGAACGCAAATAACTAAAACTTTCAACTGAAAACTTAGAATAAATAAAACATAAGCTCGATAATGGAGTTATAAACAGGAACAGCCATGGCCACCAGACTGGCTTTCGCAGTGTTTGAATGACAGAAGTGTGTACAAATGGCAGCCTGACACGGGCATACTTTTTAGGACAGAAGTGGCTCCACAGCAATGGTTTTCTCAATGAAAGCGTGAGAGAATATGACGGGGAAATGCCTCACAATCAACTCTGCTATACAAACAACTTAGTCTAGATTTGATTTTAAAATGTTAACGTCACAAAATTTCAATGTGTCTTCTGCTTTGAAGAGGTTTTCACAGTCTTTGTGTCATGGGGAGATGACCAACACGCGTAAGACGATTTGATTCTTCCTTGTCAGCAAAGCACTTGAGCTCATTTCCCTGAAGAAGGCATTATAAAGATTGAGATCGGTCACCATGAACCTTCAGCCACAAGGCAAGCTTGTAAAGAAGAAATGTTGAAATTGCCTGGACATATTCCTTAGAGTTTCATAAGAACTACGAGAATAGTACCATAAGCAAGCTACCCCTGGGGTTCAAAGGAGAAAGATTCCTTGGTTTGAGCAATGGTCTTTAAACCCTAGGGCTCCACTGAAAAGCATATTTCATCCTACTGTTTAAATCTGATATTAACACAATACATAATACTAGTTGCTATCAAATTAACCTGTGTTTAATCCAACTCTGAAATAAAACAGCTACTATCTCTATCCTTTTTTAAAAAAATTGTTTTAGATAAGGTCTTACTATCTATATAGTCCAGATAAGAACTAAAATTCAGACCCCTACTTCAGACCCTCAAGATCTAGGATTGCAGGTGCGGTACCAAACCTGGCCGTGTATCTGTACTTCTTAAAGACTGTCATTACATTAGGAAGGTATGTGTTTGCTTTTACTCTCCTGAGCTTTACACAACCCAAACAACCCTTAAGTGACAGTGCACTCAGCCATGACCAATAAACAAATCTGTGCTCAAGTAGGCAAGGCCCAAGTGCACCTGCTTCATGGCTGTCCTCCACAAACACACCCTCTACATATGTAAATCAGACTGTTGTTTATATGTAATCATGCTGTCTGCAATACAACTCTGAATGAAAATTCTGGTATGGTCATTGCTACCAGCCACACTCTTCCTCTATAAGGGGCAACCTTAAGTCCCTCCAAGACAACTCCATCACCAGCTCTGAGCAAAGCTGATGGCACCAAGAATGCACTAGACTGACCTGGTTGGCACCCTGAGAGCCTGGGCCAGTTGACAATGGGCATTAACCTGAATCATTGAGGGGCTGAAGGCAGTCAGACATCAGTCAACCAACACCACATAAAAGAAGAGGTTGGATCCCAGAGAGAAAAGCCACAAGGAAGTAGAGAATGAAATGGGGACGTGGCACTCGGCAAGAGGCAGGGGATTCTATGGTCAGTGAGTTTCTTCTACTTAGGGTCTAGCAAGGCCAGCTGCACCCATTTCCTAGCCTTGAGTGTCCAAGAATTTGCATATTATATCTCTTCAAACAGTTCCTCTTGGCACTTAGTGGCAGAGTGTGTGTTTGGTATATGAAAGCCCTGGTTCTAATCCCAGTACTACCCCCCTTAGCTACTATAAAGTGAGGTTGTGTCCATTTTACTGGGTCTTTTCTTGCAAGTGTCTAGTTCATTTTCACTGTCGTGCCACATGCATCCTTTACTATTGTACATTCTTTCTTCCTCTTCCTTCTGGATCATTCCATACACATGTAAATACACTCTTGTCCGACGCCGTTAGCCTAAAAATTAAAATAAACACATCCCTAGCCCACATTACAGTGAACTCTGACATTTCCCATACTTCCTGCAATGTCTCCTTACCCTTGGTTCCTGTTATCTTTGCCAGTTTACCACTGTTGGCTCTGAGCAAGGTCAACATTGTCTGTGGAGCAAAATCAAATAACACTTCAGAGACTTTGCACAGTAGCCTTGTGAGACCCAGACACAGCTATGGCTATCAATACAGGATTGAGAACTTTATGCTTCCACGTGACAGCTGTCCTTTTTAGTAAGTGGCTGTCATATGAACATGCAAAGCTGTTTTATGAAACATTTGCATATAGTAATAAATGTGAACATTTATCCATGTATGTATGTGGCTCCAGCCACCATTCTTGGTATGTCTCAGAAAACAGTGGTATACCTTATGCACTTGTATACACTATCACTATCTATACTTTTATCTATACTAAATCCTATCTATTTAGAAAAAATAAATGTTTAACTACAATCTTTTCAACCTCAACAACACTGGACTCTCCTTCCTTCTTTGGGAAATACCAGCCTGTTTTTATTGAGTACTTCACAGTAAATCATGTGGGCTAACTTTATTTGGGGTTTTTCTTTTGTTTGTGGCAGGGTCTCACTTTGTAGCCTTGGCTGGACTGAAACTCACTATGTGGCCCAGGTTGAATTCAAACTTAAAGTGACTCTGCCTCCTGAATGTTGGGATTAAAGGTGTATGTCACCATGTGCTGCTTTTTTTTTTTAAGTTAGACATTGTGTGCGCGCGCGGTTATCATGGCACGCATGTGAAAGTCATTGGGAGTTACCTGACTGAGGTAGGGTCTTTGGCGATTCTCCTATCTGCATCTCCCATCTCCCTGTGGGAGGGCTGGGGTTACAGATGTACACCACTACACCCAGCATCTGAGTCTAGGGTCTGAACTAAGGCTGCCACTTTCACCCACTGAGCCCTCTCTCTGGCCCAGCGGGTTCATTTTTATTCTCCATATCTAAGCACAAATGACAAACCCTACATGATCTTCTTTTATAACTTTTTAAGTTGAGCCACCAAGGACGGCAGCACACGTGTAATTCCAGCACCAGGAAAGTGAGGTGGGAGGACCCTGAGTCCAAAGCTAGCGGGGCTCTATAGTAAGTTCTAGAATCGCTTAAGTTACAGTCCGAACCTGTGTCTAGATAATTGATATAACAAAGTTGACCTCTATTTATTAACTCTTTCTTTTTTTAAATATTTATTTATTTATTATGTATACAACATTTTGTCTGTGTGATGAAGACAGATGAAGGCCAGAAGAGGGCACCAGACCTCATTACAGATGGTTGTGAGCCACCATGTGGTTGCTGGGAATTGAACTCAGGACCTTTGGAAGAGCAAGGAATGCTCTTAACCACTGAGCCATCTCTCCAGCCCCTATTAACTCTTTCTTATGTTGACACCATCATGTCCTCTTTCAGAGTAACTTTTCCATCTTAAAAGCATGTATTGAACATTGTTATCATCCCTTGGTCCTCCCCCAAACAAAATGCAATCACCCTAAGACCAGGACTGTGGCTCTTCTTCACCAATACATCCCAGCATCAAAATTCTGAAGAATGAATGACAGAATTCAGTGTGCTGGAACATGCCTGAGATCCCAGGACTTGGGAAGCAGGGGCAGAGAAAGTACAAGACGGAGGTCAGTGTGGGCTATATAGTGAGGCTGTCTCAAAATTAATGACAATTGAAGAAGCAACATTGAACACTACATAATAAATATGTACTAAATTAATAAAACCAGTTCAGGCAAGCACAGCTCAGCCTCACAGACAACCCAGGAACCCTACTCAACCAGACCCGGCAGAGGAGGGACTTCCATCTTGCTTCCACAGTAACCTACACACATTCTTCTTCTCTTTGTGTGGTGTATATGGGTGGGTGGCTGTGCGTGCGTGTGCATGTGTTTTGACTGTGTTTTACGTGAACAACATGCATGCCTGGTGCCCAGGAAATCAGAAGGTGTCAGATACCCTGGAACAGAAATTACAGATGGTTGTTAGCTACCATATAGGTGCTGGAAACCAAACCCTTATCCTCCACAAAAGCTGTCATTGCTCTTAACCACTGAGCCAACTCTCTAGACCCTTTAAAACCTTTTTTAGATTTATTTTATTTGATCTGTGCACATTCTTATTGCTTCTCCATGATATAACTTGAACTTGAGATGGCCCTACTGTCTTCCCACTATATGGTGAATTACAAGACATGATTTTGTTTACTTCTTATCTCCATGAGGGCTACAGGTGCTAAACGAGACCACAACAATGTCTGATGTTTACTAACAAGGCTGAAAAACAAAATCCCAGTAATGAAGCAAAACCAAGAGCCAGGAGTGACTGTAGCCTACTGCCTTACAGGCTGGAAACGGAACTCAGGAAGAGCAGAGGGCACGGCTGGGAGCAGCGCTCAGCTGGAGAAAGCTTGCTGAGGCCCTAACATCAGTCCTCAGGTTAAGAAAAAAAGGGGGAGCATGCAGAAGTAGCACGGCCTGTGAGATGACACTGCAGAGGTAGATACAGACATGGGAAAGGTCGGATTCTGCCCATGCCACCCTCAGCCACTCACAGATGGCTTTGCTACCAACACCGTAGCCAGTGCATAAACAGCTGAATGTAGGGGGCTGGAGGGATGGCTCAGAGGCTGCTCTTCCAGAGGACCTGAGTTCAATTCCCAGCAACCACATGGTGGCTCACAACCATCAGTAATGAGATCTGGTGCCCTCTTTTGGCCTGTTGGCATACATGCAGGCAGAACACTGTATAGATAATAAATAAATCTTAAAAACAAAACAAAGAGCTGAATGTAGCAGTCTATAAAGAGTGCAGACACCAGCTTGTGTGGTTACTGTCAGGTATGGAAGAGCTGAATACAAGGATCTGGAATACTTTTAAAGTTAGGAGTAGCCATGGGAACTGCAGGTCTCCTTTCATGGACAGCAATTTGAACCCTGGCCGACCTAGCATCTGAAGTCATGAACTCAGCCAAGGGCAAGTCCTGTCAAGACCTCTAGAGCCTCTCTACTTTTGGCATCTGGACTACTATAAATCTCTACCTTACTAAAGTAATAACAGGTCCCAGGAACCTCTTCCCAAAGCACTGCATCGCTTGTTGACCAGTGATTATCTGCTTCGCTGGTCAAGCCTGTCAACAGTGACACTAAATTTTTTGTTGTCCTTTTGTAGGTATAGGTATAACCAGAGACACAAAAAAATTTACAGGTAAATTCCTGCCCAGTATGTTAGGCATGGCAGCACATTCCTATAATCTCAGTGCTTAAGAAATGGAGGCAAAAGGACCAGAAGTTCAAGGCCAGCATGGGCTACACGAGACTGGTATTAAAAAAAGACAGACAGACAAAGTCCCATAAAACTTTGTTGATTCGTGTGTATTTGAAAGCAAAGGTTAAAGAGCCCATGCAATGGGTAAAAGGTCAGATTCCATTCTGCAACACAGCACAGAATATTGAAAATTCTTTTCAGAAAAGGATTTCTGTGGTTAAAAGGATAACTGTTGCTCAGTTTAACTGAAGTGGCATCCAACATGTCATTTCTAGAGTTTAACAAAGTGAACTGGACTGGAGAACTTGGATTGGATCCCAAACGTGCGGCAGCACCTGCCTCCTAATTCCAGTACTCAGGATGTGAGGCAGGAAGAGCGTGTGTTCTAGAGACCATTCTAGAGCAAATGCCCAGCTCTTATGAAGGCAGAGGGAAGCCCATGGCATGCACTACATAATCTAAGGTAGTAAAAGGAGCCCGGAACACAGGACAGCAATCAGTGCTGGAAAGACACACTTAAGTCACTAAGACCCAGAGTTGCAGAATATAGAGAAGACCCCAAAGCCAGGACTGAGCGCGGGAGACTCAGTGACCCTTAAAATGCATCTGATCCTATGCAGCAATCCCTCCTTCCAACTCCTGTTCTATACTTCGATCAAATTTTATTCTGGTTGCACTATTCTGAGACAAGTTCTCACTATGCAGCCCAGGATGGTCCCAAATTCACAATCCCTCTGCCTCAGCTTTTTCCATGTGTAATTACACACATGTGGACTCCACGGCCCTAGCACAGGTTTACTATTCTCATGCAGAATGTATTTGCACTTGGTGATGGACTAAGAAGGTTCTGCACACTTTTGTTTCGACACATCTCAAGTACCTGGCTTACCTAACTCACTGAGGCAACATTATTCGGAATCTCAGTCAACCTGACTTCTCTGTACTTTCTCTAGCCATCCCAATGACACTAACAAACTAATCAAGAACTCCTGGGCATAATGGCCTGCTCTTTCAATCCCAGGCAATCCAGAGGCTGAAACGGGGGAGGGGAGTTCAAAGTCAGTTTGACGTATACAGCAAACCCAAGTGGGAAGTGAGAAAAGAGGAGGGGAAGGAAGGAGAAAAGATAGGAGAAGAGGGAGAGGAAAAGGCAGGATTAGGAGGGAAAACAGCAGTGTCTTTTTTATAAAATAAGTGGGAACTTATTTTATAAAATAGGTGAGGTACTGCCCATCATCAGAATAGAAAAGAAACTATCCTTCTGGCTTTCCTGTTTTCTCAGTCACTCAGGATTTAATTTAATTTTTTTATCTTTCCGAGACCGGGTATTCCCAAATTGCCCACGTGGGTTGGAACCCTTGAGCTCAAGCTCTTCTTGCCTCAGCCTGTGGAGTGGCTGGCAATGCAAACATCAGCAACTCCAGTAAGATTAATTTTATAGTTCATTTTCCCTCAGCTCCCTCTCCCACCCTCAGGCCACAGCCCTCATGCCTGCAGTACTCTTTGGCAATCTCTCGCAAAGCACTGCTCTCCTTCAGCGTCTATTGCCAGAACTACCCAGTTCTATGAACCCTGTTTGTTACAGAAACAAAAACGGCAACCGTCCAGAACTAACTGCAGGCTCGTAGAACGTAGGTGGATTTCAAAGCTTCCTATTGCAATCAAACTGGAAAGGCCAAACTTCACAACTACATTGTGGGGTTTCTCACCCATTCCTAAAACAGTCAAGCGTTTTCTGGAATGCAACATTGCAAAGGTCTGTCACTATAGTGTTCCCCAAACACAACAACCAGAAAAGAGGCAATCGCTCCAAATACATTTTATTTCTTGTAGTGTCTGAGTAGCCATCTTGTTAGTTTTAAGGAGCGGCTGTATAGTCTCTTTTGATTGTCACGTAGTGCCTCAGTTCTGATAAGATCAATAATTAAACCAATGATTAGCTACCGGATTTAAAGAAAAAGGGGGGAGGGACAATAAACTCACTCTCTCCACAATAAATTCATAAGTTTTTATGACTTTAAAGAACGTCTCCGAAACTCCTTGGCCTGTAAAGAGGCTCGACTCTCTGCAGCCTGGGATCGCGCCTGGCCAGGTCCAGGCCTTGCTATCCAGGCAGGTGTGACAGCAGCACAGGCGAACTCGGGGACACAGACGGCCCGGGGGCACGCGTGGTGAGCACCGTCGCCCGCGAACACCCGGTGGCTCTGCCCCGGCCTTACCGGAGGGCGGAACCTTGGACGGCCGGCGGCGGGCTCCCCCCGGAATTGACCCGGCTCACCTGCAGCAGCCCGCGAAGCAGAGACCGGCGGACGCCGTCGCGCAGAGCCGCCAGGGCAGCCATGGTGACGCGAAGGGCTGTCAAGGGCAGAGAAAGGCGCCGCGGCCTCCGCTTCCCACAGCAGACCAGCGACGTCGGGGCGGAAACCGCCCCGACCCTCTCCTCCAATAGCAGTCCGAGGTCGCTGCGCCTGGCAGGGATTGGCCCGCAGTCAGGGGGCGGGTCCTGGCGCTGGGCAGAAACCGTCCCGTACAAATTGACTACTGACCAACGTGGCTTGACACCTGGCTGGAGCAGTTTGAACTGTTTTTGACCTCCTGACGCCGGTGATTTCCGTATAGCTCAAGACTTTCCATTCACTTAGCTGCACCTGACCGTGTGACTGTGTTTACGCAGACAAAGGTTATTGGTAAATGTTACCAGCAATCCAATTTTATACATTTATAACAAAATAAACCTATTACATTAAGAGAGTTTTGAAGTTTTTCGATGGATGCGAAGTAAAATGCATGTTACTATCTAAAATTCATTGAATAAGATTAAATCAACTTCCACAACTCTCTGCAGGCTGGGTAGGGTGGCAAACACTCAGGAGAGAGGAAGGTGGGTCTATGAGGTGTTCCAGACCACCCTGGTCCATATGGCGAGTTCCAGAACAACCAGAACAACTATCGGAGAACCTGTCTCAGAAACAATTAAAGCAAAACAAAACAAAAAACCCTCCATGCATTAATTGATGTTAGTTAAGTGATAATTATTCTCACATTTGTGGAACCCATTGCTGACGTTAGAGGTTTGTTTTGTTTTGGGTTTCGTTTGTTTTTAGACAGGGTCTCTCTATGCAGCTCTGGCTGTACTGTAATTCACTATGTAGCCCAGGTCTGGCTTTGCCTCCCCAGTGCTAGAATTAAAAGCATGTGCCACCACGCCTAGCTCAGACTTTCAGTCTTCAGCTGAGGATAGCAAATCTTTCTGACTTGTAATATTCAATTTCCTTTATGTTAATTTCCACTTAGAAAGTATGGCAACATACAACTTGAACAATTTAAGCCAACCTGTTTTGTGTATGTAGTTGTATGCACTGCTGTGAGTCACTCGGATGACTCCTGCGGCTCTCTGCCTTATTTTTGTTTTGAGACAGGGTTTCTCTGGGTAACAGCTCTGCCTGCCCTGGAACTCACTTTGTAGACCAGGCTGGCCTTGAACTCAGAGATCCCTTGTTATGTCTGGAGTGCTGGGATTAAAGGCGTGACACCACTGCCTTTTTTCTTTTCTTTTTTTTTAGACAGGGTCTATCATTGCACCTGGAGCTTACTAGAATGACTGACCAATAAGCCTGCCTCCACTCCTTCTCCCCTGAGCAATCCACAGAACTGGGAATACAATCAAGGGCCTGCATACCTGGCTTTTCACGTGGGTGCTGAGGATCTAAACTCAGATTCTCTTTCTTGTGAAGCAAGCACTTTGCACACGAGTCACCGCCTCAGCCCTTTTGAGGGTAAGGCATAGGTAAGTGTGTATGTACATTGCTGCATTTATGTGCATGAGGTGCCTGAGGAGGGCAGGAGAGGGCATCAAAACCCCTGGAACTGAAGTTACAGGCATCTGTGAACTGCCTGGTGTGTTTTGGGAACTGAGTCCATGTCCTTTGTAAGACCATCAAGTATTCTTAATTGCTGAGCCATAATCCCCACTTATTTTGCTTTTTAGACAGTCTCAGGGAGTCCAGGATGGTCTCCAACCCATTATGTTGATCAAAGATGACCTTGAACTCCTCCCACATACACCTTTGGATTGCTGGGGATACAGGTGGGTATTGAATCTAGGACTATATAGTCGCCACATAATTTAGGCAAGTATTGTGCTAGACTACATCTAAAACCTGTTTTTTTATTTTGTTATTTTGTTTGGTTCATTTTGGGGTGTGTGTTGCTATGGTCAGAGAAGGGATGGATGTCCCACAGGACACATGTGGAAGTCAGAGGAAAACTTGCTGGAGTAGGCTCTCTCATTTCCTTATGACTTCAATCTTATTGTTTATATCCTTTTCATTTAGTTTTGGGAGGTCATAGTTGTCTATAAATTTATCTAATTCTTCAAGATTTTCTAATTTGTAAACCTGACACTGGTGTCTGTTGTAATATTTCATTTAGATTTTATTTTTTGACCAATTCAACTGGAAAGTTGTCATTCCTGTTCATTTTTCTTTTCACAGAAAGTGTATTGATTCTTTGTTCTTATTTGTTTCCACTTAGGGTTTTTGCTGTTTTTTGTTTTGTTTTGGGCTGTTTTTACTGAGACAAGGTTTTCCTATATATACCTGGTTGGCCTCGAACTCACTGCAGACAAGGTTGGTCTTGAACTTGCAGTGATACTACTGCCTTGGCCTCCCCTGTATGGGAATTTCATTCATTTCTGCCTTGTTCTATTTTTCTGATGGTTTTGATAATGCTATTTTTCTAAGACCTTGGAGTTCATTATTTACTTAAGACTTCTGTGAGTTAAAAAAAATTTTTTTTTCATGTGTGTATGAGTGTTTTGCCTGTATATGTATATATTCACCAAATGCCTTGTGGCTATGGAGGTCAACAGAGGACATGGGAGCCTTGGAAATCAGCTACAGATGGTTGTGAACCACCAGGTATGTTGCTTTCATTGGTTGAATAAAGAAAACTGCCTTGGCCTTTCGATAGGAGGGCCCTTAGGTGGGCGGAGTAGACAGAACAGAACTCTAGGAGAGATGGACAGAGAGAGCCGCCATGAAATCACCAGAGTCAGACATGCTCAATCTTTCTCGGTAAGCCACGATCTCGTGGTAAACACAGATTAATAGTTTAAGATGTGAGAGTTGGCCAAGAAGAGGCTAGATATAATGGGCCAGCCAATAATTTCATACAATTTCTGTGTGGTTATTTCAGGTTTAAGCTAGCCGGGGGACAGAACACAGCCCGCTCCATTCGTTGTACTACAGAGTGGTGCCCAACGTGATCCACTTAAAAACCTGAAGGGCTTAAGAAGGAGAGAGTTTAACACAGCTTTTTGTTGTTTGCTGGGACATGCGGCAGAGAGATTTCCTGAGTTGGCAATAGGAAATAGCAGGAAAAAAGCAGCGCCATTTTAAAACGAGGCTTCCTGGGCCCTGCCGCTAGTGCAAACTCCGGCTATGGAGCATTCCTGGGATCGGATGTTTGTATGCCCACTAGGGGTTGGGAGTAAAGTAGCGGAGACCATGCCTGTGGCTCAGGTCTTCCTGCCTGGGTAGGCAGCGGGATGGCAATATGGATTCGCTATGTGCCTGGAACTGCATGCCGATCAGGGGCACCAAATGGCTCTGAGGCAGGAACAGCTCTGCCATGCTGAACCGTGCTGATCTCAGGCAGGAACTATCGTAATTATCATAATAACAGTGCAGTTAAGGTTTAGACTGGGCTGGAAACAGGCGGTACTGTATTACCACTACATGGCACAACTTAAGTTTTTAAGAGGTGCTTAGCATTTTAAGAAATGCTCCTGGATAGTAAAGAATTACAGATTCACAATAGGACAGATTCAGACATGAAAGACCTCTAAATGGGTCACACTGTTGAATAAAGATACGTAGTAAGCTTAAAAGAGAAAAGAAATAAAGAGTATAGAGAGATGCTTTTTAAAAAAGGGTAAAGTATTTAAAGAGACAGAGTACAGATAGTCATAGATTAAAAAAAACATAAGCCACATAAAAATGGAAAATTCACAGAATGTCTGGATTATGTATTTTATTGTGTTTTCTTTAAATATTTTGACTGTGAAGGAGCTAACTACAGAGAGACATTTTATTGCATGGGCTGCCAAGCTAAACCAGCATGGATATTATTGTAAAGGTATAATGACTTCAAAATTTGGGTCTAAGGATATGATGTTTTGGAAAAGTGTTCTTTTGTTTTCACAAAAGGGAACCTGTGGATTGCTTCCAGACCAATAATATGGTTTCATAGACCATGCCCTCCTGAAAGGTCACTGTGAACACCTTCAGAAAATTACTTCACTCAACTGCCGAACGAGATGAACCTGGCACACAGGACACACCATGAAAGACCTGATTGACAGTGCCCCCATACAGCAGGAAGAAGTTTGGAGAAAAAAAACTACACCTATATTCCCAAATATTGTTTATAAATGTTCTTTTACATTTAAAGGAGGATATGATATAGATATGAATAACTTGCATTGGTATAAATCTTAATTTATTGATACAAGTTTAAGGTCAATTTTGTTATATATATGTATTTCTGATCTTGATTAAGGTATTGTGATTGTGTGGTTCATTTAAAAATGTAATGTATAATTGGGAAATATAGGTTGTTAATGGATAATCATCGATAATAATCAAGCTTGTAGTCATGTTAGATTTTCTAGATATAGAGATATATTTCAGTTAGATAGGCATTTTCATATCTTTCAAAGATGACAGAATATGGCATTTAATGTTTTAATAACTTAGGGTTTTCATGACAATGAGACACATCTGCTCCTGGCAGCACCAATCTACTTCAAGAGGAAGATGGGTATCGAAGAGGCTCCTTAGCCATTTGGGCAAGAAAGTGCTCTTGCCTGGACTGTTGCATAAACTGGACACAAAGAACCCGCAGAGAGAGGACTGCTGAACTTGCCTAATGGTGAGATGATCCTTCGGGGTTCCTGATTCATGAAAGAGTCTGCAAGACATTCTGCAGGATACAGAAGTGACTGAACTGTCTTTTAAATTTCCTGCTTCATGGAAGTGTCTGCTGAATACTGTGTGCCTATAGGCTGAAGATGGATGCCCCAACAGTACAGAGGAACTTTGGGTGACTGTCCAGGCAGCGAGATGTCTCTGTCATTTCTAGAGTTTGGAAGTTGCTTATTTCTTGTTTACTTAGGTAATATTTTATCCTTCTGGAGTCTTTGATCAAGTTGAACAATGGGTAGTTATAGTTATAGTTTTCCTTTGTTATGATAAAAGATAAAATAGATATAAATATTGTAACTGTAATTCTTGCTTGATAACTGTTTTGTTATATGTAATTTTACTATGTTAAAATGAAAGCCTTTCTTTTTTTGTTTAAACAGAAAAAGGGGAAACGTAGGAGGTCCTTGTTTGTGTGTTGCTTTCATTGGTTAAATAAAGAAGCTGCCTTGGCCTTTTGATAGGGCAGGACTTAGATAGGTGGGGAAAAGAGAAACAGAATGCTGGGAAGAAGACAGAGACAGAGAGCTTCCGTCATGAAGCTGCAAGGTCAGACACACTGAATCTTTCCCAGTTAGCCACGACCTCGTGATGACATACAGATTATTAGAAATGGGTTGAATCAAGATGTGAGAGTTAGCCAATAAGAGGCTAGAACTAATGGGCCAGGCAGTAATTAAATGAATACAGTTTCTGTTTAATTATTAAGCTAGCCCGGTGACTGGGAGCTGGGTGCCGGGCGCCAAGAATGTGGCCCGCTCGCCTCAGTACTACACAGGTGGGTGCTGGGAATCAGACCCAAGACCTATGGAAAAGCAGCAAATGAGCCACAAGCCCCTTAAAATCTTGTAAATAAAAAATTAGACTGGGTGTGGTGGCACACACATTCAATCCCAGCACTCAGGAGGCAGGCAGGTCTGAGTTCAAAGCCAGCCTGGTCTAGTGAGTTCCAGTACAGCAAGGGCTATATAGAAAAGACCCTATCTCACAAAAAATAGATTAAATGCTTAGTCTACCCCACTGGACATTACCAGGATTCTGTTGTTTGGGGAAAGGTGTTACCTTTTTATTCTTTAGAAATGACCTTATGTATAAATAATGGACAGGTGTTCTATCCATAAATTCCATTTTCCAAAAACAACTAAAAGTTTGTATTATTACTCTGTGATCATACAGTGCATCTGTGGAATCCAATGGCAACTTGCAGCCTGGAGTCCCTGGTCCCACTTCTACATAGGTTGTGGGAACTGAACACAGGTCATCAGGCTTCACAACAAATGCCTTTGCCCACTGAGCCACCTGGCTAGCCCTTTAGTAGTTTGGAGATAGGGTATTGTGCAGCTCCAGCTGGCTTCAAACTCCAGACATTACTAAGAACTCTGAGCTCATCCACTTCTCAAGTACTGGGATTTGGGGAGTGTGCAACTGCAGACTGCCCATCTGTTTAAACCCATGACAGTGACCTATATTTATTCCTTGCAAATTCTGTCTTTCATAATAGAATATCTATCCTATGCCCATCCAACTGTTTCAATGTTGCCTGTCTCTAAGCTCCATTCGGTCACTATGATTCTGTTCTCTTAACAAGGAAGATAGTTTCCAATTTAGCTCTTTGTGGAGCTGTTTGCTTGGGTGGTGGGGGTTTCCTTAGGATTAGAATGCTCAGTAGCTCAAAATGCTTGGGAGTTTGCCAAAGCTTTGGCAAGGCCTGGTAAATGAAACATAATATTTAAGCTTAGTTACTAATCCTGTTTTGGCTCAGGTGAACCTTCTATTTCTCTGTAACTTCAATCCCAAATCACCCCTACTTCTTGACTCCCCTAATCTCAGTGAAGGTACTGGGTTTAGATTCTAGCCATTAGGAAGTCAAGTATTCATCCACCCAACTCTCTTATTTCTGGTCCTTATAGTGGCTACAATTTATTATTATACCACAAAACAGAACAAAGCATTCCTCACTGAGAAAGTCTCACTGTTCTGCCCATGCTAGCCTGGAACAACCAGCTACCTCAACCTCCCAAGTAGTTAGATCACATAGGTGCATCACTGCCCAACTGAAACAATTTTCATTATTTTTAAAGACAGGGTAGCCTTGATTGGCCTGGAGCTTGCGAGCGCACACTAAGGGCTACGCCTGCTCTGCCGCTGGACACTGGGATTAAAGACAGGGTAGCCTTGACCGGCCTAGTGCTTGCGAGCACACACTCAGGGCTACGCCTGCTCTGCCGCTGGACACTGGGATTAAAGGCACATGAAACTATTCCTAACTTGCCAAAAACCTTAACTGTTGTAAAACTTCTTATAGTAGAACAACAAGATTTTCTGGATGAAAGCATTTATATTACACTTTTATTTTTGCAAGAAAATAAATTATACAACTTAAAAATAAAATCCAAAATGTAAGCAGTTCATCAAAATATTTCAGCCTGCTGCATACAGAAGCTGCTCCTGTGTAAAAAAAAACTACAGTGTCATCTCAGTATGTAGTGGTGCACATCCCAAACTGTACATATCATGAGGATAGACTAGACCTCAGGAACTCCAGACCACACGGAGTGTAGGTGACATGAATGCTCTCAAACAATGTTTCTTTCAGAAATGTGACTTGGTAGAACTGGTGACAGCACCCCAGTCATCCCCATGAAAATAGAAGAGCCAGCTTGAGTTTATGATAGCAAATCTTTCTGTAAACTAACAAATATTTCACCTAGACTGAATTTTAAAAATTTGCCCTTGGAGCGGGGCTAATGATATCATATTCAATTTAATGAAGAGTAAAAATAAGAATGATAACATTTCATTTTTTTGGAGACTTTAATATTTATGCACAAAGTAAGAGCAAGAGATTTAAATGAATAGGTTGATAAACTCAGGGACCTCCTCCAATAATTGTAAAAACTGGGCGACTTCAGAATTTGAGGATCCTTATAAAATTGTTAGAACATGTGTCTAACTGTGAGCAGAAAGTGTGTCCCACATTCTCCACCATGTGAGTCTGTTTCCTGTCTCCTTAATCTGGCCATGCGCTGGCATGAGGCTACCATTTATAGATGGAAGCACTCAAAACTCTGAGCCTGCTGCACTATTCATTTAAAAGTGGCTCTTTGGTGGGAGAGGTGGGGCTTTTCTTCCCCTTACCTGTGCAATGCTTGGCCCTGCTCAGATAGCAAGAGTAAAGTCTGCAGGGAGAAGAGAGAGGTCAGATAGGGAACAGTAAGGGTGGTTCTGAACCTTCAGAAAACTGGTTAAGATCTGTTTCAGAATTTTTAATTAGCAAATCTATTGATAAAACATTTAACAAAAATCTCAACAATGGTATAGGCAATAGGCACCTTGTCAACTAAACAGTTTTGATAAACACCAAAAAGTAGTTACACTTTTGTATATATATTTTAAAAAAAGGATGAAAACTTTTAAGTCTGTGGTATTTACTGCTGTTCATTCCAAAATACAATTAGGACATAATTAACTATTAAAAAATTTATAAAATTTAATAAAAAACTTTGCTATGGATTTAGTGTTACCCACTTTGCATTAAGTCTGCCTTTATAAATCAAAACATCACAGCTCTCATTCATAAACGACCAAAGCGATTAGAAATTTCAAAGATGTTCTAAGAAAAATTATGGTTTAAAATGACAAATCTTAAACATTAAGAAATGGCCTAAAATTTTTTCCTTGATTGTTTCCTCCTTTGGCATTCTGGTATTGGGACATGAAAATTTGCCAACACCAAACTATTAAATAGAAGGGCCACAGTTATTATACAACTATCTCTCTGAACTCTGGATGCGCCGATGTCGGCTGCCATCCATGGCGTGGAAGCAGCGGGCACTGAGCCACTTCACACCTGCTCTAGCCACGGCCTCCTCAGAGCAGCAGGGGAGATGGTAAGCACACATGCATTTCCAACTTCCTATGAGTATCACAACAGACATTTGACTATAATTAACATAACCTTAAACGTCTGACATATACTCCCTTCCTTCCAGGAAGGGCTCACAGCTGCTGAGGCTGCAGGCAGGTCCACAGCACACTGGTGATATAATACTGTATGCTTCTCAACACAACCATCTTTCAAAATATTACTTAACATCAAAGGTTATAAAATATATGCAAGAAAACGTGCACCACAATGAGTAAAAATCCATACGAAGCCATTGTTCCTGGTGGGGAATAATTCTCTCTTCAGTTGCTCAAGTCCTCAATTTCTAACTTCCCACTCACTGCGCTGTGAAGTCCTGAGTCACCGCTCCAGATAACTGAGAGAAACAAGGTAAGTGTTGCCCTCTGAACATTTTAAAAATGTTTATTTTTAAAATATATAAATATATATGTACATATTTGGCAAGGTTACTGCTCATGTTAAGACTAACAGCTCTGGCCAGGCGGTGGTGGCACACGCCTTTAAACCCAGCACTCGGAAGGCAGAGACAGGTGGATCTCTGTGAGTTCAAGGCCAGCCTGGTCTACAGAGAGAGCTCCAGGACAGGCACTAAAGGTACAGAGAAACTGTCTCAAAAAGAAAAAAGAAAAAGAAAAGAAATGAAAAAAAAAAAAAAAAGACTAACAGCTCTGAGTGCTTCTCTGGTCTCCAGGGTTAACCCTCCCTCTTTCCTCACAGGTGGCAGATAAGTTACTTTTATCAGAGAATGCCTCTCCAGAAAACTGAGATAATAGTTACTTTTTATCAGAGAATGCCTCTCCAGAAAACTGAGATAATAGTTACTTTTATCAGAGAATGCCTCTCCAGAAAACTGAGGTGGTAAATCCCTAATCACAACACTTTCCAAACACCAAATAGTTTTATGCTACAAGGTTTAGAAAGCAATTTTCTCACTGTTCTGTATCAGAGCATATTTCTGCAGTTTTCAATAAATTTAGACACAGCATAATAGATATTACGTGTATAAGGATTAAGTGTATTAGTAACACACTTAACATTTTTGCTTTGCGGTTCTGATTCTGCAATCAATGACTTACCTATACTCATAAATTTAACAAATGAAGCAACATTCATTATAATCTTCATATTTTCAAACAAGCTCTCCAACCATACAAGACTTAGAAAGAAAACCCCAATCCTTATCATTTAACAACAAACAACTAAAACAGCAATCTCCTGCTTAATGACAATCAGGATTTGTAAGATAGAAATATTTAATACCATTTTCCGGTCACCATTTAAATCCAGTTATCAAACTGCAAGCAGTGTTTAACAAACAACTTGATACTATTATTACATCTTCATCTTCTCAAGTACACCTGCCCTTTCCCAACATGGTGTTGACAACTTCACTCTTTTCATCAAAAGAAGCTAAGAGTGCTACCTCTAGCTTTAATTGCATTTAAAAAAAAAAATTAAAAGCCTTTTTCAGTGCAATATCTGATATCCTTCCTTGTGCAAGTCTATTCCTTTGAAAAGGAAAAAGGGGGTAAAAGAAGCAACAAGAACCCCACCCTCACCCTTCCAAAATGTTACTTCTCCTGGTGGGTAAAACTGAACTGACTTTGAAGTTCATAATGGACTCTCCATGAATGCAATCTTCCCCACGAAACAGCATGCTGTTAAAGAGTGTGCAACATGAAGGGAGGGAATGCCGTCATGCTAACTAATGTGACTGGCAAAATACAGTCATTTGTAAGGTAAGGCAGAGAGTTTAATATTTATGTAATCAAAGTCCAAATAAACCTTCCTCCAGCTCAAACTGGGACAACTTTCTGTCCAGGTGCTCCAGGATCTGCGCTCAAACAGAGGCCCAGCGCCCAGCTACGCCATGTATATGAATGTGTTGATGTCGGCCTCATCCCTCCTGATGTACTTGTGCTCTATCAGCCATTCAATCTGCTCTTTGATCATTTTCTTCTGTGGTAAGAACATGTTTTTCAAAATTTCTACTAACTCAGTCTGCAGCTGAGCATTGCTAATTTTCTTTCTCATTTTCATTATTTGTATGATGGCTTCCTAAGAGAAAAATGAAAATAAAAGTACATTAATACATTAAACTTGTTTGAGTAAAGAAAATCAGTAACTTTTCCTACATTACCTTCTAACACCAACCCAATCACAACAACTGGTAGGTAGGTATTCACCTGGATATTTACTATGATTTTTTTCATTATACTTATTACAAAGATTTTGAAAAGTGAAGAGATCCAATATTACCCTATAATCTCTCTAACCATGTTTAAAGATTAAAATGTGTTTGGGTGTTTGTCTCCCTGTATGTCTGTGAACATATACATGGCTGATGCCTGACAGGCTGGCGAAGGGCACTGGCTTCTCTGGAACTGTAGTTACAGACAGTTGTGAACCACTATGTGGGTGATGCTGACGAGATAGCTCATAGCTCAGAGGGTAAAGGCACTTATTTGCTCCTAAGCATGATGACCTGAGATCCACCCCTGCCAGGGACCAACAAGGTGGAAAATTTTCACCAACAAGGTAAATCAATTTTTAAAAGCTGTGCTCTGACCTATATATGCACACATACAGAAATAAATAAACAAAATGAAAAAGTACGAAAATCCCCTTAGATACATTTGCCTGTAGGATTCAGGTATCCCTTTGTATAATAGAAGTGAACCATGGGTGTGTGTCTTGAAAATCAGGAAATACTACTCTACATATAAACTAGACTAACAGAGTGCCATTAATGTTTACCAGAGATTCTATTTTCAGTTTTACTGATTTAATTATATGTTTTGATGTTTAAATGTTTCTAAGGGATCAACATTTTTCAGTCAATTTTATCAACATGTTCTTGGTGATTTTGAAACTACATAGAGCTCGACAGTGACTGTGACCTATACAGTGTGGCCTACTGCAATTACCATTATCTTTTGGCTTTCGTTAGTCAACTAAAGCAACATGGAGTCTTAGTGGAGATTACAATATTTTTATAAAGGAAATGTGAAGAGATATAGTTGGTTCTCTGTATCTATGAGTTCCATACTATAAATGAAACATATAATTATGAGCTAGTTGTGGTGACACATGCCTTTAATCCCAATCTAAAAAAACAAACAATGAAAGTGTAATTAGGCTTATGATAGCTGAGTTAGAATTAATCATACAAACCTAGACGACATTCCTATAACATAGTATGGTGATTAGGTACACAGCATTGATACTGTATTATGTGTTAGGATGATCCAGGTTAAATAAAATATATGGGAGAAGATGTGTAGGGCATATTCAAGTACTACATATTCAACTATACTATATCTCTTTTCTCATATTATATAGTACTTAATTTCTCTTTTTGTCTATGTGTGTAGGTGGGCCATGGTTTTTTTGCATGGAGGTCAGAGGACAACTTTCCCAAGAATTGGTTCTCTCCTTCTACCACATAGGATGGAGCAAGCTGTCAGCTTGGTATCAAATATCTTTACCCACTGAGCAGTCTCACCTTCCTAGTAATGAGTATTGTTATCATGTTCAGAAATCATCATATTTTTACAACTTTAAATTCTATAAATTCTAAGTTGCTGCTGAGATACATTAATTCAGCTATAATCAAAAGGAAACATAACTAAAAGCCAAAGAATATATTAGAATTTACTGGAAGCCTCCAAACTTAGGTGTATTTCTGGTAGCACTAATGAATTAGATTAATTTATAAATTCCAGTCAAATGCACATTAGCTCTTCTTTACAAATAAATAACTTACATGGTAATTAATTCAGTGGCTGAGGTTAAAAGAATATACCATACAACTTTTGAAAAAAATTTTTAAAAGAAGCTTTCAAACATTTAGACATTTTTCTCCCTATACAAACCTGGGTTCTTAATATTCTTAGTTGAACTATCCCTTCATTTTCTTCTTCTCTCATTCTTTCTGTAGTGAGCTGCAAGCGTCCAATCAAATTTATTTTTCCCCTTTTCTGAACTTTTGCATTTTTTCTGCAAAAAAATATGAAAATGTTAAAATTACAGTACAATGTCATAAGTTAGAATCTTTCTAAAAATTAACATCCAGTGCTGCTTAAAGGGTTTAGTCACAATCACAACATAGAGCTTTCCTTCGAGCAGCCCCAGGCTTGGCATGGGGGCTCAGGCAAACTATTTCAAATAAAAATGTACAAAGCTCTTTGATTCCTGCAAACAAGGTATAGCCTTTGCTAGCTAGTGACTGTTCTCAACAAACTAAATTGCCATGAAACAATAATAATTAATGATGAGAGAATTTTATTCAACAGATAGGCTGAGTCTTCAGATAAACAGCTCTGCTGGATAAGGCTATACTATCCCACCCACTCAATCTTCTTGTCTCTAATACTTTTTAAATTAAAAAAAAAATGAAATGAGGGGCTGGAGAGATAGCTCAGTGGTTAAGAGCACTGCCTGCTCTTCCAAAGGTCTGAGTTCAATTCCCAGCAACCGCATGGTGGCTCACAGCCATCTGTAATGAGATCTGGTGCCCTCTTCTGGCCTGCAGGCATACACGCAGACAGAATACTGAATACTGTAAACACAATAAATAAATAAATCTTTAAAAAAAAATGAAATGACCTTTAATCCCAGCACTCGGGAGGCAGAGGCAGGCGGATCTCTTTGAGTTTGAGACCAGCCTGGTCTACAAGAGCTAGTTCCAGAACAGGCTCCAAAGTCAGAGAAACCCTGTCTTGAAAAACCAAAAAAAAAAAAAAAAAAACAAAAAGCAAATATAGTGATAATATTCAGTTATTGCTTTTGACATCACATAAGTTAAATGATTATTTTAATAAAATCAAAGCACTAAAATTCAGCATGGAACTTTTATTTTAAATCAACCAACATGAACCTCACATTAGGCTGAACTCCTGGTTCACGGAGAAGAGTGTCCCTTCTGTGAAGTCTTTTGGGGAGTTGACTTGAGGTTCGTACAACAAAACTTGCCGTTTGAGCTTGGGAAAAGCCACTAAGGACTATGAGGAAAAGAATACAATTAGCATAGTAAGTTATAAGGAGTGCTAGGATCAACTCTACAATACAGGCAACCATGACTTATAGACAAACTTGTACGTAACAGCTCTATGTACATGCAAAGTAAATGCATTGTAAAAAGAGTAGAGAAAAGATTTGATTCTAGAGAGTGATAAACGTTCTTTTACTACATGTAGTGAGACAAAAATTGGTCGGTCATACAGGACCCTGTCTGCTAGGGATATTCAGGCAGTTTCCTCCACTGGAAACAGTTTATTCTGGAATTTGGATTATAGAGTAAGCACAAAATGCAATTATATAATCAAGAAGAACTAAAACAAATCAACCACAATGAAGTAACTCAATCTCTCCCTCTTTTCTTTCTCAGGTACTTTTCTACTTTGGTAATTTACCTCTTTTTCTTTCTCTCTCTCTCTCTCTCTCTCTCTCTCTCTCTCTCTCTCTCTCTCTCTCTCCTTAACCATAGATTCCTCAATACAATGCATTTTTTTAGTTGAAAGTCATATTCAGAGTGTTATGAATTAAAAAATTTACAGTGGAAAAAATAGAAAGCCGTGGGGTGGTGGTGCATGCCTTTAGTCCTAACACTGGGAAGACAGAGTCAGGCTGAGTTCAAGGCTGCGCTACAAAGTGAGTTCCAGGACAGTCAAAGCTACAAAGACAAACCCTGTCTCATAAACCCCTAAATCACCCCCCCCCAATTTTTTTTTTTTACAATGGCTTAGGTATGTAGTGCAGTGGTAGAATGCATGCCTAATGTATGGAAGGCCCTGAATCTAACTCTCAGCACCGCAGTTACACAAGCGATTCACATATTCAACTATATGACACGACAAACAGAAGATAAGACAAACCCATAAAGTCCTTCTGAGTTCAGCATCAGGGAGTTCCGTTGCAAGCTTTAAATTTTCAAAGCTTATTTTCTCTCTGGGCCTTTGGTTCCATGCAAACAACACAGCCAACTGAAACGTGGTTACTTCCAAATCATACTGACCTACTTCATTCTTAAATGTTATCTGTAACAGATAATGAGGCTTTAGTAAGTAATTTCTTCATGAAGCTTGCTCCAATATCTAGTAAAATGTACACGACAGACTAGGGGAAAATTAGGTTGCTAATTTTCTTCCAAGACCCATTCTTCCTTCCTAATAGTTAATAATTTTAGAAGACCTCTCATGCATCTCCCAGCCTCAATGTAGTCACGTGACTTCATTCTGTCCAATGTGTTTCAAGTAGAAACTGACAAAAATG
Source organism: Ondatra zibethicus (assembly GCA_004026605.1). Classification (NCBI taxonomy): domain Eukaryota; kingdom Metazoa; phylum Chordata; class Mammalia; order Rodentia; family Cricetidae; genus Ondatra; species Ondatra zibethicus. The sequence goes on along the minus strand of PVIU01000098.1, from coordinate 19,456 downwards.
TTCACCTCCTTCTTTCCCTTCCTTTTTGCAGGCTGATAGAGTTAGGGATCAGATAAGATTCTACAGTCAGGGGCTGGAGAAATGGCTCAGTAGTTTAGAGCACTGGCTGCCCTTCCAGAGGACACGGGTTCAATTCCCAACACCCTCATGGTGGCTCACAACCATCTATAATGGGATCTGATGCCCTCTTCCATCTCACAGGCATACATGCAAATATCACTCATATACATAAATAAGTCTTCTAAAAAAATGATTCTATAGCCCAAGTCACTCAAACTTGAAAACTGTGTACCTAAAACTAGGGACAGAGCCAATATTTTTGTTCTTAACTTTTTTTGTCTTTTATTTTATAACAACGTTTACTTTTACTGGGCAGTGGTGGTGCACACCTTTAACCCCAGCACTAGGGAGGCAGAGGCAGGCGGATCTCTGAATTCAAGGCCAGCCTGGTCTAAGAGAGCTAGTTCCAAGACAGGCTCCAAACAAACAAACCAACCCTGTCTTGAAAAACCAAACTTGCAAGTGTGTAATGTTTTGCTTGTATGTATGCCTACACGCCACACACGTGCAGTATCTGTAGAGGACAAAATAGGGCATCAGCTCTCTGGGACTGGAATTCCAGTTGGGAGTCACTGGGAACTGAACCATTGAGCCATCCCTCCAGCCCTTAGGTAACTTCTGCCAGCACTCAAATGATAGCCCATGTACTTACAATTCCATTTGACATGAGATGATGCCAATGTAATTTTCTACCACTATGATTTTTTTTGTAAAATTCTTCTACCTCAGGTATCAAATCCTCCAGTTCAGTAGGAAGTGAGACAAAGACTTTCTCAGAGCTTCTAGACCAGGCACCAGCATTCAGAATCTTTATATTAACTGAATCAGCTGCAGGTAAGAAAATCAGAAATTATAAATATTTTAACAAGTTAAAAAAAATTTTGCTTTGGTTTTCAAAACAATGTTTCTCTATATAACAGTCCCAACTATCCTGGAACTCACTTTGTAGACCAGGCTGGCCTCGAACTCACTTGAGATCCACCTGCCTGTGCCTCCCAATGCTGGGGATTAAAGACGTGGGTCACCAAAGCCCAGCTTAACAAGTAAAATTTTACAGAGAAAAAACAAGGATGAAGCTTTTGTTAAAAGGTCCTTTTTCTGTTTTGGGATAAATATTCATAGACTTAGTATTATATTTTGACAAGCAGCTCTAGATGGATTTTGTAAAAATCTTTGATATTTACTTTTTTTAAAAAAAAAGATTTATTTATTTATCATGTATACAGTGTTCTGCCTGCATGTGTGCCTGCGCAGTAGAAGAGTGCATAATTCTCATTATAGATGGTTGTGGGCCACCATGTGGGTGCTGGGAATTGAACTCAGGACCCTGGAAGAGCAGCCAGTGCTCTTAATCTATGAGCCATCTCTCCAGCTCTCTAGCCCTCCTTCCCTCTCTCCCTCCTTCCATTATTAATTTTTTGTTTTTTGTTTTTTTGATACAGGGTTTCTCTGTGTAAAGCTTCCAAGCCTGTCCTGGAACTCACTCTGTAGACCAGGTTAGCCTTTAAATAACTGAAAAAGATACTCTTTTGTTAAGCTTAAAAACACACTTCCATTTAATTATAAATAATACCTGGTAATGCCAACTTATTATTTTTGTGCATTTCCTTAAAAGCTTGATTCAAGTCTTCAGATACTTTTATGTCCTGAAACATTCTGGCGAGCTTGTTCACATAATCTGCTGGCATACCAACTTCCTACAAAAATCAAAGACAGAAAGACAATAAATATATAATTTGACATAGCAATAGGAAAAACTTATAAATAAAATCTTTTTTTTTTATGCACATTGGTGTTTTGCCTGCATATATATCCTCTGGAACTGGAGTTAAAAGAGTTTTGAGCTGCCATGTGGGTGCTGGGAATTGAAACCAGGTCTTCTGGAGGAGCAACTACTGCTCTTAACCACTGAGTCATCTCTCCAGGCACAGGGGAAAAAAACTTAGAAAAATCTTGTTTATTATTTGAGGTTCTCGGAACTGAATCCAGGGCCTAATGCATGATAAGCAAGTTTTCTAGTACCGAGTTTCATCCCTATCTTAGATGCTTTATCAGAATATAATGTAATACCTATTACATTTGATTCTTAGAAAATAAACAGGATAGTTTTAGATAGTCTTTTGCTTTGTAAAATTCCAGGATGCATGGATCTCAGTTACTGCAAAGTGAACAAAATCAGCTCCCAACTCAGTTCAACTCTGGATGACACCTTTAACAGCTCAATCAAAAAAGCAGGACAAAGATGGACAGAAGGACATCAGTAGTACAGCTGAGTCATAGCATCCTAAGGGCCTAGACTTGATCAATAACCTGAAGGAAAAAAAAAAACCCAACAACAAAACTCCCTATTTATCAAAGGATGGCTTTGATAGATTAGAATATAATGATCCTCTAAGCCTTTATTTCTTGACACACAGGCATGTATTACCACTCCCAGCCTTTATAAAAGCTGCAATTTTATTTATTTATTGGTTTTTTTTTTCAAGGCAGGGTTTCTCTATTGCTTTGGAGCCTGTCCTGTAACTAGCTCTTTGTAGACCAGGTGGGCCTCAAACTCACAGAGATCTGCCTGCTTCTGCCTCCCAAGGGCTGGGATTAAAGGTGTACCCCATCACTGCCCCACTACACAGTGCTTGCAATTTATTTACAAATATTTCTATAGTTAAGTATCTAGTACCAAAGTCATGGTAAAAGAGTTATCATTTCACACTAGATACTGGTTAAATAAATTCAGTTACAATTGAGAGAGGGTGCGAATGGAAGCTCAACAGCAAAAACAAAGCAGGCTTAAAACTTAGAAGAAAAATCACCTTATCAGATCAATATGATATATTTGATCATATATTCTTATAAAATGAATCTAATTGATACTAATAGTGATACCAAAACATATTATTTTACTATGCATGTGAATCATGTGCTATATATAAAAAAACAAACATTAAAAACAAAACAAACAAATAAAAAAACCCAAAAAAACTACTTTTAGGCGAATGAGATGGCTAATCAGGCAAAGGTGCTTTCAGAAGGGCCTGATCATCTGATTCAATCCCTGGGACCCAAAGGTAGAAAGAAAAAGCCGACTCTTGAACGCTATATCCTTTTACCTCAGATGCCTGCTCCCCACCCCACCCCACGCCCCAGAAAATGTGAAGAAATTGCTGCACTTACTCTTAGCCACTCCACCATGTTTTCTTCAATCTCACTATCAGCAGAGATGTCCAGTATGAGACGTCGGGTAAGATGAGCTTTGTGATACCTCATAAAGACATCCTTATTTTGTACATATTTAAGTACCAAGAGCTGAACAGAAGACAAAGTTACTTTAAATTCTTATGTTCTCAGTGTCATGTAGACCTTCCTGTATCCCCAATAACCAAGACTTGGAGATTTACAAAACCATAAACAGAGGCCTATTAACTTACACATCTCCTATAATACAAAGTTAACAAATTTGAAAAAAATTTTTTTAAGACAAGACAGGTTCTCTCTATGTAGTCCTGATGTCCTGCAACTCACTCTGCAGATCAGGCTAGGCTCAAACTCAGAGGTCCACCTGCCTCCACCTGCTACATGCCTGGCTGTATATTTGAGACTTTAACCAATTAATCTTTTAGTTCCTACTAATCTAAGTTTTTCAGATTTTATATATACATGATAAGAATACCTTATGGGAAAACCAGCAATTATGTGTCAACCCACCTTATTCTCTTCTTTTGTGACACCAATCATCTTTCCAGGCCTTTCTGTCTGATCCCACCTCTGCACTCCTGGGTAATCATTTTACTCACAAACAACGAGGAGGACCCCAACAACAAAAACAACAACTAACTTTCATATACTCTCACTTGTTCCCATCTATCTTAGGCTCTCACAAAAAGGAGTGAAAAGCTCCACTTGCTTTTTTGTTCTTTAACAGAAACAGACTTTAATGTGCCAGGTGGTGGTGGCGCACGCTTTTAATCCCAGCTCTCGAGAGGCAGAGATAGGCAGATATCTGTGAGTTTGAGGCCAGCCTTTCTACAGAGCGAGTTCCAGGACAGGTTCTAATGCTGCAGACAAACCCTGTCTTAGAAAAAAAAAAAAAAAATCACCTAGTGTATCAAGAAAGAAGCCAGGAGTGTTAGAACTCCAGTACTCAGGAGACAGAGGAAGGCTGATAATGAGCTTATGATAAACCACCTACATTAGAGAGAATCATTTTTAAAAACTCAAGGCTGAAGATATAACTAAATGGTATTAGTGTCTGTCTAACACGTACAGGCCCACCTGAATCTCCAACATCATACATGGGCAAGAGCCCACACTTGGGAAAGGGTATGAACACACAATAAATGGTATTTTCAGGAAGCTATTGAACAAAAAATTTTAGGTACAACTAAATACCTTATGAAAGTGTAACACTGTAAAACTTTATAATGTTTACAGATAAATACATATCTCTTTGTGTTATATGCACATGTGTGTGATATGGAGGCCATAGGTTGACATATGGCACCTGGAACTTTCCACTATTTCTCTGCACTTTTCCAAAATTTATTTAAATTTATTTTCTGTGTATGGGTGTTCCTGCATGTACAGTGCCTGTGGAGGCCTGAAGAGGATATTAGATCTTTTAGAACTAGAGTTACAGGTGGCTGAAAACTTGGTCCTCTGTAAGAACAGCCAGTGCTCTTTACTACTGAGCCATCTCTCCAGCCCCTCTTACTTTCTGAGACAGAGTTTCTCACTGAACCTAAGCTCACGGACTCAACAAAGCTGGCTAGTCAGAAGGCCTTAAAATCCACCTGTTTTATGCCGAATGCTTACCCCCAGAGTGCTGGGTTACAGTTGCTCATCTCCACAATCAGCTTTTGGCTTTTATTGTATTTTATATTTACCTTATGTGCATTGGTATTTTGTCATGGGTGTCCAGTCCCCTGGAAACTGGAGTCACAGACATCTGTGAGCTGCCATGTGGAAGCTAGGAATTGAATCCAGGTCCTTTAGCAGAGCAATCAACGCTCTTAATGACTAAGCCATCTCTCCATCCCCTCAGCTTTTGGCTTTTTGACATGAGTGCTGAGGTTCCAAATTCAGGTCCTCATGCTTGCACAGCAAGCACTTCTAAATCCACTGAGCCAAATTAAGTTAGTTTATTTAAGAACATAAAATATAGCAAAATATCTATCTCTTCCTTCACAGGAGGACAACGCTGCCTTGGAAAAAAAAAGTCCTCATCCTCTCCTTACTGGCACAGCTAAAACTTCTAGAGAAACACAGGCATGCCCATTCCTGCGTGGCATTCTAAACACAGAAGCTGAAGAGGTCCCAAGCATTCCTATGTCTCATTTTAATCCTTCAAACATATGCTTCATGCCTTGGCTAAGTATGCCCCAAATATAGTATGCCTGCTATATTTCTTTTCTGGTTAGACTTACTGAACGTGCTCAGGACTATATGCCTTACCTTGACGTGTTTTTCTAGATGAATTTATATAGATCCCCATATAACATCTCCATACGTTGTTGGAGTAGAACATTGATTTTGATACAACAGTTTCTCCTTACTTACTACAGGAAATAAGTCTTTAATGATTAAAAAAATACTGATTAAAAACATCACTTCTGGGGCTAGAGAGATGGCTCAGAGGTTAAGAGCACTGACTGCTCTCCCAAAGGTCCAGAGTTCAATTTTTAGCAACCACATGGTGGCTCACAACCATCTGTAATGAGATATGTTGCCCTCTTCTGGCCTGCAGGCAAACATGCACTATTTATATAACAACATAAACCTAAAAAAAAATTAAAAATATACTTACCACTTCTTTAAGTTTTGCTTCAATCTCCTCAGAGGTTAGTTTTTTGCTTAATGGTGTTTTCCTTAACAACATGTCACAGTAATTGGCAAGCAACTCAGGGCACTTTGATTCAGGCTGGGTTTTCAACCCCACTCTAAAACACAAAAGCAGTTTTTCTTTACTATAATATTACAATCGGCTGAGCATCTGCTTCTAAAATGATTTTCTTCATCTCCACAGCACTGGTGATGAGCTGTCAATGGGCACCGTGAAGACACAACAACAGGACATGTTAACAGTGGGTTCACCCTTTGCTTGCAATGGGAAGAGCTGATCACTGTAATCAGAGTATAAACTGAGCTGATTCAACCTATGCCGCAGTTGTGCTAAGAATCAGCCTCCAACTGGTTTACCACTACATTTAAGAAATGTCAGGCAGGTGGTGATGGCACACAACTTTAATTCCAGCACTTGGGAGGCGGAGGCAGAGGCAGGTGGATCTCTGTGAGTACAAGATCAGCCTGGTCTACAGAGAGAGCACCAGGACAGCCAGGGTTACACAGAGAAACCCTGTCACTCTAAGCTAGCGTGACTACCCAAAGCTCTATTGCCCTATGGCAAACAAGATTTCTTGAAAAGCGGGGAAACTGAGACCCTGGAAGCTCCTTGGTCTGTTTCTGTAGCTCTGCAGTATCAGAACTGCTCTCCCAGCATTTATCTGATTATTTCAGCTCTTCTCAGCAGACGCCTAGGCCTACCATCAAGCACTTCATTCCTCTTCACAGGTAACTGTCCTATATAATCTGGATGCTACTAAAGGTTTACTCTGTGTGGTAAATTAATATTGGTTGGCAATGTGATTTCACGGAGAAACACCTGTGTTAGTAAAGCACCTGCTGGATTTGTCTGTGAGACTGTTTCCAGTCTCTGGTATGAACTCAGATAATGAAGTCTCAGAGGCTGTTGCAAGGTGGCCTCGCTGGAGACAGTAGGGCAGCAGGCTGGGGTAGGCGTGGGTGTCTCTTCCCTGGCCCACTCCTGGTAGTACCCCAATGTTTCCTCCTGCCTTGATGCAAGCTACTGTTACCCTCCCTGCCATGATAGACTGACAAAACACAATAAAACCTTTTTCCTTTTCAATTACTTATTTTTTAAGATATATTTTTTCTTGCATTATTTTTGAGGCAGGATCTATAAAGTCTAGATTGGCCTCAAACTCAAGATTCTGTACCCTCAGGAATTAAAGGAACAGATCACACACCAACATTGCTATGAAATGCTAGTTTTTAGCTATGAACTGTAGTGAATTCTATCCAGTAACTGGCGAGACTTAGAACTACTAGATGTTGTGTCAAGGTCAGATTAGTCCAAATTCCAGTTTCCATTTTTCTCTAATTTTTACTTAGTACAAACCAATTCACTTTATCAACAAGAAATAGTTTTGTTATTGATTTTTTTTTTCAAAACAGGTTTTGGCTGTGTAGCCCTGGCTGTCCTGGAACTCACTCTGTTAGACCAGGCTGGCCCCCAACTCTCAGAGATCCTCCTGTCTCTGCCTCCCTAGTGCTGGGATTAAGGGCATATACCGCAACTGTCCTGTGATTTATTTTCTTTTTAAAGTAAAATTAAAAATTTAAGTAACAACAAAAACCAAACCGAGCAAGGAAAGCAAATACGGAAAGCACTTCAAGGCTGGAAACAAGGGTCTCTGTAGGCAAACTTTCTTAAATTCAAAGAAAGCCAGGTGTGGTGGCCCAGGCCTTTAATCTTAGCGCTGGTAGAAGAATAAGGCTTTCTATAGCCAGGCCAGCCTGATCTACATAGTAAGTTCCAGGTCAGCCAGGGTTACACAATGAAACAAAAAAATTCAAAAATTAAAAAGGTTACGAAGCTCAGAGGTGGTTCAGTGGTTAGGAGCACTGGCTGCTCTTCCAAAGGGACTGGTTGTGAGCTCACACATAGTGACTCACAAACAGCTGTAAATCTAGTTCCAGGGGACCCACAGCTGTCTTCTAACTTCCATGGAAACCAGGCACACACATGGTATACTTACATACATGCAGGCAAACACTCATACACATAAAAAAAAATTAAAACAAAAATAAGGTCAAAGGATGTAGCTCAGTTGGTAGAGTATTTAGCATATAAAAAGCCGTTGGTTCAATTCTCAGCACAGAATAAAACAGGCTAGGTGCCCTGAATCTGTAATCCTAGCACTCAGGAGAAGAGACAGAAAGATTAGCAGTCTTTCAAGCTCCTCCTTGACTACGCAGGGGGTTTGAGAGCATCCTGGGCCACAGACCTTGTCTCAATAACAAATAATACCAACAATTAGAACTTAAAGGCAAACTTAAGAAAAGCCCAAACTACCAGGGAAACAAGGCACCTTGATCACCCAGCACCCCAGTAATATGTCTCCCAAAGAATTATTTTTTAAAAAGAGTGTAGAAGCTTACCCTTTCTGCTTCAAAGGTAATTCAAGTTTAAATATGGTAGCATCATTAACAACTGCTTTATATGCCTGTAAAAAGAACCCAATTTGAAATAGAATGATATTTAATATTTAAAATATACAAAGAAATAAATTAACATGAACCAGATGTTTTGTGTATGTGTGTGTGTGCACGTGTGTGCGTGCGTGCTGGAATTGGATGAAGGCTGCAAAATTAAGTATATGCTCTTCTATTGTGTTTATATCCATCAACTTTTATTTTTACTAGTACATCCATCTTAATGACTCGGTACTTCTTAAAAATTAAACTTTATCACTACCGGGGTGGGGCTAGGCACAGACAGTACATGTGTGCTGTGGTGGGGGCTCTCCTCTACCTTTAAGAGTTCTAGAGAAAAAACCTCAGGCCCATCCCCAACAAATGACGTGTTCTCCCATTTCACTGAGAAAAATGAAATGTCAGGAGCTCCAAGGATGGAGGGTGGAGCATCAACTGTGCCACAGAGGGGCCACAGGTAAAGGCAGCTGCTGGCCCTGATGCCCTCCTGCATTTTGAGAAAAACATCTCTGGGAAGTTGTCTGTTGACTTCTCTACTCACATATGGCTTGGCATGCACAACCTCACTCTCCCTCAAAATAAATAACTCTGCTTGGGATGAGGTATGGAGAACAGTGGTGTAGAGCAGGGACGATCTTAAAACGATGAATAAAAATTCAAATATCAGAAACCTTCAAGACAAAGGGGCAACGCTCATGAAAAACTAAGGAAGGAGTGGCTTACTGGGTGAATCCTAGCTCACAAGTGTATCTGCAACTTACTGAAAGGAATACTGAACGGGATATAATAAATAACAATTGCTGCCCACACTTTTAGTTCTCAGCTTAGCAACATGATGACACTGCCCATTAAGTCAACTTTAGTAATAGTGGACTTTTATACAAAATGTCCTCAGAGAAGCACTACCTTATCTCTTGCAGTAAGGAAACGAGGATCATCTTGAAAAGCTTCTTTGACAAGTTTGCTGAATCTATTAAACAGAGTAAGCAATTGCTCCACGTACTTCTCAGAGTCCTGGGAAAAAAGTTTGGCATTTCAGCTTTTAAAAGGGAAAATATATGAAACAACAAAGTACTATTCTAATAGAGACTAAGGCTTTAAAATTGGGAAGATTTCTTTTCTTAAAAGTAAAACTGAAAAATATTCCAAATTAATCTTTTGCTGTTTCAATCACAACTTTAGACGTGATGTTGGATATACATGACTCCTGCCATCTAAGGAACTTACAGTAGTGATGGTTTCGGCAGCTGCCACCATGTCTGCTAGGCCAGCACTAATGATGTGCTCCTCCAAATCCTTCAACATTGGGTCTATTCCATTAGGAACTTTGTCCATCAACGAAAACATCAAATGTAACTCTGAAAAACCACAACACACTCATGTAATTACTTTATACATTAAATTAAATTTCTTTCTTGACTTTTGTTTTGTGCCGGGGTCACTAGGTAACCCTGGCTGTTACTATGTAGTGCAGGTTGCCCCTCAGACTCACAGAAATCTGCCTACTGATGCCTCCCAATGTGTGCAGCACTACATGCAGCTATGGCTTCAGTAGCAAGATCCTGCAGAAATGTTACTTGGGAGTTTGAAATATACTATTAGGTATCCTGTGGCTATAATTTATTTAAAAGAAAATAATTTTCTTTTAAGAATCTAATTAAAAGTGATCTTTAATAGCCAAGGCAACCTGACTGGACCTCCAATAAAATGGAAAAAAAAATTTTTTTTAAAAAACAAAATGATGCTGGGTGTAGAGGCAGACAAGAGGACTGATATTTTATGGACACTCTAGGCTAAAGCAAGTTCTGGGGTAGCCTGAGGCACAAAGCAAGATCATATATCTTGAGGGAGAGAGAGAACAAAAATTTACACAAAGACTACTATTCATAAAGCAAGTGCAATGTTAAAAGAAAAGGACTAAAAACAAGAATTATATAATTTTGTATTAGAGTTAACATAAAACATTTTTATCTATTAAATTTACAAAGCACTCAACTGACACTCACACAGCCTTACTTTACAGTGCTGATCACAAAATGAACTGTTTCACAGAATTTACTATGGATCAGATGTAACTGTTTAGGTTGGCAGTCTGTCTACAAACTTGGTACCCAGAGCAGTCCTGGCCCTGCCTAGCCAGATGGGACCCAGACTCAATGGGTTTTGAACTGAAGTGAATTGAAATACATCCTTTAAGAGTCGCTACGCACTGGACTCCAGACACAGACACAGGACAATCTGGACAGTACACATAAAAATTTTAATGTGGTTTTGTTCAGGGTGGTAAAGCTGAGAAATTATTTTCATGTTTATGTATACCTGCTACTTCCCAAAACATAACCTAATTAAGAAGACGTTAATTTTTGTGTGGAAAATAAACAGTTTTTTGGATTTGTGGGGTGATTTTTTTGGTGGGCGGAGGGTTCAAGACAGAGTTTCTCTGTGTATCCCTGGTTGTTCTGGAACTCACTCTGTAGACCAGGCTGGCCTCAAACTCAGAGATCTAAGATTAAAGACATGTGCCAGCACCTCTCAGCAGGATAAACATTGTTAACACAGAACATTTAAAAGTTTTATACTATTAGAATGTGTGCGTGCACACATGCATACATGCCTAAGTGAAACCTAAACACATGAAAGTCAGATGACAACTTGTGGGAGTCAGTTCTTTCCTTCCATCACCTGGCTCTGGAGGCTGAACTCTGGTCATCAAGGCCCACTGAGCCATCTTTATTATTTTATAAAAGATTCACCAAATTTCTACACAAAAGTCAAATACTCAGTTGCAGAGTGGGGGTGGGGGATTACACAGGGTTCCTCTGTGTAACAGTTCTGGCTGTCCTGGAACTGGCTTTGTAGACCAGGCTGGCCTTGAATTCAGAGATCCACCTGCCTCTGCCTCGTAAATGCTAAGATTAAAGCCATGTGCCTGGCAGCTCAGTTCTAGTCTACACTGCATTTCTACAACTTATTTTATTTTATTTAAGATTTATTTATTATGTATACAGTTATTCTCAGTATTCTGTCTGCATGTATGCCTGCAAGCCAGAAGAGGGCACCAGATCTCATTACAGATGGTTGTGAGCCACCATGCGGTTGCTGGGAATTGAACTCAGGACCTTTGGAAGAGCAGGCAGTGCTCTTAACCACTGAGCCATCTCTCCAGCCCCTTATACTAGCTTTTAAAAGCACAGTTTGCCTCAAAGGAAAAACAAATAAGTGTTAGTATATTCAGGAGGAAATTCATCCAACTCTCTAAGAATGACCAAACAGCAATTACTTAGGCGATTTGCTTAAGATAGTCTCTTAAGAGGTTATGTCTGGATGTGAGATTTTACCTACTTTCAGTTTCATTTCGTTTGATCATGCCTTGGCATTCTGCTAAAATAGTCTCTTTAAATGAGGTCACCAGCGCATTTACACAGCATTCCATGAGCTGAAAAACAGCAAAAACAATTAACAGTTAATAATAGCTTTACAGAATACTTCCAAGTCTAGCCATACTGGTTCAACAGTAAGAAAAAGAAAGTGCACTGAAAGTATACTTTACCTTGATCCAGGTTTACTGTTAACATATGGATGAATAAATAAACCACACTACTTTACCAAAGTAAAACTACAGAACTGAGGTTCTCTTTAAAATATAATTCAAAATAAATAAATAAAAAAACTAAAAATATACAAAAATTGAAAAAAGGATGAACTTTGCCTAACTCCTACTAGCTGGTGAAATCTATTAGAATCATAATACTCCATATAATTCAAAACTAATAATACATTCTAATTCTGTGTAATGCCTGAGCACTAGGACAAGACACAGCCGGCACCTGTCCTGGAAGAGGTAACCAACCAAGCGGTAGAGGAGGAGTTAAAGTAGTCATCTGCTAAGATGACTTCTGAATTATATTTTCCCCCGGGCTGGATAGATGGCTCAGCAGTTAAGATCCTTGTTACTGTTGCTGAGGTCCCGGGTTCAAATCCCAGCACCCAGACAGGAGCTACAAAAGTCTGTGACTCTAATCCCAGAGTATCTGATACCTTCTTCTGGGATCTCAAACACTGTACACACATGGTACACACACAAGACAAAACACCCATACCCAACACCCTTCTCCCTGGTGCTGGAGATAAAATCCAAGGCTTTTCTCAAGTTAGGCAAGTGTTCTACCACTGAGCTATACATGCCCAACCCTTTGTTATTTACTTTTGAGACAGGGTCTGATTATGCAAATCTGGCTGGCCTGGAACTCATGTCTATCCACATGCCCTTAAGTGCTAGGAACAAAAATAAGTGTGTACAACCATACCCAGCCCTGGGCTTAAACTGGATTTTGAAAAATAAGTAGTCCTAAAATGCACTATACCTTCTAGAGATAATAAAGTAGACACAGTAAAAAGAGGAAGTAGAAAAGCGAGGTGAAGACAGAAAGAAAATCTATAGTTTATGGTTTTTAGACATAACTAGGAAAGAAAAAAACAGAAATTTTAAACAGAGTCTCTTCCTTTCAAGTAACCACTAAAGATCAATGCAATGGCATTCAGCAGGAAATGGAGGGTGGCAGAAAGGTTGGTGAAAGAAGCTGTTGAAAAAATTCAGGGAAAGGGCAAATGTCATGGTTTATAGAAGACCATCAGGAAAATCTCCTTACAGGGGCAGACAATTTACACCATCCCTGCTTTCTCATGTAAGGATCAAATAAAGTAAGATGTGATGTGTGATTCCAGCACTCAAGATGCTTGAGTTCTAGCCTACCTTCAGCTACAGAGACCCTGTCACAATCAAATAAAAATTATGAGCATAGAAACAAAATACACTAAGGCTAATATATCTCTTTTGAAAAATAGATCATTACCTGTATTAAGCAGGAAAGAAATTATTATGTGTATCTTAAAAATTATTCTATCCAAAATTCCCCTTAGAACTGACATAATATTGATAAAAACTGAATATGAATTAGGTAAAAGGAATTTACTGTGGCCCAAGCACAGAGAGGCTTAAGTAGGAGGACCTTGAATTCCAGACAGCTGAGGCAAGATAGCAGAGACTATTTCAACAAATAAAACACAAACCATTCTTTCTACTTCTTACAGATTTTCTAATTAAAAGCTTCTGTGTTAAGTCTCTTGCCAACACCAAGGACTATTTCGTTTCTAGCATTCAAAAATAATACAAACATGGTTAACAACGTCTTACCCCACATGGTGGGAAGCTCTGCCCCAACTGCTGAGTGATGTGTCACTATACCATAGGACCTGAGTATGCTCACTCAACATCCTCCTCTTAAAAGATTAATTAATTTTATGCTACATGTATGAGTGTTTTTCCTGCATGTATGTACATCCACAGTTGGTGCCAGTTGAGGTCAAAAGAGGGTACTGAGTCCCCTGGAACTGGAATTACAGATGCTTGAACCACCCAAGATGTCACTGGGGACTGAACTGCAAGAATCAGTGCTTTTTTTTTATTTATTATTATTATGTACACAGTATTCAGCCTCCATGTATGCCTGCAAGCCAGAAGAGGGCATCAGATCTCATTACAGATGGTTGTGAGCCACCATATGGTTGCTGGGAATTGAACTCAGGACCTCCGGAAGAGCAGTCAGTGGTCTTAACCTCTGAGCCATCTCTCCAGCCCCAAGAATCAGTGCTCTTAACTACTGAACCATCTCTCTACAGACCCACACTCAACACTTACCTATCCCAATGGCATCCAATTAAAACCAGGTAAGTTTAATCATATAGAAATAAAAGAGAAACAAAATCTTTAGATTGCAGAAGCAGTTCAATTTAAATAAGTTTAACCCCAGCTACTTAATATTTTCTATTTCAGAAATTTGCACATAACATGTTGTTACTGGCAATCCAGAATTTTCAGGTTCTAAAAATATAACATTATGTTTCAAAATGTAGACAGGTTTAAAGGCTACGACTTTGTAAAATGTCCTCAAACAGTACATCCAGGTATGAAGGCAAACATCTTAAATCCCAGCACTTGGGAAGCTGAGGCAGGTGATCTCTGTGAGTTCAGGCCAGTCAGTGCAACATAGTAAGATCTCATCTCCAAAACCAAGAAAGTCATAGAATAGCACATAATAAATAAAAGAAAACAATCAGAAAATATCACACCGTGTAACTTTTGTTACAAATATGCACAAATAAATTATAAACACATACATATGCATAAACATATATACTAATATACTTATTTATATAATTATATATCATATGTAAATATATATACCTTAAAAACATGGATTAGAAGTCAGGTTTAAAAACAAATTACACAGGATTTTGTACCTGTCTCAATGAAAGGAATCAGGTTGTTGAAGCAGTTTCTAGTCTGAAATTTTCAAATGTTCCTAACAAGTAATGTTTATGTACCTTTATGTGCAAAGGTACATGTACCTTCACTTGCATATACATCTGTGCACCACTCCCATGCCTGGTACACATGGAGTTCAGAAAAGGGCATCCTTTGGAACTGAAGGTAGTAAGCTGACATGTGAGTGCTGGGAATTGAACTTGGGTCCTCCAGAAGAACAGTCAGAAGTCCTCCAGCCTTATATGTATGTGTGTATACATATGTATACACACATATACATTTATGTGGATACATATATGTGGATATATATGCATGTGTATATACATACATATATATACTATTACATAAATATATATATAAGATTTATAACATGAATCCAAGAAAAAAAAAAGCAAGACAAATTACAAAAAGAACAAACATTCCTTACTGGACCAGAGTGACACTTGCTGAATATTACTAATTACTAATCAGACCTATCCAAACATTCCAAGCTCGTCCTTGAACTCATGGTTCAAGTGTTTGCCACTCTGCCCAGCTATTTTGAAAAATATTAAGTATAAAATATAGACAAAGGAAGATTCTGAAGGACTTTGAATAAACAATAGGAATGAATTTTTTTTTTTTTTTTGGACATAGGTATATGCAGCCTTAGCTGTCCTGGAACTTCTTGTGTAGACCAGGCTGATGTGATACAGAAGAGATCCACCTGCCTCTGACTTCCAAGTGCTGGGATTAAATAAATGGTTCTAAATGAAGAGGTAAAGCATCAGAGTGATTTATGTAATGTGTAAAAATATTTTGCCTGAAGAGGTCAAGACTATGATGGGAACAACCACTAAAACAGCTTACCTGAACGGGAGCTCACTAACTCCAGCCAGACAGGGAAGGAACAAGCATGGTTCCAAATTAAACTCTCTGAATGTGGGCGACAGTTGTATGGCTGGGACAGACTGCAGGGTCACTGGCAGTGGCACTAGGATTTATCCCTACTGCTTGTACTGGCTTGTTGGGAACCTATTCTCTTTGGATGTATATCTTGCTCAGCCTAGATATAGTAGGGAGGGCTTTGGACCTTCCCCAAAACAATGTGCCTTACCCTCTCTGAGGAATGAATAGGGGGTTAGTTGCGGGTGGGGGGGGGTGAGGGTGGAAGAAATGGGAGGAAGGGAGGGAGTGGGAACTGGGATTGGTATGTAAAATGTAGACAACCTTAAAGGCTATGACTTTTTAAAATGTCCTAAGACAATATATCCAGGTATGGTGTGGGGATTTTGGCTAATAGGGATCAAACCCAACATCTTTTCTTCTTTTAAGACAGGGTTTCTCTGTGTATCCCTGCCTGTACTAAAACTCACTCTGTAGACCAGGCTGGCCTCAAACTCACAAGAGATCTACCTTCCTCTGCCTCCCAGCTGGGATTAAAGGCGTGCACCACCATGCTCAACTAACTCAGGGCCTTTAACGTACTGAAGTACTGAAGGTTAGGTGTATTTAATAATTTATGAATCACAGTGTATTTGACTGTGCAATAATTTTTTACAGTTGTGTCTGTGTGTGTGTCTATGTATGTCAATGTCATAATATGTGTGAAGTTCAGAGGACAATTTTCATAAGTCAGCTCTCCTCCTCTACCTTACGGAGGCATAGTCTCTCTAGTCTCCCTTGTTTCTGTGTCCATACTAGTACTCCAGGCTAGGTGGCCCTAAAGCTTCCCAGCCATTCTCCCATCTTTGTCTTAGGAGTGGGGGAATTACAGATGTGTCACACTGAACCTGGCATTTTACATGGATTTTGGAAAATGAACTCAGGAGACTTTCATTTTCCACTAAGAAGTCATTTCGCTGGCAATTTTGTATTTTTCAAATGTTTTAGACTTGGTTGTTCTATAACAGCACAACTCACTTGCATAGCAAGTACTGTACCCACTGAGCTACCTCACCAGGCCATGAGGGATAATTTTGACCAAGGCATACCTGCTTAAAAATATACAATGGCCCTGACTTCTGAACAAGCCCAAGCCTGGCTACAAGTTTCTATTAAACTTGTATTAAACAACCACTAAATTAGCTCAACTTTTCACCTTTTCTTTGGATCAAAATTACTTTAACTACTAAAATCCATATAGCCTTCTCCAAGAAAAAACAGGGTGAAAGATTCTACTCAGTGTGATGTTTGTTCTAAGAATAAAATTAGCATGACTATCAAAAGATTGAAGAATTCAAAAAAAGGTCATGAGTAAAATCCCACTGATTTTTAGATATACTTAAGGAGCATGATCAAAGATTAAATACTGAGTTGGGCAGTGGTGGCGCCCACCTTTAATCCCTGCACTTGGGAGGCACAGGCAAGTGAATCCCTGTGAGTTCGAGGCCAGCCTGGTCTACAAGAGCTAGTTAAAGGACAGCTAGGACTGTTACACAGGGAAACCCTGTCTCGGAAAAAAGTTTAAATACTGTACATTACACATAGTAAAGACTAGAAAGTTCAGAATAAGATACCACTGCAGATGTATTTTTCAAGGGAGAAGAGCATTATAACCAATTATCAGTACTAGTTAAAGACATAACAAAGAAAAGTGTGGGAAGCTGGAGAGATGGCTATAAGCACTGTCTGCTCTTCCTGAGATTTAAGGCTTGATTCCCAGCATCAGTTCCAGGGATCCACGACCCCCATCTGACCTCCACAGGTACCATATATACAGTGCACATACATAAATATGAAATAAAATAAGTTTGAAAAGAACAAAAGAGGAGATGTCATTAGTGTCTGTATTTGCCACACCTGTGCTACACCAGAAGGAATCCAATCGCTTACTGATGCAGAGTTGAATACTTACTGCTTCAACAGAGTTACATTCTCGTCTTGTTTCTAAGTAACGGAGTGCTCTTTTTTCTTCTTCTTTTAATTTAGCATCTGCCTGTCCAGAAGCAAAATAGCAATCATTTTAAGAATACCAGGAAACTAGCTAAAACTTTAAAATGCACTAAATTCTGACTTACATATTTCATGTAATTCTGCACACCATTTTGCTGTAAATACGAGGGTGCCTGTGTTCTATAAAATCGCTCTGTTGAGTCCAAATATGCCTTCTCAAAATTATCCCTATATATCTGAAGCTTGTCCTCAGGATTAGAACAAAGGTTAACTGAAACACAAAAGATAAAGCTGTTTTAATTTTTTGACTATAACAAATGAGTAACATACTAAGGTATGGTTGTAAGAGTCTAGAAAAGTTCTAAAGATTATTGCACAAAGCAGTAAACTTTGTGGAACAATAATGTGGAACATTATTTTTTAAAAGGCTGCTTTCTAAACTGATGATCATGGAGCCATTCATAGAAAAAAATGGCATTTTAATGGAATCTTCAGGAATAAAAAGGATTTTCAAAGTCAGGATACAAAAATCAATATCCAGAATAACAAAAACACAAGTGGATTGACCAAGCTACCTAATAGGATAAGTGAAAACATCATGGAAAGCCTCAAATCTGAATTCATCATGAGATGCCCTTTAAAGGGTAGGAAGTAGAGTACTGATATGACGGCTCACAGGTAAAGGCACTCGCTGCCAAGCCTCACGGCTTAAATTCAATCCCTGAGACCCACATGGTGGGAAGAACTGACTCCTCCAAGTTATTTTCTAACCTACACACATACCCGGGGGTGGGGGTGGGGAAGGGGGTAGGAGAGAGAGAAGAGAGAGAGGAAGAAGATGGCACGCACATGGCCACGCACAAATAAAAACAAAATAAATGGGAAAAAAGTGCTAGGGTTGTAGTTTATTAGCAGAGTGAAGGCATAGCATGTATGAGGCCTAAGGTTTAATTTCCAGTGTGGAAAAAAATTAAGAACATTTAAAGTCTAGATGTAGAATTTAAACCAGTGATAGATGAAATAAAAAGGTACAATTTCAAAGATAATACTAAGGGAAATCTAAAGACTTGAATAAAACACAGCAACAATAGGGAAAAACAGCTATGGGATTTTTTTTCAAACTTTTATGCGTTTTTCTCATGACAATACTCCATATACTGGGCACACATACAGATGTGGATGGTCAGGAAAATGACTTTTAATTAAACTGTACAATTTTGATGAACAGAAATATACTAGGATATGCTTCATAAATAGATCTATTTATTGTTCTACGAGGACTGTAAGACACTTAAAAGCCTGTTTCTTTACTCAGACTAACATAAGAAAACAACAATTTCTCCCCAGTCTAAGACAAGTTACATACATTTAACTGATTTAAGACCTCCAAACAATTTCAAACTAGACTGGGTATCTCTGTAAACAGATTGTAAATTAAAGACTTCATAGATATGCACAAGGACAGAGTCACAGGTGTCTAAACCAAGGTTATTAGTACACAGCAATCTAAAATACTACGCGTTTCTCTTGCCAAGTGTGGCTGATAAAGACCTACTCCTGCCAGATAGTGCTAGCGCACGCCTTTAATCCCAACAGCTGGGAGGCAGAGGCAGGCAGATCTTTGTGAGTCCAAGGCCAGTCTGGTCTACAATACCTAGTTCCAAGATAGGCTCCAAAGCTACATAGAAACCCTGTCTCGAAAAACAAAGCCAGATAAAAGACCTATTCCCTGTGCAAATTCTTCAGCAGCTTGTCTCACTGGGCATTATGTGTGCCCTCACCTCAGGTCACAGCCTGTACTCCAGCAACCTTGAAGCCGGGGTTGCCATGGTTACTCAGTCCCCACAGCAGTAGTAGCCTTTTATACTGAAAAAGTTTGTTATTGAACGTGTGTGTGTGTGTGTGTGT